>JARGYO010005626.1:37797641-38335141 GCA_029206835.1 Rana muscosa
GAATAAAAAAGAAAATGGTAGCGGGCAGCGGCTGCCGGCCATTTTGAAACATAAGTTAGGGTGGCCTGGGAGGCAATTGCCACCCTGCCCCCTGGCCCAGCCCTCCCCTGGAAAGAGGGACACCTATTAGCAGAAGTATTTAGGCAAAGGACATAACCCCTGCAACACCCTCTAAAGGAAAATTATACAAAAAAAGATTAGTTAAACCCACCCAAGTGCTTTTTTTTTCTTACCACTACTATTTCTTTATATTAGCTTTTGGGATTTACAAATCTAGAAATTTAGAAATTGGATGACAGGTTTACCTCTGGAAAACACTTTTTGAAAGATCAAAAATACATTTTATATACAACTATATAGATCAGACCAAAATGAGGGACAAATGTGGAGGAAAGAGGAACTTTTTTCCAAATCAGGGACAGGCCCTTTAAAATCAGGGACAGTTGGAAGCTTTGGATTTGTGTAGCATTTACTTCCTGGAATCCATCTGGCTTTAACGCAGGCATTCAGGCAGCTGGGCGTGTCTAACTGAGAACCCCCCCCCCTCCAGATGAAGAAAAAAAAATTCCCATGAAGACTCCTGGGATGTATGACATCATTTTGGCCTAGGCCAGAAACCAGAAAGCGATTGAAGAAATGTAAAGAAATGTTTACATTAAGTTAATAATATACCTTCCTATCTATTTACTAATGCTAGCAGCATAAGGATTAAAAATAGTTAATGTTGTTTATGAGGGTTGAGTTCTGCTTTAATTGAATTTGAACAGATGTAGCTCAGCGAGAGAAGCAGTACAAGGAGCAAGGTGGATGTGCTGCAGCGTAGGGATCATGCTGATAGGTGGAAAGAGCAGAATGACAGAGAGATAATCTCATCAGTGTGTTGCTGCTCCTTTCACTGCCCAGTCACAGGGTGGGGGGTAGGGAGGAGACCTATAAGTGAAAGTGAAACTGCAACAAGAAAGATCAGGTCCCCTCCTCTGCGAGACAGCTCTGTGCTGTGGTGCAGATCGGTGTAAATCAGGATGGACAGCAATAGAAAGCATTAGGCAGATAAAACAGCGCTCATCAAGAATGTCATCTGTACATACCACCATAACCCTAAATCTAATAATATCTCCCTGAGGTTATTTTAAAAAAGAAATATTTATTTTAATAAAGGTATGAGCTTGTAAAAATAAACTGCAATTTTTTTTTTCTCCAGTATGAAGGCAGAGATTCGTGTTAACACCTATTTTATGAGTTTATAGTTTCTTAGATAGATATGTTATTGCCTATGTGATATTTATCTGTTTGCATTTCATTGTCATTAGTACCTTTATTGTTGTACAGGTTCAGCTTCCGTTTGGAAGTTGACAATATTTCAAACAACACTTTTTTTGTTTAGTCAGTAGTAGGAAATGTGGTGAATGTCTTCCAGCATTAATAGCCCACATTATGCACATAATCAAAATGATTTGAAAATATTTTCCAGAAAATAAACTCTTGGTTTCCTGCTTATTAACATGAGGATTACAAAATGTGATGTCATGAATTATTCATGCAATTCCCTTTAATGTAATCATGTTTCCTCGGTTTTAAGGCTCTGTGAATGGTATACTATGCAAAACATTATCTGGGAGAAAAAATATATTACTAAGTTTTATTTTACATTTAAACGGTTTCATCATAATTTTCAAAATAAATAATAATTTAGCTCTTTATAGCAGCTAAAGAATCACAGTAGGATGGCATTTTTTTCCTTGAAAATAAATTAGAAAAATAAGGAAAATATTAATATTATAGGCCACAATATCATCTGTTTGTGCCTCCTCTTCTATAATAGTTATTCTGCACGTTCTCTTTAAACATACACTGCAACAATCTGCCTAGTCAAGGATCCCTTCTTAAATAATTTGCACTGTTACAATGTGCCCGGTCAGGGATCCTTTCTTCTGCACCGGAATCTACATACATGTTCAGATGATTAATAGCTGATACACTGAAATGCTACATATAGGGGCCAATTTTTTAAACCAGTAAATAATACATTTACCAAACATTCACTGCAGGTAAATTAATCACTGTTATTTTAAAAACATGCTCCAGAACGATTCACCTGCAGTGAATGATTGGTGAATGTCACATTATCTGTCAAAGCCCTGGTTCACACTGGTGCGATTTGACATGCGATTTGACATGTCAAATCGCATGTCAAATTGGCGAAATTTGCCGCAAATTGTGGGCAATGGCACTGTCCTAATCAGTGCGACGTCGCATCTGCGGCGCTGCACCGATTACAAAAAGTAGTTTCTGTACTACTTTTTGCGATTTCAGCCGCGATTTACATTGACATCTGTGTCAGATGTCTCTGTAATCGAGCTGAAATCGGGACTGCCAGGCAGTAGTGAAATCGTGCGAGTTCAGCTGAACTCGCACGGCTTCACTCCCGCAGCCCCAGTGTGAACCTGGGCTAAGAAATATACCCTTTTATTTGTAGTGTTACTATTAGGCTTGTGCAATTCATTTCGTAACAAATCGAAATTCGTCCGAATTTAGCAACTTTCGGACGTTCGGAAGCATTCGAATTTCCGAACAAAGCAATTACGAATAAAACCGAATCCAAAATAAATTATATCGCAAATAGAGAATGCCCGAATGTCTTTGGCATAATTCGTTATGAAAAAAGTTACGAATGTACGAATCCATTCGAAGCACAATAATGCCGCGTACACATGACCGCTTTTAATGCCATTGAAAAAAACTGTGTTTTTCTCGACGTGATTCTTCTCAAGCCTGCCTTGCCTACACACTATCGTGAAAAAAATGCTTGAGCAAAGCGCGGTGACGTACAACACGTACGACGGCACTATATATGTGTCCAGAATCAACGAAAAACAATGTACTCTACCGAAAGTACGAATTATAAATCAACAAAAAATAAGGCTTACATTAATATGAAAAAATATATATATAGTCGCGCTAACTTATGACTGAACATAAGCCCACCACTGAATAATTGAAAAAAATCCAAATACCAACAGTGATAAATCATATAAATACATTTTTCATGGTTCTTCATTGAGTATTTATATGATTTATCACTGTTGGTATTTGGATTTTTTTCAATTATTCAGTGGTGGGCTTATGTTCAGTCATAAGTTAGCGCGACTATATATATATATTTTTTCTTATTTACATGCACTGATGATTGTTTTCAGAATAGTTGCTGCTTTCCTTTATTTCCCTTTTTTCTAGTTAAATTTAATTATTTACCAGGTTTTACACTATAGCGCAGTTTCTTTATATTTTTTTACATTAATATGAATCATTCTGATTCAACGAAAAATGTCGCTTGCAAAAATACGAATTAGTCCGAACACGAAAAATCCCGTCTAGCAAAATTACGAACGATTACGAATCAAAAGGACCGAAAAGAAACAAACCGAAACTAAACAAATTTTTCCATTGTGCACAAGAAACGAACCGAAACTAAACAAATTTTTCCATCGTGCACAAGTCTAGTTACTATGTCACTTGGTCATGCACGCAAAATGGCTCCTATGTATCCTATATACAGTCATAGGGATAACTCACTAAAAATAATTTTTTCCCAATTGTTTGAAATTTTAGGTTAGGGCAGGGCAAAAAGTAATGAAGATGTTCCTACTGTAGTGACCCAAAGCAACCAAACAAATTTGATGTTTTGTCTGTTTACATGCTGCTGTGTGCATGCTATGAGTAATTCATGTGGGCAATGCTATTTGAAATAAGTCTGATACAGTATCAAATTTGACAAAAAGAAAGAAGATTAAAATCTGTTACATGATTTTCCAGGTCTAAATACTTCAGAAAGATTGTAGGTTCTGTTCTAGATACAATTAATGGACCAAAGCTGGAATAATATTTAGTTGTTCTTTGTAATCATAGATTATTTAAAACTTTAATATTTTAGCCTTTCTTCAAGATATAAAGTTTGTCTTTACATGCAGATATTGGCCTTGGCAAGAGCAAATATATACACATATTATTTTGTAGTCAGAAAGAATAACCCCAGCGAGAGACAGCCCATTGTTTCAGATTGCTCTCTGACCCCGTCCCTTCCCCTTGCTTATACTGATTGTCTGTTCTGCTTTTTCTCCTTAGATATATTACCCCCTATGTGTTTGCCCAAAGCAGTTGAAATGGCTGCTGCCTGATACACTGCTGCTAGTCCAGTTAAATTATGCATAAATAGTTCCCTAGCTTCAAGCAGACGCAGACATGTACATATTACTCAACAACTAAAAATGAGGCTTTAACAACATGGTGAACTACGCTCAAAAATAAAAAATAAAAATAAAATCTAAAAAGAGAATGGAAGCTTGAATCAAAACTGTGGATTGGTTGGACAATTTGTCCTTTGATATTCACTGAAGATGGATTAGCAAGACATCAGCGTAGTCTATATTTTCTTTAACCAAATCATTGTAAATATCTAATTACATGATAGCTACTGTATACATCTGTTGAAAGCTATTTGAAAAGAAGCAAATGAGGTGAAACAAATGTCGATGTAATAAAGAGAGAGAGACAAATAATTCCACAGTAGCGCACTAAATTAATCTACAAAACTCCTAAATAAGAACATTGTGAAATGATCAACATAAAACACCAATACATAATGAAAAGTGTCCATATGACATATCCCAAAAATATATATGCTCCAACATATGCAAATGAATTTGGTAATACAATCCAACTTAAAGTGATGCAAAATTAGTGAAACAAAATCTCGTTGATCCACCAAAATCCTTCACCAAAGTGATGTGTGCCAATTCCACTCCCTTAAGAATAAAGCTCACCAAATGCTGTTGCCATTCACTCTCGTGTCTGGCAAATATCACCTTATTAGATGTTATTGAAGAGCCGTTTTTACATGACAATCTCCATTCAGATTAATACTCTCCACATGTGGGCATTGAAATTGAGACATAGCCTCCAATAGTGTAAAAACACCTTAAAGTAATTGGTTTATTAAAAGTAATGCACTTACATCAAAAATTATTCAAAATCACCTTGTTAACATTCCAAACATGCCAGGTGACTGAGTTTTGCGATCTCCGCATAGCTTCCTTCGTACACATGGAGACCCACTGTGACAAAGTTTGAAGTGACGAAACGCGTCTGAACGTGGCTACGCTGAGACAGTGACTCCATGTGTACGAAGAAAGCTGTGAGGAGATTGCAGAACTGAGTCACCTGGCATGTTTGGAATTTTAACAAGGCGATTTGGAATCTGTTATGATGTAAATGCATTACTTTGAATAAACTTAAGGTGTTTTTACACTATTGGAGGCTCTGTCTCAATTTCAATGCCCACATGTGGAGAGTGTCTTTATTAATCTGGATGGAGATTGGCGTGTAAAAGTGGCTCTTCAATAACATCTAATAAGGCGATATTTACCAGACACGAGAGTGAATTGCAACAGCATCTGGTGAGCTTTATTCTTAGGGAGTGGAATTGGCACACATCACTTTGGTGAAGGATTTTTGTGGATCAACAAGATTTTGTTTCACTATTTTTTCATCACTTTAAGTTGGACTGTATTACCATATTGATTTGCATTAGTTGGAGCATATATATTTTTTGGATATGCCATATGGACACTTTTCATTATGTATGGGTGTTTTATGTTGATCTCATTTCACAATGTTATTATTTGGGAGTTTTGTAGATTAATTTAGTGCGCTACTGTGGAATTATTTCTATCTCTATTTTTTACATTGACATTTGTTTCGACTCATTTGCAAGTTTATTGAATATTAAGTGGCAGCACAGAAAGGTGTTTTTCATTAGCGCAGTGCGCACACATATATTTAAAAAGAAAGTTAACATAGGGGTTGATCTAGGCTGGGTTCACACTATGTGCAGAGTGGCTCGCAGCAGGGGGTCTGGTGTATCCCCGTTTACTGATTCAGGTCCAAATTAGGTCCAAATTTTTGTCTGAATTTGGACCTGAAACTGAGTCAAAGGCGCGCAGGACCCTTCTGCTGTGCGCTCCACGGCTGCGCTGGAGATATGTGAACTGGCTCCATTGAGAGAAGAAGGGAAATCTGCATCCAATTTGCATAAGTGTGAACCCAGCCTTACTAAAACCAGAGAGTGCAAAATCTGGTGCACCTCTGCATAGAACCCAATCAGCTTCCAAGTTTTTTCTGTCAAAGCTTAATTGTACAAGCTAAAGTTTGAAGATAATTGGCTACCATGCACAGTTGCAGCAGATTTTGCACTCTTCAGTTTTAGTAAATCAACCTCATAGTGTTACAAACAGGTGCTAATAATCAATGTCACCAATGGTAGATGTGGTATTACATGAAGAAGAAGAGTTGTACTAACGCCTTGTAGTCACCATTGTCTGTTACATGTGGGAAAGACTTAGCTGTGTGACCCTACCAGGTCACAGACTTTGGGTTTGGTTCAAGTAATTATAGGAGTAGTTCAGGATACAAGAATCAGGGAAAAGACAAAGATAATAAAAAGAAAGGATCCTTAATGCCGCGTACACACGACCATTTTTCTCGTCGGGAAAAATTTAATTTTTTCTCTTTGACGAGAAAAACGACCGTGTGTGGGCTTTTCATCATTTTTCCTGCCGAGAAAAATGGCATGAATCACGACGAGAAAAATTAGAACATGCTCTAATTTTTCTCGTCGTGATTCACGGCATTTTTTTCCGCTGTAGTTTTCCCATAGGGAAACACTGCCAGGGAGCCTACGCACGGTCGTTTTTCTCGACCAAGAGAAAAAATGTCAGGAAAACCGGCCGTGTGTAGGGGAACAAGCCGTTCCTTGTTTTTCCCGTCGATTTTCTCGTCGGTGTTTTCACCGTTGAGAAAATTAGTCGTGTGTATACGGCATAAGGTCTCATGCACACAGGACGTTATAAAAATGCGATATAAAAAATGCAAGTTTTGCAAGATTTTTGCATTAGCATTTGCGTTTTTAGCTTTTTTTTAGCAACATTATACTCCCACAAAAGCTTATGGCTCAAAAACGCTCATAAACGCTGAATAGCTATGTTTTTTAGAGCAATTTTACAGATGAAAAACCTCTATTCAAACCCACTAGTTCTGGGTTATTTCCAGACAGAAAACACCCCTGCCAAAAAATGCTGATAACAGCCTATGTGTGCAAGGACACATAGGATAACATGCTGGAGAGTTTACTGGCTGCAGAAAAAAAACACCTGAAGCCAAAAACGGCAACTGTAAAAATGTCCAGTGTGCATGAGGCCTCAAGACTGTGGGAACAGAACTGGGCCAAGCCTGGAGAGGAATTAAAATGTACCATGTAGTAAAAAGCAAAGCAACAATATAAAAAAATGTAGGGAAAAAACATTAATTATATATACCTTACCCCTGGCTTCTACCCATGGTGCCTCCATGAGAGCGGCACCATCAATCACCCCCCTGGTAAGATCCCAGGGAAGGCTGAGTACCTCAAATCTCACAATAAAATGCTCCTGCACTATGCTGGAGCACCACCTCTGTAGATTTGGGGTTTGCAGTATTCCCAGGATCACGCTTGAAAGATGATGATGATGTCATGCCAGCAGCATGAAAGTCATGGTAAAGTGTTACTAAACCCACAACAGTAAAATCAGTCTGTATATGCAGTAAAGCATGCTTGTTCCACTCACTGTGGAACCTAAGGGGTTAATCCTCTGCATTATGTAAAAAGACTGTTTGATCCTGTATACACAGATCCTCCCCTTCTCCAAAACATGTCCGGATGAGACAGAGTTACTGGAGTCAGGCTGCACATGCTCAGTTTGGTGTGTATTGCTACATAGTCTTTTTTTTTCCCCCTTGGCGCCACACCCTTTGCCCTGCCCATGTATACCCCACCTTTTTAATGAAGTGCCCATCAAATGCAGCCTCACCAGCGACCATTAAATGCAACCTCACCAGAGCCCATCAAATGCAGCTTACCAGCACCCATCAATGAATGTTTGCTTGCTTCCATTAATTCGGGAGTCGGGACACAAACACAGTCCTCCGCCACCGCTACGCCTCTGACACTATGTGCGAACGGAGCGGCGGCTGCCTGCTGATGCTGAGACTTAGTTGCTTGCTGCAGAGAGAAGAGTAGTAGGAACACCAGTGGCCGGGCACCATAGGCAGCAGTGCGCCCTAGAACATAAACAATAGATGGATTGAGCGCACTCTGGATTAGGATTTACAAGATAACTAAACATATAAAGGGGCTGACAGGATAGGAATGGGAACTTCAATAGGCTGTATAAAGACACACATTTAAAGTCCATAACAATTAGTCCATGTGTAGAATAGCTTAGAGACTATCCGCAAGGAAGGCTGCCAGCTTGCAGATGGAAGTAATCTGAAATATGACAAGGAGAGGAAAAAAGCAGCGCCTTCTAAGCGTAGTAGTATCAGAGATTTATTAATTTTTTTTATAATACAGCAGCAAGAGATACACTCACAAACGAGTATAGTATAAGGCTTATCTTAAGTGTTGTCATCCGCTCGACCCGGGAGCTGCGAATCCTGATGTTACAAGTTGAAATCCCACGTAGTTCTTTAAGCTGTTAACGGTGGTAGAAGGAACTTCACTCTCGCGGCCGCGGAGATGGGGAAGAATCCTCACTGGAACACAGCTAGTGGAATCGTCACTTCCGGGTATAATGTCAGCGGGGGATGCACGCGTTCGAAGCATGCGTGCTTCTTCATCAGGCTCCTGTGTGTATTGCTACAGTCTTTTTTTTTCCCCCCTTGGCGCCACACCCTTTGCCCTGCCCATGTATACCCCACCTTTTTAATGAAGTGCCCATCAAATGCAGCCTCACCAGCGCCCATTAAATGCAACCTCACCAGAGCCCATCAAATGCAGCTTACCAGCACCCATCAATGAATGTTTGCTTGCTTCCATTAATTCGGGAGTCGGGACACAAACACAGTCCTCCGCCACCGCTACGCCTCTGACACTATGTGCAAACGGAGCGGCGGCTGCCTGCTGATGCTGAGACTTAGTTGCTTGCTGCAGAGAGAAGAGTAGTAGGAACACCAGTGGCCGGGCACCATAGGCAGCAGTGCGCCCTAGAACATAAACAATAGATGGATTGAGCGCACTCTGGATTAGGATTTACAAGATAACTAAACATATAAAGGGGCTGACAGGATAGGAATGGGAACTTCAATAGGCTGTATAAAGACACACATTTAAAGTCCATAACAATTAGTCCATGTGTAGAATAGCTTAGAGACTATCCGCAAGGAAGGCTGCCAGCTTGCAGATGGAAGTAATCTGAAATATGACAAGGAGAGGAAAAAAGCAGCGCCTTCTAAGCGTAGTAGTATCAGAGATTTATTCTTTTTTTTTTATAATACAGCAGCAAGAGATACACTCACAAACGAGTATAGTATAAGGCTTATCTTAAGTGTTGTCATCCGCTCGACCCGGGAGCTGCGAATCCTGATGTTACAAGTTGAAATCCCACGTAGTTCTTTAAGCTGTTAACGGTGGTAGAAGGAACTTCACTCTCGCGGCCGCGGAGATGGGGAAGAATCCTCACTGGAACACAGCTAGTGGAATCGTCACTTCCGGGTATAATGTCAGCGGGGGATGCACGCGTTCGAAGCATGCGTGCTTCTTCATCAGGCTCCTGTGTGTATTGCTACAGTCTTTTTTTTTCCCCCCTTGGCGCCACACCCTTTGCCCTGCCCATGTATACCCCACCTTTTTAATGAAGTGCCCATCAAATGCAGCCTCACCAGCGCCCATTAAATGCAACCTCACCAGAGCCCATCAAATGCAGCTTACCAGCACCCATCAATGAATGTTTGCTTGCTTCCATTAATTCGGGAGTCGGGACACAAACACAGTCCTCCGCCACCGCTACGCCTCTGACACTATGTGCGAACGGAGCGGCGGCTGCCTGCTGATGCTGAGACTTAGTTGCTTGCTGCAGAGAGAAGAGTAGTAGGAACACCAGTGGCCGGGCACCATAGGCAGCAGTGCGCCCTAGGCGGCCCCCTAGTTTGCCTAGTGTTAGCACAGGCCCTGCCTACAAGCTTTTAACAGGAACTGCTAGAAGTCACAAGACTAACTGCTCTAACTGCTTATAAGAAAAAATATTTAGCAGTTTATGAGAAGAAAGGGGAGGCACACCTAAGTGTAGTATTATTAGTATTATTAGGTGTGCCTCCCCTTTCTTCTCATTTGTTCACACAGAGTTTCAGGATACACTCTGGGGATGGCTTCCACCTGAACTATCACCTATTGACCCTTAGTTGTCATGGACAACATATACCCTATACAAAGGCCTACCATTTTTACCCACTGCAAATCTATCATTGTTATGCGATGGTTTGTTTTTACTTTCTAATTTAGCAGTTTATATGTACTAAAATCAATTTCCATGTTCTATGTACCGTGGGAGACCAGATATAGTTAATGTAGGGTCCCCTGTTTAGTAACACTTTAAGGTAAGTATATTTACTTTTTTTTTTCATACAGGTTTTTTAAACTAATTTCTACATGCTGCTATTTAGTATAGGGGAGGAAGCCAAGATATGTGGCAGTCCTTGATTTTTACTGCAAGGTCCACTTTAAGTGTAACAGTTGCTTACATAGGAACTTTACCTTTATCTTAAAATATTATGCCAAAGGCACCTTTAGAGATATTTAGTAATGCAAATCTACGAACAGGCTACATACACTTTTTTTTTTCCCATTCTTCTCATGGTGGTCATTTTTACTGTAGTGCCCCCCCCCCAACATCTGGGGGTGCTATGTTTGAAATTTAAGGGTGGTCTGAGCCAGTAGTTGGGCTCAGACATGTTGATTGTTCTAAATTTGCTTCTGCTCTGGGTGTGATACTGCCTGGCAATAATGTTCCCTGTTCGCCTGTAGGTGGCACTGTCACCCCCATAGTTCAACCTATGCCGGTGGTATCACAACACCTTGGGTGTCCTTTCTCGGCAGCCATGCAGTGGGCGTGGTCTACCCGCTGTGCATGCTGGGAGAGGCTACAAAAGGGTCAGACGCCATTAATTGGCACGGGGTGGGTGTGTGTTCTGGCCCCGGGCACCTTCAGCCCGAGGTCACATCGCTACCTAGTAGGCCCAGCTCTGCTGGCTGGGGCCTACACTTTTGGAAAGGATCCCAGGCTACCCACCTGCGGGAAGCCCATGCTTGGGAAAGGAGACCAGGGGAGGATCTACCCCAGAGGAGACTAGCGACGGTACTGCTGTCTCGGGAGGAGGCCTGGAGCTCACTTAAGGAGGGATCCATCATCATCATTACAAGCCCTGCAATATGCCAATCCGGCATAAAGGTTCTCTCACTATTGCTTGGCTGGGAGGTTCGGGGCAATTTAATAATCCTGTGGCATAGGATTCCTGATCGTATCCCTAGTTTATAAAAGAGAGATTGGTTCATGCTGCATCCCGGCTGCTAGGACCACTAAACGGGACTATCCGGGTTAGCAATACCCACTCAGGCTTAAGTGGCGACGATTGCAACTTTAGTCCTGTGTGCCTGAACCTTCCCCTGTTCTTCTCTCATATTTTACTTTCCTCTCAAGTTTCTCTCAGCAGAAGTAAATAAAGCCTGACTGTTTGGGTTTTACATTTGTGTGGACATTGGCCTTTCTGGAGACTTTCTTTCTATACCCTGACAACGGAAGCCTTGGAGATAGTTCACAGACCCAACAAAACCAGACGGTTCCTTAAATGGGGGTAAGTGCTACATTACTAATGACAGACAAATCCATCTTTCTTTACTTGCTTACTTGCTGGAACTCTGGAACATGTGATAGTGTACAGTATCTGAGGGGGAATGCACTTGTAGTATAATCTTCTCAGGTTGTGTTTGTGAGTCTCTGGTTTCATCACCTTGCACAACCAGAAAGTGAAAAAAAAAGTAATTGTAAAAAAAACAAATATGTTTGTTTAAAGGGTAAGTCCACCTTAGAAATCCCCGGAGCTTAATCTTCTAAACGTCAGGAGGGACATTTAAGAGCATTCTAATTGGTCGGCGCCATCACATGGGCGGCGTCGACCAATCAGAACCCGCATAGCCCGTCCTCTCAGCAGGGAAGAAGAAGAGAGAAAGCTGAGAGGATTTCTTAGCGCTGGAACCGTGAGGCGGCTATACCAGGGCTCAGAATGGGTGATCGCCTGCCATGCAGGTCAGCGGGACAGGGGGGCGAGGTGAGGGTCCTGCGTAAGTTTACCTTCCCGATTTTTCTGCAAAGGTGAACTTACACTTTAAATAACGAATGAAAGATGCTTATGTGCAAATAGGACTCTAGTGAAAGGCGTGGGAGGTCAGCTTTAAAGAAATACAAAGCTTGTTTGTCTGTACTTCTACTTTGGATCACAGGAGTTCAATTCGTTTTGCACTCCTGTGACCAGTTTTCAGTAGACAGCGGGCTGTAGCCCACTGATGGTTGACGTCACAGAGCCGGTCCAGGGATCACGACAGATGGTTGGGATCTGCCCACATGCCTGGACCGAGACCCAGCTCAGCCTCTCAGCAAGTTGCTGAGAGCCTGAGCCAGTCGCTCCTGCCCCCTCCACAGCCCAGTGCTCCAGCACGGAGGGGACCGAGCAGAGAGCCAGTGACTGACAGTCATCAGCTCTCTGCTCACGGAGCTGTGAGAACCGAGTGATCAGCGGTGTATGATCGCTCGGTTCTTAGTGTTAGAGCCAGCAGGGGACAGATGCAGAATACTGTATCCAGCTAGGTAAGTATGATTAAAAATAAAAAGCAAATCCCATACTTCCCTTTTAAGCACTGTGCCAGTGCACTGTGCTACTGTTATTATTGTACAGGTTAAATAAAGCAATTTTGTCATTTACTTTCTTGCTGTGTAACATTTTTATACTGGTATGACACAAACATATTTGAAAATTTCCATCTGAATATTACACAATACAGTCAGCATTCTTGCTGAGCAACTGCTGAAACATAGTCAGTAACACTATAAAGAAGCCCATAGATGATTTGATTTTCTTTCCTTTCACTAGTCAGTGTTGATGGGGAATGCATCCTGCGGCACTATTGTGTTCTGCTAGCAGGAGGGGTGCAGGGAGCCTTCCCAGCCCGGCACAATTACTGCTAGTGGCTATTTGACAGGCTGGTTGTACCCAAGTTGATCGATGGCTCAGCCTGCTCATAGATGGATGGAATCTTGGCCAGTCCCTACTGAACCGGCTGAATTTCGATCCATGCATGGCTAGCTTAAGACATCAAGATTGTGTATTGTGAATCATTGTGGGTCTTGAGCCAACCCTGCGATCATCATTGAAATAAAAGGAACTTTAAATGATGACTTTTCTGAAGCACTCTAAACAGCAGTGTATACACATCGCTAACATATACGGCTGCTCCTGATCAATTATTTTTCCAAACAATATTATTTAAACAACATATATTAATAAAGTATTTTCTCTAGCATAATCCATTCACATATACAATACATCTAAAATATGCACATTGTTATAGATTTTCCCTTAAAAAAGAGGGGAAGTTAATGAATTCTCATGGAAAAAATTCTACACGGTCACAGAATTAAATTGTTACATGATATGAATAATCATATTAAAACTGAGCAACAGTCTTGACATTTGTAGCGAAAATGATCATAAAAACAATCCCCACTAGATGTAAGAACAAAAGAAGCAGGAATGCTGAAAAATTTCATCTACCCTTGCATTATTTTTTGATAATTAAGCAAGATAAGATGCTACCCTGTGTTAAGTTCTATTAACCTAATATATACCATTATTGGAAAGTACATGGTGGATAAAGAAAATAAAGAAAAAATAAATAAATCTCCTGCAGTACTGATGGTTTCTAAACTGAAGATGCTCTTTTATAAGGCTCTTAAAGTGACCCTGCCAGGGTTGTTGCCACTTGGCACTCCGGAGTCTCCTATACAGCACTGGAGACTGCCAATGCACAACTTCTAAAGGCAAGTGGCTGAATCTACATAAGAATTCTCAATAGACATGCATGAAACAATAACTATTTGATTATTTACTACCTGAGTAAAACGTAGACAGTACAGAATAAAATCGGACCTTTATTACTAAAAGCTTCTATAGGTGGGCATTTCAATAGCCACATTATTTAGAAGCTTGCTACATTTTGTTACCATATAATTATTTATTTATTAGCAGATATAGTTGTTATCTGATGGCAGTTAGTAATTTCAACATATTACACACATTCACGTATAATATGTATTAACCCAGGGGTCCTGAAACTACGGCCCGTAGGACAGATATGGCCGAGGTCACTTACTCGGCCCACGCAGGGGGGGTGTCCAAGTAAGCCACGGCAGATGCTTAAATCCCTGTCACTATTTCCTGGCCAGTTCACTCATCCGGCCACCGCTGGCTGCATACTCCTGGCCTGCCGCCATCTCCTGGGCTCTCTGAGCTGCATTCACCCCCCGAGTCACACTCACTAGTTCATCCTGTCCCAGAGGCTGCCTGGGGCAGGTCGGCTGGCCTGCCTCACCCCACGTATCTAGCTGATGTTTTTGAATGTCCTCGTGGCCAGCCACGATCTTGGTACCTCTGCTGCATTGTTGTGCACAGGTGTGGCTGCATTGTTGTGCACGGGTTTGGCTGCATTGTTGTACATGGGTGTGGCTGCATTGTTGTGCACAGGTGTAGCTGCATTGTTGTGCACGGGTATGGCTGCATTGTTTTACATGGGTGTGGCTGCATTGTTGTGCACAGGTGTGGCTGCGTTGTTGTGCACAGGTGTGGCTGCATTGTTTAGCACAGGTGTGGTTGCATTGTTGTGCATGGGTGTGGCTGCATTGTTGTTCATGGGTGTGGCTGCATTGTTATGCATGGGTGTGGCTGTATTGTTGTGCATGGGTGTGGCTGCACTGTTGTGCTGCGTTGATGTGCACAGGTGAGGCTGCATTGTTGCGCACAGTTGAGGTTGCATTTTTGTGCACAAGTGAAGCTGCGTTGACGTGCACAGGTGTGGCTGCATTGTTGTGCACAGGTGAGGCTGCGCTGATGGGCACAGGTGTGGCTGCACTGATGGGCACAGGTGTGGCTGCACTGATGGGCACAGGTGTGGCTGCGCTGATGGGCACCTGTTTAAAAAGTTTGAGGACCCCTGTCCTAACTGAAAAAAAAATGGAATACAAAAAAATGGCTGCATTCATTTTTAACCACCTCCCACCCACTTTATAGTACAATGACGGTGGAGAGGGGTGGCCCTCGTTCTGGACCGACGTCGTATGACGATCAGGGGCGTGCAGTGCGGCGCTGTCAGCGAGTCCCCAGGACACAGCTATTCACCAACAGTGGTAAACAAATGTAAACACAGACCGTTAACTGTTTGTTACCGGCTCTTCTCTCCTCACACACCATTTCCAGTGTGAGGAGAGAAAAGCCAGGATCAGTGAGTTACTGATCTGTGTCTGTTCTGTACTGCACCAAGCACCTGAATAAAGAGAACCTGTCACATCAACCCATCAGCAGTGTAGCAGTTCTAATCAATGCCCAACAGTGTTACTGTTGCCCCCCAGTGCACCTGTCACCACATCAGTACCCATCAGTGCCCATAAAATGCACCTGTCACCCATCAGTGCCCATAAAGTGCACTTGTCGCCATCAGAGATTGACATTAGTGTATTTGTCGCCCATCAGTGACCATCAGCGGTGCACCTGTCGCACATTGGTGACTGTCAGTGGTGCACCTGTCGCCCATTAGTGACTGTCAGCAGTGTGCCTGTTGCCCATTAGTGACCATCAGCAATGCACCTGTCGCACATCAATGACCGTTAGCAGTCACCTGTCACACATCAGTCATCTATCTGTGACCGTCACCTGTCACCCATCAGTCATCCATCTGTGACTGTCACCTGTCACCCATCGTCAGCAGTCACCTGTCAAACATCAGTGACCCATCAGTGCCCATAAAGTACACCTGTCACCCATCAGTGCCCATCAGTGGTGTATCTGACCGTCAGTACCCGTCATGCAGCTAACCATCACCAGGGCACCCGTTGCACAGTCCATCACCAAAGTAGCCGTCACACAGCCCATCACCAAAGTACCCGTCACACAGCCCATCACCAGAGTACCTGCCACACAGCCACCGTCTAGTACCAGCCAGGTACAAAAAAGTTTGCAGCAGTAAGGAAGCATTTCAGATCCTGAGCATGACTGATAAAAGCAGTGGGGAGTTCTCACAGTCTCACAGTCAGATTCTGATTCTGATTCGGAGTTTGAACCGATTGAAAGCAGTGGATCAGTGACTGAAGGAAGAATGGGTCCCTCCTAAAAGGGTACGAGGCTCTGAAAACCAGGCAGCCGCCAGTGATAGACCCCAGGATGAAATGCCCAGGGCCAGTAGCAGCGCTCCAGTATCACCCCCAAGTACCAGCACAGGAGTTTAAAATCCCCCAAGAACCAGCACTGGAGTGTCACATCCAAAAGAGTCAGGGCCTCTACATACCTCCCAGATGCTCTTGCCAACCCAACATGGCTGCCTTCCAACTCAGCAAGCATTCCCCTTTCACCGCACAGCCAGGTGTGCAGGCTAATACCGAGAATATCTCTGAGATAGATTTTTTTTATTTAGTTTTGCCCGACATTTTGCTTAAATTTATTGTGGACCAGACAAATCTATTTGCCCAGCAGTAAATTTCTAACAACCTCCAATCATCCTATGCCTGTCCGTATGAGTGGAGAAATCTGACTTTGGAGGAATTCAAATTGTTTATGGGCCTTGCCCTTAACATGGGGCTTACAAAAAAATGAAGGACATTCCTGCTGGTCCACCCACCCCATCCACCACATGGCCATTTGTTCCTCAGTGATGCCCAGGTCCCGATATAAGATGATTATGCGCTTCCTTTACTTCAGAGACAACACCCAGTGCCCTCCCGAGATAACCCAATCTATGACAAATTATATAACATTCGCCCACTGATAAAAAAAAAATCCCAAAGATTTGCTGAACTTTATGTCCCCGATCAACATTTATGTGTAGATGAGTTCCTGGTAGACTTTACACGCCGGCTAGGAATAAAACAATATATTCTTAGCAAAAAGCCCAAATATGGAGTCAAATTCTATAAGCTATGCAAAAGAGCCACGGGATATCTGTATGCGTTCCACATATATGAAGGAAGAGATTCCCGGCTTCAGCCTCCTGAGTGCCCGACTTACGTGGGCACAACTGGAAAAATTGTATGGGACCTGGCATACCCAATGCTGAAAAAAGGTTATCACATATACCTGGATAACTTTTATACCAGCATGTCCCTTTTCAGACCCCTACACCGTCCAAAAACCCTGGCCTGCAGAACCTCGAGAAAGAACAGGAAGGGCTTCTCACAAGCTTTAGTGAACAAAAAGCTCCGAAGAGGGGGAGGGAGCAAATCTGAGAAACAATAAAGTGATGGCCTTGAGGTGGAAGGATAAGAGGGACATGCTGTCCATCATCCATAATAACACCACAGTCGAGATTCCCGGAAGGCGCAGTCCCATTCAAAAACTAACATGCGTCTAAGATTATAATCTTTACATGGGGGTGGATTTCAATGACCAAATGCTTCAGCCCTATTTGGCAACAAGAATGTCCCGTTTCTGGTATAAGAAAGTTGCGATTTATCTTATTCATTTGGCCATTTACAATGCATATATCACCTACACCAAATCCATGGAAAGCCCCACCCCCTTCCTAAAATTCATCAAAGAAATATCTGTCAGCAAAGACCCCCCCAGAAAACCTTTGCTCTGATGCTGTTAGCCGACTTCATGAGCACCACTTCCTGGACAGCATTCCACCATCTGAAGCAAGCCAAAGACCCCAAAAAAGATGTCACGTATGCAGCAATGGAGGCGTTCGAAGAGATACCAGCTTTACATCCCTAAAATATTAGCCCATATTTTTAGCAATTTCCCCATTTTCACCATCTGTGTTGACCATTTTCCATGCTTCCTCAAAAAACCACGCCACTGCCTTCCACATGAACGGACCCTGGCCTGTTTTTAGACTTCGCCTCTCCCTACCATCTGGATTGTTGATCCACTATTTTCTGCCTTCCACGTGAACTGACCCTGGCCTGTTTTATTGACTTTGCTTCTGCCTACCGCTTGGATTGCTTCCACGTGAACTGATCCTGGCTTGTTTTATCGACTATGCTTCTGCCCACTGCTTGGACTGATATGTTGTCCTGCTATACAGTGGGGCAAAAAAGTATTTAGTCAGCCACCAATTGTGCAAGTTCCCCACTTAAAAAGCTGAGAGAGGCCTGTAATTGTCATCACAGGTATACCTCAACTATGAGAGACAAAATGTGGAAACAAATCCAGACAATCACATTGTCTAATTTGGAAAGAATTTATTTGCAAATTATGGTGGAAAATAAGTATTTGGTCAATATCAAACAAGCAAGATTTCTGGCTCTCACAGACCTGTATCTTCTTCTTTAAGAGGCTCCTCTGTCCTCCACTCATTACCTGTATTAACCACTTCGCGCCTGGGCCATTTGCATGGACGTCCTCCTGTTTACTTTGGCGATGCGCGCCGCCGCGGGCGAGCATCGGGGAAAAGCTGTGCCCGCTGTGTCAGGCGGGTGCCGATGCGCGTGCCTGGCAGCCGCGATGTCCGCCAGGTACCCGCGATCGGCTGTCACAGAGCAGGGACGTGGATCTCTGTGTGTAAACCATAATGTCCGCCATAATGTCGCAGTCACAATAAAAATCGCAGATAGCCGCCATTACTAGTAAAAAAAAAAAAATAAAAAAAAAAAATTCATAATTCTATTCCCTATTTTGTAGGCACTATAACTTTTGCGCAAACCAATCACTATACGCTTATTGCGATTTTTTTTCCCCTAAAATATGTAGAAGAATACGTATCGGCCTAAACTGAGAAAACATTTTTTTTTTTTTTTTAAATTGGGATATTTATTATAGCAAAAAGTAAAAAATATTTTTTCAAAATTGTCGCTCTATTTTTGTTTATAGCGCAAAAAATAAAAACCACAGAAATGATAAAATACCACCAAAAGAAAGCTATATTTGTGGGGAAAAAAAGGACGTCAATTTTGTTTGGGAGCCACGTCGCATGACCGCGCAATTGTCATTCAAAGCGTGACAGTCCTGAAACCTGAAATTTCGCCTGGGCAGGAAGGGGGTTATGTGCCCAGTTGTCAAGTGGTTAATGGCACCTGTTTGAACTTGTTATCAGTATAAAAGACACCTGTCCACAACCTCAAACAGTCACACTCCAAACTCCACTATGGTGAAGACCAAAGAGCTGTCGAAGGACACCAGAAACAAAATTGTAGACCTGCACCAGGCTGGGAAGACTGAATCTGCAAAAGGCAAGCAGCTTGGTGTGAAGAAATCAACTGTGGGAGCAATAAATAGAAAATGGAAGACATACAAGACCACTGATAATCTTCCTTAATCTGGGACTCCACGCAAGATCTCACCCCGTGGGGTGAAAATGATCACAAGAATGGTGAGCAAAAATCCCAGAACCACACGGAGGGACCTAGTGAATGACCTGCAGAGAGCTGGTACCAAGGTAACAAAGGCTACCATCAGAAACACACTGCGCCGCCAGGGACTCAGATCCTGCAGTGCCAGACGTGTCCCCCTGCTTAAGCCAGTACATGTCCGGGCCCGTCTGAGGTTTGCTAGAGAGCATTTGGATGATCCAGAAGAGGATTGGGAGAATGTGATATGGTCAGATGAAACCGAAGTAGAACTGTTTGGTAGAAACACAACTCATCTTGTTTGGAGGAGAGAGAATGCTGAGTTGCAACCAAAGAACACCATACCTACTGTGAAGCATGGGGGTGGCAACATCATGCTTTGGGGCTGTTTCTCTGCAAAGGGAACAGGACGACTGATCCGTGTACATGAAAGAATGAATGGGGCCATGTATCGTGATATTTTGAGTGAAAACCTCCTCCCATCAGCAAGGGCATTGAAGATGAAACGTGGCTGGGTCTTTCAGCATGACAATGATCCCAAACACACCGCCCGGGCAACGAAGGAGTGGCTTCGTAAGAAGCATTTCAAGGTCTAGCCAGTCTCCAGATCTCAACCCTATAGAAAACCTTTGGAGGGAGTTGAAAGTCCGTGTTGCCCAGCGACAGCCCCAAAACATCACTGCTCTAGAGGAGATCTGCATGGAGGAATGGGCCAACATACCAGCAACAGTGTGTGACAACCTTGTGAAGACTTACAGAAAATGTTTGACCTCTGTCATTGCCAACAAAGGATATATAACAAAGTATTGTGATGAACTTTTGATATTGACCAAATACTTATTTTCCACCATAATTTGCAAATAAATTCTTTCCAAATCAGACAACAAGATTGTCTGGATTTGTTTCCACATTTTGTCTCTCATAGTTGAGGTATACCTATGATGACAATTACAGGCCTCTCTCATCTTTTTAAGTGGGAGAAATTGCACAATTGGTGGCTGACTAAATACTTTTTTGACCCACTGTATCTGTTGCCCTGCTACTGTAGTATACAGGGGTCTCACATATCCGAGGGGCTCCAAAATAGTTTTTCCAGGTGGAGAAATCAAATTTTTGGATTTTCTCTGTGTTTTTCATTTCTACATTAGGGTCTGGAGTCCAGAGGCTTCAAAGAAAGCCTGCTGCTGACTTACTACCATCATGCCTCTGCCTGCCGCATGAACTGACCACACCTCTGCCTGCTACCTTTACTATGGATATATTTAGCTGTAGCAAGAAGCAGTATGTTTATGAAGGGTTGGAGAGTGGTACAACAATGAGTGTCTGCAGGTAACAGTGTACCAGGACCAATATTTTGGCTGTGCTGACCATGTCTCTGCCTGGACAGTTCCTTTGAACAAATGCTTTGGCTGTGTTGACAATTTCCCTGTACTGACTATAGACAATATTCCTGCCTGATGCCTGGATAATTACTTTTGTTGTCACTAAGCACATCCTAAGCACGTCCCTGCCTGCTGCCTGGACCAATGCTCACCTCTGTGGACAACTGCACTACTAAAACCACAGGTAATATATTTTTTTTACCCTTTCCTCAATAGAATTTATTTTGGAGTGTAATTCTTATGCCGCATACACACGCTCGGAATTTCTGACAACAAATGTTCGATGGGAGCATGTTGTCGGAAATTCCGAACGTGTGTAGGCTCTATCGGACATTTGCTGTCGGAATTTCTGAAAACAAAAATTTGAGAGCTGGTTCTCAAATTTTCCGACAACAAAAAAATCCACGGTTTTGTTGTCGGAATGTCCGATCGTCTGTACGCGGCATAAGTATGTACATGCTATGTGTTAGAAATATAAAGGGCCTTCAAAAATAATAGGTTGTCAAGAAATTGGATGTGTAATTTATGCTTCTAGAATGCCTGAAGGTACTACTTGAATGCTGGACCTCTGTATGTGGCCAGGCTGTGTAAAAGTCTTACACTTGTGGTATCGCCATACTCAGGAGGAGTAGCATAATGTATTTTGAGGTGCAATTTTTGCTATGTACATGCTGTGTGTTGGAAATATTGAATAAATGGACAACTTTGTGTAAAAAAAAATGCGTTTTCATTTTCTTCACACATTTTCCAAAAACGTATGTAAAATAATTATATGTTCAAAAGACTCAGTATGCCTTGTAGAATATATGTTGGGGTGTTTGCTTTCCAAAATGGGGGCAATTTTGTAGGCGTTTTCATTGTCCTGGTGCTCCAGGGCCTTCAAAAGTGCGATAGGTCGTGATGACATTAGATCTGTAATTTATGCTCCTAGAATGCATGAAGGTGCTTCCTGTATGTTGGGCCTCTATATGTGGCTAGACTGTGAAAAAGTCTCACACATGTGGTATCGCCATTCTCAGGAGGAGTAGTGGAATGTGTTTTGGGGTGTAGTTGCAGGTATACATATGCCATGTAAGAGAAATAACCTGTTAATATGACAAAACAAATATTAATTTTTCAAAGAATTGTAGGAAAAAATTACAACTTCAAAAAATTCACCATGTGTAATACTGAATACCTTGGGATGTCTACTTTCCAAAAAGGGGTAATTTGGGGGGTATTTGTACTTTTCTGGCTTGTTAGTGTCTTAAGAATTGAGAAAGGCCGTCAGTACATTAGGTGTGATCAGGTGTGATCAATTTTCAATGATTGGCACTATAGCTTGTAGACTATAACTTTTAAAAAGACCAAATAATATACACTCAGTTGGGTTATTTTTTACAAAAGATGTAACGTTGTAGCATTATACATTTTGGCCAAAACTTATGAAGAAAAATTACTAATTTGCTAATTTATAACAGAAACAAAGAATTTTTTTTTTTTTTTTACAAAATGTTTGGTCTTTTTTTATTTATAGCACACCCCCACCCCCTCCCACCCAGTAAATGGATAAATACTACCAAAAGAAAGCTCTATTTGTGTGAAAAAAAGGACACAAATTTCATATGGTTACAGCGTTGCATGACTGCGCAATTGTCATTCAAAGTGTGAGAGCACTGAAAGCTGAAAATTGGCCTCTGCACTGCCCTGGGAAACATGTATTGATGCAAAAAAAAAAAAACAATTCCATGCAGCTGGGAGCAGTGATTTCCTTAGCACAGGAAAAAAATAAAAAGTTGCTGCCAAATAACCAACATCCAAACAGTTAGTGTTCAGTTCCGCCTGGGAACATGACAATATGTGGTCGTGGTGTGAACTGGCCCTTAACCACTTAACGACCGCCCACTGTAAATATACGCCGGCAGAATGGCACCGACAGGCAGAATCACGTATTTGTACGTGATTGCCTTTGTATAGTTGGGGGGTCCGATCGGACCCCCCTTCTTTACAGTGAGCGGTCGTTTTACCTTCGGGAGCGATCCGGCATGAGGGGACGGCCGTTTGATTCCGGCCACCCCCTCTCGATCGCTCCCGGCGAATGAGAGCTTCCCCTGCCTGTGTACTTGTTTACACAGGCAGGAGGAAGTGATGTCATCTCTCCTGCGGCGCTCACATATACCGAGCGCCATACAGGAGAAGATGCAGGTTAGTGCACACAACACTACACTGACACCAGGACACATAGGCACATAAATCGCCCCCCCCAGGCCCCCCCAGACACCCCCAGATCACCCCCCAGCCCCCAGTCACAGTGTCACTGATTGCAGTGACCATTTATTTAGTGATCACTGCAATCAGTGACATTTGTGACTGTAAAAGTGTCAGTACATTTAGTTTTAGGTCCAGTGTAGCCCCCTAACCCCCCCAATAAAGGTTTAACCCCCTGATCACCCCCCAGATAACCCTTTCACCCCCTAGTACCGCCGTCGCTAAGCGATCATTTTTCTGATCGATGTCTTAGCGTCGGTGATGCTGATCGGTAGCCAGTAATTTTTTTTAGGTTCGCCGCAGGTTTTTATAGCGTCGGGTACCCCCATATATTACCTAATAAAGGTTTAACCCCCTTGATCGCCCCCCAGGTAACCCTTTCACCCCCTATCACCACGGTCACTAAGCGATAATTTTTCTGATCGATGTTTTAGCGTCGGCGATGCTGATCGGTAGCCAGTAATTTTTTTTAGGTTCGCCGCAGGTTTTTATAGCGTCGGGTACCCCAATATATTACCTAATAAAGGTTTAACCCCCTTGATCACCCCCCAGGTAACCCTTTCACCCCCTAGCACCGCCGTCACTAAGCGATCATTTTTCTGATCGATGTCTTAGCGTCGGTGATGCTGATCGGTAGCCAGTAATTTTTTTTAGGTTCGCCGCAGGTTTTTATAGCGTCGGGTACCCCCATATATTACCTAATAAAGGTTTAACCCCCTTGATCGCCCCCCAGGTAACCCTTTCACCCCCTATCACCACTGTCACTAAGCGATAATTTTTCTGATCGCTGTCTTAGCGTCGGTGATGCAGATCGGTAGCCAGTAAATTTTTTTAGGTTCGCCGCAGGTTTTTATAGCGTCAGGTACCCCAATATATTACCTAATAAAGGTTTAACCCCCTTGATCGCCCCCCAGGTAACCCTTTCACCCCCTATCACCACTGTCGCTAAGCGATCATTTTTCTGATCGCTGTCTTAGCGTCGGTGATGCAGATCGGTAGCCAGTAATTTTTTTTAGGTTCGCCGCAGGTTTTTATAGCGTCAGGTACCCCCATATATTATCTAATAAAGGTTTAACCCCCTGATCGCCCCCCAGGTAACCCTTTCACCCCCTATCACCACTGTCGCTAAGCGATCGTTTTTATGATCGTTGTCTTAGTGTCGGTGATGCAGATCAGTAGCCAGTAATTTTTTTTTAGGTTCGCCGTCAGGTTTTTATATAGCGTCAGGTACCCCCATATATTACCTAATAAAGGTTTTAACCCCCTAATTGCCCCTAGTAAACCCTTTCACCAGTAATCACCATATAAGTGTTACGGGTGACGCTGGTTAGTTAGTTTGCTTTTTATAGTGTCAGGGCACCCGCCGTATATAACCCAATAAAGGTTTAACCCCCTGATCGCCCGGCGGGTGATATCAATTAGGTTTTAGCATCAGAGAGGGTCTGCGTCACACCCCAGGCAGCGTCAGGTTAGTGCCAGTAACGCTAACACCCACGCGTGAAGCATACACCCCCCTTAGTGGTATAGTATCTGAACAGATCAATATCTGATCTGATCAGATCTATACTAGCGTCCCCAGCAGTTTAGGGTTCCCAAAAACGCAGTGTTAGCGGAATCAGCCCAGATACCTGCTAGCACCTGCGTTTTGCCCCTCCGTCCAGCCCAGGCCACCCAAGTGCAGTATCGATCGATCACTGTCACTTGCAAAACACAACACACATAACTGCAGTGTTCGCAGAGACAGGCCTGATCCCTGCGACTCCAGTGCTGTAGGAGGTGATTTCGCCACCACAGTTAAAAAAAAAAAAAGCATATATGCCAAAGCATTGGGGCAGCAGGGGCGGAGGAGCGATTTTGCTCCTAATGCCGCGTACATACAGTCGAAATTCCGACGGAGGCTTGCCCGTGGAAAAGTCTGACCATGTGTACGCGGCATAACTTTTGCGGGAAGATGCCCCCATGCTTCGGCATATATAAATGGTGCATGTATGCCCATCATTAGAAGTGGGTGGATGAAGGGCGGTATTCTAATGGTGGGCATACCCACCGATCAATCTTTTTTTTTCGTTCAGCCAACAGGCTGCATGAAAAAAAAGATTACAATACATGTCCAACAAGGACCAGCAATGTACTGGTATGTTGCTGGACTTTGAATGTTTATACCAGAATGATGCCTGCGGGTTTAGGTATCATCTTGGTATCATTCTTTTCAGCCAGCGGCCGGCTTTCATGTAAAAGCAATCCTAGTGGCTAATTAGCCTCTGGACTGCTTTTACAAGCAGTGGGAGGGAATGACCCCCCCCGGATATAAAAAGCGCCATTGGGAAATTGGGAAAGCATTTTATCACACCGATCTTGGTGTGGTCAGATGCTTTGAGGGCAGACGAAATATCTAGGGTCCAATAGACAGCAGTTTTTTCAAAAAAGAGTACCTGTCATTACCTATTGCTATCATAGGGGATATTTACATTCCCTGAGATAACAATAAAAATGATAAAAAAAATAAAAAAAATATGGAAGCAACAGTTTAAAAATAAAATAAAAAAGCAAAATTAATAATAATAAAAAAAAAAAAGCACCCCTGTCCTGACCTGCTCTTGCCCAATGGCGAACGCAAGCGTCGGTCTGGCGTCATATGTAAACAGCAATTGCACCATGCATGTGAGGTATCACCGCGAAGGTCAGATCGAGGGCAGTAATTTTAGCAGTAGACCTCCTCTGTAAATCTAACGGGTTAACCTGTAAAGGCTTTTAAAGGCTTTTAAAAATGTATGTAGTTTGTCGCCAATGCGCGTTTGTGCGAAATTTTAAAGCATGTCGTGTTTGGTATCTATGTACTCGGCCTAAGATCATCTTTTTTATTTCATCAAACATTTGGGCAATATAGTGTGTTTTAGTGCATTAAAATTAAAAAAAGTGTATTTTTTCCCCAAAAAATGCGTTTGAAAAATCGCTGCGCAAATACTGTGTAGAAAAAAAAATGCAACACCCACCATTTTATTCTGTAGGGCCTTTGATTTAAAAATATATATAATGCTTGGGGGTTCAACATAATTTTCTTGCAAAAAAAAATATGTTTTCATGTAAACAAAAAGTGTCAAAAAGGGCTTTGTCTTCAAGTGGTTAGAAGAGTGGATGTAAGCTTCCTAATGTTGTGTATAAAATGCCAGAACAGTTCAAAATCCCCCCAAATGACCCCATTTTGGAAAGTAGACACCCCAAGCTATATACTGAGAGGCATGTCGAGTCCATGGAATATTTTATATGTTGACACAAGTTGCGGAAAAAATAATTTTTTTTTTTTTCTGCACAAAGTTGTCACTAAATGATATATTGCTCAAACATGCCATGGGCATATGTGGAATTACACCCCAAAATACATTCTGTTGCTTCTCCTGAGTACGGGGATACCACATGTGTGAGACTTTTTGGGAGCCTAGCCGCGTACGGGACCCCGAAAACCAATCACCGCCTTCAGGCTTTCTAAGGGTGTAAATTTTTGATTTCACTTCTCACTGCCTATCACAGTTTCGGAGGCCATGGAATGCCCAGATGGCACAAAACCCCCCCAAATGACCCCATTTTGGAAAGTAGACACCCCAAGCTATTTGCTGAGAGGTATTGTGAGTATTTTGCAGATCTCGCTTTTTTCACAAAGGCCTCGTACACACGGCCGAGATTCTCGTTGAAAAAAACATGTCATTTTTTTCGACGAGATTCTTGGACAAGAAACTTGTCCCGGCCGAGTGTACACACGCTTGTTTCAAAGAACCCGCGGTTCTTTGAAAGGAGCGTACGCGGTGACGTCATCGACTACGTCGAGCATGCGCTCGTCACATTCGATGCCGTCGCCGCCATCTTGGTATACCCTACGTATGCCTAGGAAGCTACCGCGCATGCGTCGAATTCATTTCGAACATGCGCGGGCTTCCGGGAGGACAGGTAAGTGTACACACACTCACTTTTCTCATCGAGAAACATGCCAACGAGAATCTCGACGAGAAAATAGAGAGCAGGTTCTCTATTTTCTCGTCGAGGTTTCTTGTCGGTTTTCTCGACGAGAAACCCGATAGCAGCGTACACACGACCGATTTACTCGGCAAGACCTCTCTGCCAGCAAGTTTCTTGCTGGTTCTTGCCGAGAAAATCGGTCGTGTGTACGAGGCCTATGTTTTGAAAATTTAAAAAAAAAAAAAGAAAAAAAAAAAGTTCTTTCTTCATTTTCAAAAACAAATGAGAGCTGTAAAATACTCAAAAAGACAAAAAATCTCCTGCGCTCTCGGTGTATCGTCAAAACACGGGTAGTGTAATTCCGTCTAAAGGCAAAGTCTAGAGTCTTGCAGCCCTCCTCAGAACAATGGGTGTTCATATGGCTAGAAAAAACAAAGGAGAAAGGAGGGCGCACCAACCTAGTGCATTACCACTTAAACGTTTTATTTAAATTATAAAAAAGCAGTAATCCTACTCACAAACAAAGCTTAAATGAAAGCTTATCGGACAAATCGGCTGGAATTTCTTGGCACCTGCCGACTGGACTCGATGACAGAGAGGGTCGGACAATACCTCATCATGGACCATCTAGGCTCTGAGGAAAGGGATGCGCCCCAGAAACGCGTCAGCTATCCAGAGGTTTGAGGTATTGTCCTTTCTCCTTTGTTTTTTCTAGCTGTAAAATACTCACCATGCCTCTCAGCAAACAGATTGGGGTGTCTACTTTCCAAAATGGGGTCATTTGGGGGGGTTTTGTGCTATTTTGGCATTTTATGGCCTTCGAAACTGTGATAGGTAGTGAGGAGTCAAATCAAAAATTTGTGCCTAGAAATCCGTACGCGGCTAGGCTCCTAAAAAGTCCCACACATGTGGTATTCCCGTACTCAGGAGAAGCAGCAAAATTTATTTTGGGGTGCAATTCCACATATAACCATGGCATGTGTGAGCAATATATCATTTAGTGACAACTTTTTGTATTTTTTTTTTTTTTTTGTCATTATTCAATCACTTGGGACAAAAAAAAATATTCAATGGGCTCAACAGGCCTCTCAGCAATTTCCTTGGGGTGTCTACTTTCTAAAATGGGGTCATTTGGGGGGGTTTTGTGCTATTTTGGCACTTTATGGCCTTCAAAACTGTGATAGGTAGTGAGGAGTGAAATCAAAAATTTACACCCTTAGAAATCCTGAAGGCGGTGCTTGGTTTCCGGGGTCCCGTACGTGGCTAGGCTCCTAAAAAGTCCCACACATGTGGTATCCCCGTACTCAGGAGAAGCAGCAGAATGTATTTTGGGGTGCAATTCCACATATAACCATGGCATGTGTGAGCAATATATCATTTAGTGACAACTTTTTGTAATTTTTTTTTTGTCATTATTCAATCACTTGGGACAAAAAAAAAAATATTCAATGGGCTCAACATGCCTCTCAGCAATTTCCTTGGGGTGTCTACTTTCTAAAATGGGGTCATTTGGGGGGGTTTTGTACTGCCCTGCCATTTTAGCTCCTCAAGAAATGAGATAGGCAGTCATAAATTTAAAGCTGTGTAAATTCCAGAAAATGTACCCTAGTTTGTAAACGCTATAACTTTTGCGCAAACCGATAAATATACGCTTATTGACATTTTTTTTACTAAAGACATGTGGCTGAATACATTTTGGCCTAAATGTATGACTAAAATTGAGTTTATTCGATTTTTCTTATAACAAAAAGTAGAAAATATCATTTTTTTCAAAATTTTCGGTCTTTTTCCGTTTATATCGCAAAAAATAAAAATCGCAGAGACAATCAAATACCATTAAAAGAAAGCGCTATTTGTGGGAAGAAAAGGACGCAAATTTCGTTTGGGTACAACATAGCATGTCCGCACAATTTACAGTTAAAGCAGTGCAGTGCAAAATTCTGAATTCACCTCTGGTCCTTTAGCTACCAAATGGTCCGGGGCTTAAGTGGTTAAATGTACTCCTCAGTATTTAGGTTTACTAAAGTAGCTCTAGCTGTATTTGAAAATGCCTATACAACTTTTCAGGAATGCCCTGAGAATCCAAAGGACTCCAAGGCAGCACAGTGGTGTAGTGGTTAGCACTTTCACCTAGCAGCAAAAGGGTCGCTGGTTCACACCATCTGCCTGGAGTATGCATGTTCTCCCTGTGTCTGCGTGGGTTTCCTCCAGGTACTCCAGTTTCCTCCCACACTCCAAAGACATGCTGGTAGGTTAATTGGATCTTGTCCAAATTGGCCCAGTAGATATGTGTGTACGACTGTGTGTCCCAAGCGTGTCGAGATCCTACGGAGTAAAATGACCGCACCAGCCAAGCAGACACTGGCTGCAAAAGCGCCTAGAGGCAATTCAGTTCGCATGTGTAGCGCTATACAAGTCACTCATTCATTCAGTATGTAAATTTCAACACTTTCTAGCAGCGCCAACGCTAAAAGATGGCCCACATTTTTTTTCCCCCCTCGACCTACCCTTTGGCCAGTAAGACTGATTACCATAGTGATTTTTGGTCTGTCTGAACAGCAGGTCAATTTGATCTGTCCACAATCTTGTAATTTAGGAATCATTGAGCTTCACAAATTGTTTGATTCTTTGAAGACTGGGCAAGTACGCATGCATATACACTATATTACCAAAAGTATTGGGACACCTGCCTTTACACGCTCATGAATTTTATTGGCATCCCAGTCTTAGTCCGTAGGGTTCAATATTGAGTTGGCCCACTCTTTGCAGCTATAACAGTTTCAACTCATCTGGGAAAAAATAGAATGAACTGCGCTTAGAGTTTACCAAGCTGCCAACACTCCACTAGACACAGTGCAAAAAACATGTAAACAGAAATTAGTGTAGCGCTCAAAATGGTGAAACAAAAATATATAAAAACCTGGATGACCCAAAGTACATACAATAAGATCACAAATTGTGTGAATGATGAAAAAAATATTGGCAGACAATTCATAAATGAATAAATGAAATAAAATAGTGAATGAATAATAATAAAAGTGATTCAAAATTCATAAATGAATGTCATGTGATACTCCATCTTAAACAGTCGATCCCATAAATGTAGAAAGAGACTCCTATACCGTTCAAGTGGTTGAAACTTGATTTTTAAGGTGCAATATGATCAGGTTGGCATGCTTACCAGAAATGGTGGACTCATAAACTGTACAGCATAATTGTCAAATGGGCAGTCATGAGGAATAACCTCAGCAAATCTGACACAGCAAGGCAGACGTTTGCAAAATTAGACCCATCCAATATTTACTGAGAGGATCTAACTTCAGAAGGCAGGCTCCAGAGTGTGCAGAAGGACCACGTCAGATGTTAGGGTGATCCATGATGATATACAAAAAGCAAAATACTGCACATAGTGTAACTCTGAATGGTAAATATTTATTGTAAAAATAGACCGGAGGAGGCACTCCGGGCCTCACTGTGGGGCCGGACTAGAGGGGGCACATGATCAAGTGAAGGAGCATGTGGAGTCATTGCGCCATGTTCATATCATAGAAGGATTTTTCGCTTGATTTTATTGGGATTTTTGGAAGTGTAAACCCCTCTTTTTACAATAAATATTTACCATTCAGAGTTACACTATGTACGGTATTTTGCTTTTTATATATCATCATGGATCACCCTAACATCTAACGTGGTCCTTCCGCACACTCTGGAGTCTGACTTCTGAACAACTCAATTTTCAAACCCTGTTACAGAACTTAATATTCTGTAGGGCACGAGTGCATGATAATTCTCAAAAGCAAAGAAAATGACTCCACTGCCTTACAATATACATCCATAGCCCAAAGCTACTTTTTCACTGCCCAGGGAGTTCACATTATGTCAGCAACATTATATTTGTGTGTTCATGCAGTTATTTATTTACTTTTAACATGCATGTTTATTCATTATAAATGCATTTGCAAGAAAGTAGATATAAGATAATGCTAGGTATTAAATAAAAATATGTTATTCTAGTTGGAAAATTCCTTCAGTAAAAATCTATAATTTCCTACTGAAGCATTACTGAATCCAGAAACATTTACTATAAGGTGAATCACACACGGCCAAATACATGTCGGCGTTGTTCCCAATCTGAACACCGGAGTTCCACACAGATGATCGGAATATCCTATCGGATTTTTTTCCATTTGAAAAAAATAAAACATATTCTATTTCTAAACTCCGATGGAAAAAAGTCCGATGGGGCCCACACACGATCAGAAATTCCAATGAAAAAATCCCATCTGACTTTTTTCATCGGAAATTCCGATTGTGTGTACAAGGCCTTATTGTGACAATCAGAGCAGGCTCAAACCATATAGTTCTTTCCTAGAGGGTAAGGAAGACTGCTTCAGACAGAAGTTCACATTATTGTGGAAAAAGCCTTTTCATGCATACAGGCAATGTTTCCCCATGGCTGGGGAGAAGTGAGAATGCAGACCTATGCTGATTCCGGGTGGCTTCTTTAGGAGTAAAGTCTGGTACACACTATGGGGGTTATTTACGAAAGGCAAATCCACTTTGCACTACAAGTGTACTGCAAGTGTACTTGGAAGTGCAGTCGCTGTAGATCTGAGGGGGACATGCAAGGAAAATAAAAAACAGCATTTTAGCTTGCACATGATTGGATGATAAAATCAGAGGAGCTTCCCCTCATTTCAGATCTTCCCCATTAGATCTACAGCGACTGCACTTCCCAGTGCACTTTCAGTGCACTTGTAGTGCAAAGTGGATTTGCCTTTCGTAAATAACCCCCTATGAGTTTTTTTCCATTCAACCCAGCAGGTTGAACAAAAAAAAACTGTTGGATCAAGTCGTACTAACATCCTAATGATCCGACGTTAGTACAGCAATCTCCACCACTGAGCTGTTGTGTTATGACAGGGGGATGTTCCCCAAGAACATTCCGATCAGTAGTCTGATCGGGTGTCGGTCAGCTTCTGGTTTTCCAGCATGCTCGTCCAACAGAAGCCGGCCAAATGACCGGCTTCAGTCGTACCGGCTGCCATACACAGGGGCTGAATGTCGGTCAGTTTTTATTGAATTGGCTGATGACGTCTGGCAGTTGGCCCATGTGTCTAGTCAAAGAACCAGCTTATTTTCAGCCAGAGCAATGTGCAGGGGGTGTATGTCTGACTACCAGAGATTTGGATCGCTTCACTCTGTGTGAGAGCAGTGGTCTGTATCAGCACAAAACAGCTTAAAGTGTTACTAAACCCAGGACCCTGCACTCGCTATATCGGGTCTTCCACAGTACACAGAACATGGAAATGCAATAGTTTTAGTAAATATAAACTGCTTAATACCTTTTTTATCAGCCATTAGAACAGTCTTGTGACTTCTATCAGTGTCTGGTTAAAGCTTGTAGAAGGAGTTTTCATTCTGAACTGACTGTCCTATCAGACTGCAGGACCCCTGACCCTCTGTTTGAACAGTGCTGATTGTCCCTGTGCTGATCACATGCACTCTCCCAAGAAAAACAAAAACAAACTCTCTAGCAATATTCACCAAACTGAGGATGTGCAGCTTGCCTCTGTCTTATCAGGAGATGGATTGGGGACAGTGGAAGAAAGGGAGGAACAGAGAAGACAGGCTCAAACTGTGTTTTACACAATGTGGAGGATTATCCCCTTAGGTTCCACAGTGAGAATAACAAGCACGTTTTACTGCATATACAGATGTATTTTACTGTTATGGGTTTAGTAACACTTTAACCGCTTGCCGACTATATACTGTATACACTGTATATGGCAAGGTGGCTCTGCTGTGCAGGATCACATACCTAGTACGTGATCCTGCACTTATGGATCTGGGGCGCATCAGCGGGAGCTGATCGGTGGGTACAGTGGACTCGATCTCCGCCGGCACCCGCCGATGCTTTGGTATACAGACAGACATGTAAACAAGGCAGACCGCCGTTCTGTCACTACAGAAGGCATGGATCCTGTGTCTCTGCTAAGCAGGGGCACCAATCCATGCCTTCTTCTAGTGCAAGCATCTCCCCCACTGTAGTAAAGCACTAATCAGGCACACATTTAACCCTTTGATTACCCCTGATGTTAACCCCTTCCCAGCCAGTGTCATTAGTGCAGTGACAGTGCATATTTTTTAGCACTGATCACTGTATTAGTGTCACTGGTCCCCAAAAAGTGTCAAAAGTGTCAGTTAGTGTCCCGACTGTCTGGCGCAATATCGCTGTTCCGCTATAAGTTGCTGATAATCGCCATTACTTGTAAAAAAAATAAAAAATTTAAATATCCCATAGTTTGTAGACGCTATAACTTTTGCGCAAGCCAATCAATATACACTTATAATTATTTTCTTTTACCCAAAATATGTAGCAGAATACATATTGGCCTAAATTGAATTTTTTTATTGGATATGTTTTATAGCAGAACGTTAAAATATATTGTTTTTTCTCAAAATGTTTATAGCACAAAAAAAAACCAAAAAAACTGCAGTGGTGATCAAATACCACTAAAAGAAATCTCTAAAAAAAGGACATACATTTTGTTTAGGTACATCATCGCACGACTGCGCAATTGTCAGTTAAAGTATCGCAGTGTCGAAATTGCAAAAAATGGCCTGGTCATGAAGGGGGGTAAATCTTCCGGAGGTAATGTAGCAGTAAAACGTTTAACTTAGAAAAAAAAATTAAAAATACACATTTTCTTTCCTTCCACGCAACATGGCTGCATAACAATAATAAGATACAGGACTTTGGATGAGCTTTAAAGCCCATGGAATGTATGGTAATAAGGAGAATAAAGACTATAAATTGATTGGTTGATGGCAGTTAAAATGAACCATTTTGAATGGAATGCAAAGAGCTAGTGCTTCTCTTTATAAAAAAAAAATACCTCTGTGCTAGACTGATATTAAAAAAGTAAAGGTTATAACAATGATAATGGTTTAGGATAGATACATTTGTATTTGTAATTTAATATATCTCACACTGACTACTCCTGAGTCCTGACACTTTATCAGAGGGTGTGTTTAGTTTAATGAATATGCAATAAGACCATTACAGCCTGTCTGACATGAAGAAAAAAAAAATCTTTTTTTTTTTTGAGGATTCTAGAGCAGCATATTGATGGTTGTGACATAAATTAAACAAAAAAAAAAATCATGACAAATTGTCTTTATTTTCAGCTAGAGATCATATGTATGTTGTGATAGCATTGACAAAGGCATCACAGAGAGTCTTGCAGTTATTTTGTATGCAAACATGACATTTTTCTGAATTTGTTGCTTTTAATTATTCTGCCTTGTGGGATAAAGCTCACTTTTTGTTCTATCTTAAGCTTAGGTTTACTTGTTCTGCATAAACAACATAATACAGATGATGGTAATTGTATTATTCTTATTTTTGAGCACTCTTTATCATTATGTTGAAAATTCTTGCAAATTTCTAAAGCTTTTCCATATAGATGTGAATGTGATAAGATTTATGCAAATCCACATTTGGTGAGATTGAAAACGTTTGAAAAACTTTGCAGTTATTAAGTTTTATGCAGTAGGTAAAACTTTCACCGAAAACAAAGAATTCTCATGTTGGCTTATCTTCCAATTTCTTTTTCTAGCAGCAGTTCTTAATTGGTGAATGCATTGTCTTACTAATGCATAATTATTAGGGGAATAACCTATGCAATTCTGAATATGAAATATGATTGAGATATTGTTAAACAGAAGTCAAGTCAGGTCTGTCTTTAGTGCGCAGGGTGTTAAGAGACAGCCCTGGGAGTCTGATTCTAGGTGCGTTACAAAATGTTCCAACAAAATAAAATGACAGTTGCTGTTTTTTATAATTCAAGTGTCTGGCTAGCATTAGAATTTACTGTAAGGTAGACCTATGCTCAAAAATTAAGATGTTCTGTCTTATAAGGAGTAACAAGTAAAGTGCATTTTGGCTAAGCAGTATCCTGAAAAATCGATCTAGTCTTTATAAAAGTTAAAGGGTTAAATGATGGATAGCTGTTGTCATTTATGTATCTGTAGCTTTTCCACCTCTTCTACTGCCTATGATGAATCAGCTCAGTCATAGCGCTCTAATGTTAAATATCACATATACATTTTTTTATAAATTCTTTAAATTCTATCATTTTCCTTTTCAGTTCGGAGCCAGTCAGTATTTTTGAAGAAATCTCTGTAGAGCCTGACATTTACCAACTCACGAAAAGAAACGCATGCTCGTTGAGAAAAGTATATTCTCACAAGTCGTTTTTTTAACTTTTAAAGCAATAGTAAACTGATGTCATAATGTGCTGGTATGCTTTGCATACTAGTACGTTATGTTAAACTTATGTAAAATGAAGCCTTCCAGCTCCGAGCTGTCCCGGCTGCAGGTGCTTCCATCTTCACCCGGTCTTCCTTCCGGGTCTGCGGACTTTGGCGGTGCGACTGGCCAGAGCCACAATGACGTCACTCCTGAGCATGCGCGCCTGAGCCGCAGTTAACGGCACCAGACTCTGCCGGCTGGCCATTCCTTCAGACCTTCAGAGCCCATCCCCCGGTGACATCACTGGCTGCATGTACAGTAAATATCTCGTAAACGGTGCACATTTAGGAGATATTTACAGTACCTATAGGTAAGCCTTTTTAACCACTTCTGGACTGCCCACCGTACATATACTGCGGCAGGGCGGCCCGACTGCGCAAAATCATGTACCTGTATATGATCTTGTGCACGCGGTGTAGGAGGCTTGCGTGCGCCGCTGGAGCACCGCTCTCACTGTGATTGGACACAGCGGGAGCCAATCAGTGGGTCCGGCGGCAGCGACCTGCCGATCGTTCACAGGAGAAACGGAGCAGCGGTGTGCCTATGTAAACAAGGCACACCGCTGATCTGTCAGTGAGAAAAAGAGAGATCTTCTGTTTCAGCTAAGCTGAAACACGATCTCTGTTTTCCTCCAGTGTAACACTCCCCCCTCACAGTTAGAAAGCACCTCCCTATGACATACTTAACCCTTTGATCGCCCCTGATGTTAACCCCTTCACTGTTAGTGTCATTTATACAGGGAACAGTGCATTTTTTTAGCACTGATCACTGTATTGGTGTCACTGGTCCCCAAAAAGTGTCACTTAGGGTCAGATTTGTGCACCACAGTAGACAAACAAAGACTTGGGGGCACACCCTAAAATTGCATTAAAATGGTGCTGCTATAAGTCCACACACATGGAACAAAAGGTTACAGCGCACACATACAAAAATGACATTTAAATCCTGCAGGGCTATTTAAAACACCTGAACATATTCAGCAAAAAATATGGGGATTTGGTCACACCATATGGCCATATAGTGCTTAAGCCCACTACTGCATCAAAGTACCCCATTATCAGTGGGTCCTACACTATTTATAGAATAAAAGATCCTGCTTCTCTTAACCATGGGAGAAATACACTCTATATGGGAGAACTAAAGGACTCCTCCTATAACATAGGTGGACACTAATAAGAGGTAATGGCGGGGGGATAGGATGCTCCAGCCCAAGGGATCTGGTCAGGACCCATACAATAGACAAAGAAAGACTTGGGGGGCACACCCTAAAATCTCATTAAAGATGGTGCTGCTATAAGAGCATGCCAACAGAACAAAAGATTACTGCACATGGAGAGTTTTTTGAAGTTTTATATTTTTGGCATAAGTTTCTGGAAAATTAAGAAATATAAATATAAATATTTCTTACATACTGTCACCAGTGCAGTACAGCATCATCATATAATAGGTGTGGCAGTGATCAGTGGCACTGACTGTTTTTTTAACACACTTTCACCAGCGCAATATAATGTTACCAAAGTAACACTGTACTACTCTGGGGAAGTGATCAGTATGGTTTTTTTTTTTACACCTTATGTTTGCATATACCAATGGATTTCATTGCTATATGCAAGCATTTTACTGAATGAAATTGATTCATTCAGTTTGTTTTGTTGTGATTAGCTTTGATTGGCCAGAGCTAATCACATGGAACAGATGGGTTGTAATTGGCCCAGTCTGTACCATGTGATCACACTGACCAATCACAGCTAGCAACACAATTGTATACAATGGATGACTTGAAAGGAAACCATCTATTGTGTACAACTGTCATGTTACCTGCTGTGTATGGTTATAGCGGTCACATGGTGCCGGCGGCAGGCCGGTACAGCGATCAGTCATTGGCTGTGTCTGGTGGACGCAGTCGGTGACAGATCGCACCATTGAGCGGCCTCACGGCATTATATGATGTCCACCCGAATCGACGAGAGGTTCCCGCCAGCACCGTCTTACCATAGGCTAGGTGGGAATCGGTTAAGAGCAGTAAGGGAGTTAGGGGAGATGGGGGATGATGAAGGGGGAGGACAAGTGGGTGGGGGAGATTAGGGGAGCAAGGATTAGAACTTCTAGATATTATTTTTGCGGTGAAGACCATCTGGAGTTTTTGCATCTGCATGTGGGGCCCCCTACCTCTTACATTATCTCTTGCCTCCTCCATGGGGAAGAATCACGATACATATCGCTATTATGATGGGGTCCTAAGAGATACACCTTTTTAAAATGTTTGTCAGTGTATTTTAATTGTGTCGTGCTTGAGATGTTAGTCTATTGGAAGAATACTGTTGTGGGGTTTTTATAGTAATTTTTTATGTTTTGTAACTTTTTCTTAAATTTAATAAAAAGAATTTAGACAAGAACAGTAAGGTTGATTTACTAAAACTGGAGAGTGGAAAATCTGGTGCAGCTGTGCATGGTAGCCAGTCAGCTGCTAACTTCAGCTTGTTTAATTAAGCTTTTACAAGAAAACTTGGATTTCTATGCAGAGCTGCACCAGATTTTGCACTCCCCAGTTTTAGTAAATCAACCCCAGTGCAGTATTGATAATGTTCACTAAGATCAGCACACTCTTTCAGTTGGCCAGCTCTCATTGCCTTCACAAAAGCATTTACATTTTTTTAGAGTTTGTTCATTTTTAGATCTGTAGTTTATCCTAAAAATAATCCCTGCTTTATTTAACAAGAAATCGCCATAGCCACCAATAAATTACTTTTAAAATGTGAAATTTCAGGTTCATCATTAAAACTTTTTGCACAGCTTATGCATTATATAATGCTCACTTTACTACCTTGATGTCTGAATTTGTTTTTTCACTTTTCATCTATAAAGGGGTTTTAGAAACATAAGATATAAACATTACTCTCTTTACTGAAAATCTTTATTTACAAGAATAGAATATTTAGCTAGTAATTTTTTCACATTATTAGATGATACCATTTCACATTAAATTAGAAAACTTGATAAAATCTTTGCTTAAGATGACAAGATTACTTTCTTAATTATGTGCCATCGAGAGCATAATTGATGAATATAAATATTATTAACAATGGTACCGGCAACAACTGCTCCTCAGATGGGCTTTGAGTTAGTGAATAGCTGGTGTCTAGGAGACTTGATGTGAAGGAGGTGATAACCCAGCTTGACAAGAGGATGTACAGATTGTGCAGTGTATGATGTTCTTTTCCCCTACCCATTGCATTTATTACTTTTGTTCTGTCAGCTCTGATTTGTGTCTTGCAGGACATGTGGGATCAATAGGTATTTCTATGAGATCCTTTAGAGTCTGGGGTGGTAATTGGTATTGCAATACAAGCAAGTGCTGGCTAAAGCTTTGTGAATTACATTGTACAGAAAATGCACATTTAATGACAGTGTTGATTTATGACCATATTTCTCAGAGAATTGAACTGTTCTTTTCTGTTTAATAGTTTTGGAATGTCACTGCTTTGAAATAACTTTCTGCCTAACATAGTTATCTGATTTGTATTTCACAAAATGAAATATAGGCATTCAAAAATAAATACAAGAATGGTAAACAAAAATATATTCGGGGGTCTGTTTTATCCTTGAGTGTTATTTTAATTATTTTCATCATGGTGGATTTTCTTTGGATTCATTTACTGTTAACTTGGACAAAGGCCATGTTCTCTAGTTTATGTTGTATAATATGAATTTCTAATATAGAATAGCTCCAAATATGAATCAAACTTTTACTTATATGACTTGCATAATCATACTGGATTTTTCCAGCAAAGCAGTTAAGCTTATCCTGGTAAATATGTGAAAAGAAGTTTAAAGAGCTTCTCCTGATGGCTGCATGTAAAAGATACAAAATAATCGTACCCAGTTATATATTAGCTTGCCATTATTTATTATGCTTATACACCATTACCAAACCAGAACAGCACAGCTCTGGCATACAATGCAAACCACACATTATTCAATATTTATAATACATTTATTTAATATTTTAAAGTCTGGTAAATCATACAAAGCTTTCTATAAACTCAACTAAAAAGTGCATTAATACATTTAAAAGCAAATGTTGCAGTGCTTTGTTATTTAATTAAAGCAAGAATCTGAGCACCCCATAAGAATTTATAACAACCCACAGGTACATTTAGATTTAGCAAATTTCAGAGTTGACAAATTTCTGAATACTAGACCTGTGTCTGAAGCTTTTTTACCATGTTTTTACTCTATTGATTGTCTATATATTGCATGCTCACCCTTAATAGTAACCTATTACACAACCAATGCTTAGTCAAGTTGTTTGAAGTCCAGTTCTCAGGGTGCAAATCCACTCAATTGCTTTGTTATTGTTTAACTTTAAAAAAAAATATGTTTTTGTGAATAATACAAATAGTCTATCTTGCAACTGGTACCAGCACATACCAAATACAGGTTTATATCTTCATAGCAAGAGGGCCACAACTGCGTAGAGACTCATCTTGTGTTCAGGCTGTAGGCACATCTGCATTAGTTTGTACCTAGAGGAAGTAGTCTTCTGCACAAAACACCAGCTCAAACAGTCCCAAACTATGACTGGTAGGAAAAAATAAAATAAAAATCTAAATAAAACTAGCTTAGTGCTATTGAGAATAACAAGACCTGTCAAAGCTATGTAGCCAACTCTCCTTCAATATGGAGTCTTGTCTGCTGCGTTAAACAGGACACCACAGGCTCTACACGGTGACTTGCATTCAATAAATGGGTGCTAAAATGCAGGCTGCAGTTAGTAAGATCAGTTATCATGCAGAGTATAACAGATAGCGGATAGCGATATCTGCTCTTTCTTATTAATTAACTTCAAACAGTTTTTTTCGCAGAGAAGCTTGTAGTTTCTTTCTAAAATTGGTACTACATTTAAGAAAATAGCACTCATAAAATAATCAACAGTGAGACAACAAATTCAGCAAATTAAACTAATGCTCTCTATGAATTTCATGAAAATCTGTGAACTCATGTAGTTAAGAATATAACATATATTAAGTGTACAAATTATAATGTCATCAAGTAAAGAAAAATCCACCCTTGTAAAACTATTCACCGCAATATGGTAAAAAATACACGTGACAAAATTGTAAAAAAAAAAGGAAGCAATCTAAACTGTACTTGAAAAACATGTAAAAAGGCTTCTTCCCAATCCAAAACACCTCCACTTAGTGCTCTCCTTAAATGCTCACCTGAGAAACCTATAAGTTATAGGAGGTCTTTTGATGCTCAAATTGTATACATGGAACACACACACCACACACGTGCCAATCTTCATCTTCTCCAAAATTTTGCTTTGATTCTGGTACCATTCACATTTACTGATAAATGTGCCCTCTTATAAAGCTCATTTAGCGGGGTGTCACTTTATGGTATGCTATAAAGACTACTTTTATATGCAAGTGAACCCAGATCCCTCCGGAGTTCTATTTGACAATGGATTGACTACTGTTTAACCTTGAGAAAGGTGCATGGTGGGACTTGTGGTACAGGGAGAGATGGACTCCAATGCCGTGGATATTAAGTAGACTACTGTACCCACAGTGCAGTTGTACGCCCACAGTGCATTGCCTGGCGCAAGGTCTGCTGGGATTGGTTATTTAAGGGGGAGGAGGAGCAACACGCGGTCTCTTTCTTCGGACATCGCCCGCCCAGCAAGTCGGAGCCTGTGTTGAGGCCTGTTGTGTCTGCCTAGGCCAGAGAGCCTGGGCCTGCAGAATCCGGAAAGCCTGCTCGTCTGAAGGAGAGGAATCTCATCCAGAGAGCCTGCTGGTATCTCGGAGCATCCAAGAGTCGACCCATCTATCAACTTCCATACGGTTGTCTGAGGGACCGGAGACTACAGGTGGTGAAGAGATCGTGTGCCGGAGCACCAGCATTGGAACCAGCTGAACGGACTGGGCCTGGTCGGGTGAGAGGGCACTTGCCCAGGACTCTTAACTGTTTAATAGGCCCGTGATCCTTTGTTTAGGGCCCACCACCATCAGAGCAGTGCGCTACGCACCAGGGGACAGTGTGTTGCGCAGTAACTGCGTAGTTAAAGTTTGGCATTTTATTACCAGTGACTTTTTGATATCCCTTGGATTACAACTATTACCAACATTTGCTAGCGAAGAGCCCTTCTATTGGAGTAACTGTACACTGACATTAGTCAGGCCTGACTGGAACTCACAGTGACAGTACTTGGGCGCCATATTACCCACTTGGGGGAGCTCGCAAGTATAGTTTATTCAAAGACATTTAGTGTGTAATAAGGTTCTATTATATCCTTGTACATTTATATGTTTATAACTTTGGCTTTTGCAGGGCTCTGCATAAGTAAACCGCATATTTGTTTAACCTCTCATTTCTTATTCAGTAAAGTACTTTTGTGGTTGAGCAAACACTTTGTGTGGAGTATTAACTGCTACAGGGAGATGGCCAACACAGGTAAACCAATTTTTAACTGTGACTGTATACCCTATTGCGGTATTGTGGTTCCTATTGATAGTGGGTTCCGCAATCCCATTTGTTTGACAGCTGTGCCAGTGGAGGGTTAGAGTCAGTTTCTGGGGGTTGACAGCAGTACGGTACAGGCCCAAAACAATACCAGCAGCTCTCCTAACTGGGGGTAGTGCTACACGTGGGGGCTCATCCGGGATCCTGTACTCTGCAATCACGCCCCCACCCTTGGTGCCAGCATGGACCCTTTCACTGTTGTCCAGTGGTGCGAATCAGCAGGCGCTTTCCCAGACGCGAGTGTGGCTATTGAACTCCCCGGAGAGGACTGGGAAGAGGCAGAAGTTGACAAGCTTATGAAGGTACTGTCTCCAAGCAGAAGGGCATGGGTAATTGACCTCAGACCAGAAGAGGGAACCTCTCGTACCCACGCATTGGTGGAATGGAGAGATGAAATACCTGAGAGCTTCAAAGGCAGGAGTTTGCAGTCAAAGGACCGGAAGACGTTCTATCTAATACACCCAAAGACTACAAAGGAAGAAGTCCCTGAAACTAGTCAAGGGGAGCCGGCCAGAGAAACAATAACCTCCTCAGCACCCCTGACCACTATTGGTCCTGAACTCCTTAACGCTTTGGGAGACCTTGTGACAAAGTGCCAGAAAAGTAACACAGTGGGGTTGATTTACTAAAGTCAAATTAACTGTGCACTTTTGAATGTGCAGTTGCGCTCTGCAAGTGCAGTTGCTCCAGAGCTTTGTAAATGAGGGCGAGCCTTGCTGGCTTCCATCTTCCAATCATCTGCAAGCAAAAATGCATTTTTGTTATTTTCCTTGCATGTGATTGGTTGTTCTTTGTAAAGTGAAGCTTTACCTCATTTACAAAGCTCTGGAGCAACTGCACTTGCAGAGTGCAACTGCACTTTCAACAGTGCACAGTCTATTTGCCTTTAGTAAATCAACCCCTGTGTGTGTGGAAATCAGATACCAGAAACTGAGTATTTTCTCAGGGAGACAACCTGTGCCACTTGGAGAAGAATCTAAGGTTTAGCAATGCCACTTGTACCGCCTATGATTATTTAGTCATGCTGCAGGAGGAGTTTGGCCAGTTGGAAAAAGTTACTGACCTAATTTATCAGTTTGAGCACAATCTCCAACAACCAGGGGCACGTCTGTCTGAGTATGTCCGAAGATTGAATAAAATGCTCTGTCAGATAGTTCTGAAGAAAGGAATGGCACCACAGGTCACCGACCGAGCCAGGATGCAACAGATTCTAAGAGGGGCCCTACGCTCTGACCCAGTTTGGCTTCATTTGAAAACTTCAGGAGGAGTCATGTCCTTAAGTTATCCAGAACTTGTCCGAGTGGTGAGAGATGAAGAAGCTTTGCTGAATGACCAGCAGGTGATCAGTCAACACACCTCTCTCCCCTCCGCTGTGGTTAGAGCTGCCATGGCCACGGAACGGGACTCTGAAGTGGCTGTCTTAAAGTCACAGATGACTCAAGTGCTGGAAATGCTGACTTCCCTGATGGCCAAAAATTCAGAAGCAAGTAAGGAAGGAGAAGCCAAGAAAGAAATGGTTCGGAGTGCTTCAACCCCTGTCTATCAACAAAGAAAAGAAGAAGAAGCTTGTTTCAACCGTGGAGGGATTGGGCACTATAGGCAGGTGTGCCCCAGTCCAAAGAAAACTGCAGCCCCATACCGCAAACCGGCGGAAAACTTCAGAGGGCCCCGGTGAAGGAGTCAACTGGGCGCCCATCAGTTCCAGTCAACTCCAATAAATTTAGAGACCTAGGGAGGCCGCAGAGGAAAAACAATTCCCCACCCAACATCGCTGGTGCTGCCTTTGAACAATCTGATACTTCCTACTCCAGGTCCAAAAAAAAAAAATGCTCAACGGTGGGAGATCAGTGCATACCAGGCCCAACAAGGATTGAGATCCAGGAGGAGGCTGAGAAACAAAAAGATAAAGAAAGCCCAAACTATAGAGTCCAGTAAGAAGACTTCTCCAAAGAAATTTCCTGTTAAATTGGTGGGACTCTCCCCAGTAGTCCCCATTCAAGTAGAGGGAATTTACACTAAGGCCATTCTTGACACGGGAGCTCAAGTAACCCTTCTGTACCGGGATTTTTACCAGAAACATTTGAGACATCTGCCCCTACAGAAGCTTGAAGACTTGGGGATATGAGGCATAGGGACCCAGAGCTTCCCGTACGATGGATACCTTCCAATTAAATTGGCCTTTGACCCCTCAGTAGCGGGGGGAAGCGGAGATCTTCGACACCCTGGCTGTAGTCTGTCCTCGCCCGCCAGGAGTTAACAAGAGTTCCCTCATATTAGGGACCAACACTGACCTGGTCAGGAGATTACTGACACCTGTGGCTCAGGAACAGGATACCCCAACTCCCAGAGTTCACCCTATGTTACCTATCAGTGCTTGGTGCTTGAACAGAACGCCCCAAAAGAAGGAGTGGGAAAGATCTGGAAGCTAGATAAAATAGAGAAGGTACTACAGCCAGGAGAAGTGACTAAACTCACCTGGGAACAACCTGGCCCCTTTGTTGCTCTAGAGCAGAATCCTCTGGATAATCATCAAGGGCTGGAAGTAATCCCTGAAGTGGTTACGTTGAGGGTGCTGAAGAAGAGTAATGGTAGGGTATCGGTGAGCATTAGGAATACTGCCGCCACACCTGTGAAGATCCTGGCCAGAATGTTGTTGGGCCAAGTAAACCCTGCCACCCCGGTTGCCCTATCAGACTTGGAGAAGGAAGAAAGGGGTGAAAATACGGTGGAGAATCTCTGTTTCGAAGACACGACCCTCCCACCGGCCTGGAAGGAGAGGGCCAAGACTCAGTTGGCTAGATGGCAGAAAATCTTTTCCAAGAATGAATTTGATGTGGGGTGTGCAAAGAGTGCAACCCACAAGATTCGCCTACAGGAGGACAAGCCATTCAGGGAAAGATTCCGACGGGTCCCCTTGGCCGATTTGGAAGATCTGAGCGAGCAACTAGCAGAACTCAAAAGAACAGGCGTTATCCGAGAGTCCAGGAGTCCATACGCTTCTCCAATAGTGGTGGTCAGGAATAAAAATGGGTCACTGTGGCTGTGTATCGACTATCGAACACTCAATAAAAGGACAATACCTGATCAATACACCACTCCCTGAATAGAAGATGCCTTGCAGAGCTTGTCTGGGGCCAAGTGGTTCAGCGTGATGGACTTAAAAAGTGGGTACTACCAAATTCCCATGCACCCTGAAGATCAGGAGAAAACAGCCTTCATTACCTCTGTGGGTTTCTTCTAATTCAATCGCATGCCCCAGGGTTTGTCCGGAGCCCCAGCCACCTTTCAACGACTTATGAAGAAGACATGAGGGGACATGAATCTAATTGAAGTGCTGGTATATCTGGATGACATTATTGTGTTCGGGAGAACCCTGGAGGAACAAGAAGAACGATTAGAGAAGCTCCATGATGAAGGCCTCAAGCTTTCTCTAGAAAAGTGTAAATTCTACCAGTCTTCAGTTCATTACCCGGGCCACATCGTGTCCGCGGAAGGAGTATCCACAAATCCAGGAAAAATGGAGGCTGTTACCTCTTGGCCCAGGCCCACTAACGTGACTGAACTTCGGTCGTTTTTGGGATTCTGCTCCTATTATAGAAGGTTTGTGGAAGGATTTGCCAAAATTGCCAGGCCTTTGAATTAACTTTTGAAGACTGAGGGGGAAGACGATGACTCAGAAACAGGAAATCTGCTATAGGGCCCAGAAAACCTGGGGAGTCTATCCAGGATCAGTGGACTACCAAATGTGAAGAAGCCTTTACCAAGTTGAAGGAAAGCCTGACCACTGCTCCCGTCTTGGCCTATGCAGACACCAGGAAACCCTATGAGTTACATGTGGACACCAGTCAAGATGGTCTGGGAGGGGTGTTGCACCAAGAACATGATGATCAATTGAGACCTGTTGCTTATGTGAGCAGAAGTTTGGCCCCTGCTGAAAAGAACTACCCCACACACAAGCTGGAATTCCTGGCCTTAAAATGGGCTGTGGTGGACAAACTGAAAGACTACTTGTATGGGGCTGAGTTTGTGGTCAAAACGGACAATAACCCTCTCACTTACCTCCTGACCACCGCTAAACTAGATGCCACAGGCCACCGATAGCTGGCTGCCCTCTTGGGATTCACCTTCAGCCTAAAATACAGTCCCGGGGCTGGAAATAGAGATGCAGATGCCCTGTCCAGAAGATCTCATACCCTCAGAGACCCTACTGAAGAATGGACTCAGCTGGCCCCAGAGGGAGTGCAGGCCCTATACCAGGGAGCGGAGCTTCAGGCCAGTGGAGGATCCAAGGCTGAGGAAATTGGAGTCTCGGTTGTTGGAGTGCCCAGATACTACTGTGATGTAACTCAGGTTGGAGAAGAGAACCTACCTAAGCTGTCAAAAAGAGATCTGAGAAGAGATCAATTGGAAGAACCTCTAGGTATGTTGGTGTTGGAGGCATTGTAGAACCAGAGCCCAGATATACTCCTAAAAGACTCTTCAAGGGAGGCCCGACTGCTAAGAAGAGAATAGGACCGGTTACAGATACATCAAGGGGTGGTCTACTGAAGGGGCCCTTCTGATGATTTAGAGGATAAGTGGCAACTGTTTCTGCTCGAGAAGCACAGGAAGGCGGCTCTGATTGCTTTGCATGATGATCAAGGTCATCTGGGATCAGAAAGGACCTTTCAGCTTGTAAGAAACAGATTTTATTGGCCCTGCATGCGGGTTGAAGTTGAAGAATACTGCCATTCTTGTGCCCGCTGCGTACAAAGAAATACCTTGCCTCATCAAGCTGCCCCAATGGGCCACCTACAAAGTCAGGAACTGGTGTGCATTGATTTCCTTTGCCTGGAGCCTGATCTGAGTGGACAAGGAAATGTCCCAACTAAAGACCAGAAGGCCTCAACAGTGGCCAAAGTACTTGTTGAAAAGTTCTTTGTGCACTATGACTTGCCCCAACGCCTCCACTTGGATCAGGGGAGGGACTTTGAAAGCAGACTGATTAGAAAGTTGTTCGATTTATTGGGCATCAAGAAAACTAGAACAACCCCGTACCATCCACAGGGGGATGCTCAGCCTGAACGGTTTAATCAGACACTGCTAGATATGTTGGGGACATTGAGTTCGGATAAGAAACAACACTGGAGCAAGCATGTTGCTGCTATTGTACATGCCTACAACAGTACGACCAGTGATGCTCCGCGTATAGACTGATGTTTGGGCGGGAAGCACGGCTACTGGTGGATCTGGCCTTTGGCACCTCACTGGATCATACCTCAGCAGCATCCCACAAGGGGTATGCAAAAGAGTTTAAGGCTGGCATACGAGAAGGCCCAGGCGACATCTGATCAAAGAGGATTGAGGAACAAGAGAAACTTTGACCTCAAGATCCGGATACATGATCTACAGCCAGGAGACAAGGTGCTGTTGCGGAACTTGGGTATCCCGGGAAAACATAAAAGTTAGCTGACCATTGGAGGTCACAGCCATATGTTATCTGTAAGCAGCTGCCAGGCCTGCCGGTGTATCAGATCAAGCCAAGTGTAGTGTAGGCCAAGTGTAGGCCCATTAAAGACTTGGCATAGAAATCATTTATTACCCCTCTCTGAAGCGGTCCGCCTACCTCCTGCATTGGGTTCCCATGAATCCCTTCCAGCCTCCCGTACCCCTAGACCAGTTACCAGGTCTCAGGCAACCCTGTCATAAGAAGGGGATGATAGAACTGAGGAGGAGATCAGTGATGATGAGGAAATGGAACTTGATTGGTTGTGGCCATCTCAAGTACCGGAACCCCTGACCGCTACCCCATTGCCATCTGAAGCCGCTGATAATGAAACTCTAAACCCAGAGGCTCCTGAGTTTATGCCACACAATACTCTCACTGAGGAATGGGAGGATGCTCTGGATTCCTTTCAAAAAGAAGACCCCAGAGAGCCCTCATCTCCTTCTGAAGCTGATCTGGATGTTCCTGAAGTAGCAGAGTCAAGCACGCCTGACCCAGAGGGAAGAATCATTGAAAAGGATACAGAAATAACAGAACCCACTGCTCTTGATATCCAGACCCCAAGAGAACAAAGGGAGAGAAGAGTTATTCACCCCCAAAAAGACTGACTTATACTCAAATGGGTGAATGCTCTGAAGAAGCTGTTTTCACTGCAATGAGGACAGTTGACATGTCTGGTCCTTCCACTGTAAATTTGATGGAGGGCAACCCTAGCTCACCCCCTGGCACAGCTGGACAGGCCACTCCTATTAACGTGACCTGTAGGCAGGACAATCTCCCTTTTGAAGCTTGGTGGGAGATTCCTCTGCCTGGCCCCTTTGTGGCTGTGAATTGTATCTCCTCTATATATGCTAACTACGTTTTTTTCTCTTCCAAGAATTGTTGATATCTTTGGGGACCAAAGACTTTAAGTGGGGGGAGTGTGTAGCGGGGTGTAACTTTATGGTATGCTATAAAGACTACTTTTATATGCAAGTGAACCCAGATCCCTCCGGAGTTCTATTTGACAATGGATTGACTACTGTTTAACCATGAGAAATGTGCATGGTGGGACTTGTGGTACAGGGAGAGATGGACTCCAATGCCGTGGATATTAAGTAGTGCAGCTGTACGCCCACAGTGCATTGCCTGGCACAAGGTCGGCTGGGAATGGTTATTTAAGGGGGAGGAGGAGCAACACGCGGTCTCTTTCTTCGGACATCGCCCGCCCAGCAAGTTGGAGCCTGTGTTGAGGCCTGTTGTGTCTGTCTAGGCCGAGAGCCTGGGCCAGCAGGATCCGGAAAGTCTGCTCGTCTGAAGGAGAGGAATCTCATCCAGGGAGCCTGCTGACATCTCGGAGCATCCAAGAGTCGACCTATCTATCAACTTCCATACGGTTGTCTGAGGGACCGGAGGCTACAGGTGGTGGAGAGATCGTGTGCCGGAGCACCAGCAACGGAACCAGCCGAACTGGCTGGGCCTGGTCGGGTGAGAGGGCACTTGCCCAGGACTCTCAACTGTTTAATAGGCCCGTGATCCTTTGTTTAGGGCCCACCGCCTTTAGAGCAGTGCGCTACGCACCAGGGTGTTGCGCAGTAACTGCGTAGTTAAAGTTTGGCATTTTATTACCAGTGACTTCACGCCCAAAAGCATTGCGGGAGTTCAGCTAACTTTTTGATATCCCTTGGATTACAAATATTACATGCACCAACGTTTGCTAGCGAAGATCCCTTCTATTGGAGTAACTGTACACTGGCATTAATCAGGCCTGCCTGGAACTCACAGTGACAGTACTTGGGCGCCATATTGCCCACTGGGGGGAGCTCGCGAGTATAGTTTATTCAAAGACATTTAGTGTGTAATAAGATTTTATTATATCCTTGTACATTTATATGTTTATAACTTTGGCTTTTGCAGGGCTCTGCATAAGTAAACAGCATATTTGTTTAACCTGCCATTTCTTATTCAGTAAAGTACTTTTGTGGTTGAGCAAACACGTTGAGTGGAGTATTAACTGCTACAGGGAGACGGCCAACACAGGTAAACCAATTTTTAACTGTGACTGTATACCCTATTGCGGTATTGTGGTTCCTATTGCTAGTGGGTTCCACAATCCCATTTGTTTGACAGCTGTGCCAGTGGAGGGTTAGAGTCAGTTTCTGGGGGTTGACAGCAATACGGTACAGGCCCAAAACAATACCAGAAGCTCTCTTAACTGGGGGGGGGTGCTACACTCATATCCTCTGATGCATGTAAAAGGAAAAACAAATCTAATGCTCTCCATCTCAATATTAAAAAAATGGCAGAATGGACAGACAGCGCCTAATAAATTAAATGAACAGAGCACCGCTGTGAAAAAAAACTCCTGAACATCTGTCAAGTGTGATGACATCATTTGGGACGGACTCCAACGAATGCATTGCATTTCTGGGCAGAACTTCATCAGAAGTAAGAGTTATGCTGGCCATACACGGGTCGAATTTCAAAATAACTTTCTTTTGAAAATCAGAAAATGTGTGCGTTTTGTGATCCGATGGTGCCACCATTGATTTCAAAATTCGACCGACCAAACCTTAAATTTCACCACATGTTCCTACAGAAAAGAATTTTCGTGTCTGGGAATCTTCTTTTCTTTCCGGGAATCTTCTTTTCTTTCAGGGAATTTTCTTTTCTTGCACATGCACATTTCTTTTTCGATTACATTTCTCATACGATTCTCCCATCATTGATTAGAAAATCGTTTGTTTTTTCAAAAAATATCCAACATGTTGTATTATTAAAATTCGATGGCCGCACGAAAATCGGCTGTTGCTGCAGCCCACTAATGGTGCGAAATACGAACAAAAATTCTTAGATAAGATTTTTGAAAGAAATTTCTTTCGAAATTCGACCCGTGTATGGCCATCATTACTTCCGGCATCAGCACACATACATGCTCTCTAGTTCCCAGTTGTTGCCATAGTAACAATAAACAAACACAATTCTACAGAGCCGGCAGCTCTTATGAAAATGGGAGAGCTATTTAACCTCTGGCATTCCCGCAGAGCACCCCACATATTTGGGTGTTCACCGAACGGATGAACAGGCGATGTTCGGGACAAACTTTTGCTCGGCCCGAACCGTTTGCCCAACACTATTTCAGAGAGTTATCCGCTTTTTAATTCACATAGCTCCAGGGCTGTTCCATACATATAAACTATATAACCTAGTATGCATGTTCACAGATGATGTTATTTTGTTGAATTATTCAAAAATAATTTTATCATATAATTTTCATTTGTAGACATATTTAAAATTCTACAAAGATAACCGTAACTTTACTAAACATAATTATTACAATGTACATATTTATAACAATCAGACACTGCTGATATTTTCCAAAGCATATAAACATAGTGATTTATTGATCTATGACAAAAGTTTTCACAATGAAAATAATTGCATGCCACTTTTCTGGTTTTCTGCAAGTGACTACTCAATTCAAAAGAAGGTTGGAATAAGTAATGTAGAGAATTGATTGTGCTTACGCTTGTAATTTATATTGAACATATACATTTATTTTAAAACACAATGGATTTTTTTTAAAGTTGGTGGAATGTCAATATTCTGTATACTAAATTAAAGATGAACTTTGTTAAAAAGTGTATGCATTTAAACCGAACAAATGTTAAAGACTAATGTATTTCAGAAAGAAAATGTTTCAGAGCAGCAATAAAACCCTAAAAGAGTGTGCTAGCAAAGAATATGCGATTCACACCACATATATAATATAGTACACATGAAAACTTCAAAAGTGCAGCGCTCATAAAATAATGAGTAGTGAGACAATACATGCAACAAATGAAACAAATACTCTCCATTAATTTCATGAAAGCCCATGAACCTATATATTATGCATAAGAATATAAAAAATTTAGAAATGATAATATTCTCAGGTAAAGAAAAATCCACCATTGTAAAGCTATCCATCGCAATATGGTAAATACACAAGACAAAGTTGTAAAAAAAGGAAGCAATCCAAACTGTGCTCAAAAAACCTGTGAAAAAGGCTTCTTCCCAATCCAAAACACCTCCACTTAGTGCTCTCCTTGAATTCTCACCTGATAAGAAACCTGTAAGTTATAGGAGGTCTTCTGATGCTCAAGTCGTGTACCCGGACACACACACCACACACTTGCCAATCTTCTCCACAATTTTGCTTTGATACCTTTCACATTTACTGATAAATGTGCCCTCTTATAAAGCTCATATCCTCCGATGCATGTAAAAGAAAAAACAAATCTAATGCTCTCCATCTCAATATTTTAAAAACTGCAGAATGGACATATAGTGCCTATTAAATTAGATGAATAGAGCACCGGAGGTTTTGTGACAGATAAAAAAGCGCTTATATTTGTCAAAATGAATCAGTCCTGGATTAACAGCAGTTATCAAGCTCTTGATGTTGCTGATTAAGTGTTATTGGGATCTCGAATCTCGGCAAGACTATCTAGGCTGCCTAGCTTTGTGGGTGTTGACTTTATCTTGAAGTAATTTTTTGGTATACATTTCATCATGGGCACAATTAACACCCAAGGACCAATTTTTACGCACCTGTTTAACAGATGCATCGAATTTATATTTTTTACAGCAAGGCCAATTTTTGTTTTTATCAAGAGTACTTCTAGAAGGTTACGGGGTGAAGGCACCGCCAACACCCAAAGACCAATTTTTCCGCAACTGTGTGACAGGGGCATCAAATTTCTTTTTTTTACAGCTAGGCCAATTGTTGATTTTATCAAGAGTACCTCTAGAAGTTTATGGAGTGAAGGCACCACCAACACCCAAAGACAAATTTTTCTGCAACTGTGTGACATTGGCGTCAAATTTATTTTTTTAGAGCAAGGCCAATTCTTGCTTTCATCAAGAGTACCTCTAAAATGTTATGGGGTGAATGCACCACCAACACCCAAAGACCAATGTTTCTGCAACTGTTTTACCTGGGCAACAAATTTCAATTTTTTACAGCAAGGCCATCTCTTGCCTTCATCAAGAGTACCTCTAGAAGGTTATGGGGTTAAGGCACTACCAACACCCAAAGACCAATTTTTCTGCAATTGTTTGACCGGCATCAATTTTTTTACAGCAAGACCAATTCTTGACTTCATCTAGAGTACCTCTTTAGGGTTACGGTTTGAAGGCACCACCAACACCAAAAGCCCAATTTTTCCGCACCTGTTACTTCTATCCAAAGTCTGAGAACCAGACTTTATCTAAAAAAAAATGCTAATCTTGGCCTGAGTGTACTATAATGTGTGCTGCCGGAGGTTTTGTGATGGATAAAAGAGCGCATTTTGTCCACAGACTCCGTTGACTGGCTGACATTTGTCTAAATTAATCAGTCCTGGATTAGCAGCAGCTATCAAGCCCCTGATGCTGATGTCGCTGTTTAAGTGTTATTGGGATCTCAAATCTCTGCAAGTCTGTCTAGGCTGCCTAGCTTTGTGGGTGTTAATTTTATCTTGAAGTAATTTTTTGGTATAGGTTTCATGGGCACAATTAACACCCAATGACCAATTTTTCTGTACCTGTTTGACAGGTGCATCAAATTTAAATTTTTCCAGGAAGGACAATTCTTGCTTTCATCAAGAGTACCTCTAGAAGGTTATGGGGTGAAGGCACCATGAACACTAAAAAAACTATTTTTCTGCAACTGTGTGACAGGGGCGTCAAAATAATTTTTTTTACAGCAAGGCCAAATCTTGCTTTCATCACGAGTAGAGTTGAGCGGACACCTGGATGTTCGGGTTCGGCCGAACTTCGGAAAAAAGTTCGGGTTCGGGACCGAACTTTACCCCGAACCCGAACCCCATTGAAGTCAATGGGGACCAGAACTTCTGAGGACTATTAGCGCTGTTTCCCGTGCTTAGAACTGTCCCTGCACAAAGTGTCATTTCTGAAGGAAAAAAAGTCATTTAAAATTCACTCGCGGCTATTAATAAATTGTCGGGTCCCGGCAATACATAGAAAAGTCATTGATAAAAAAAAAAAAAAGCGTGGGGGTTCCCCCAAATTCAATTACCAGGCCCTTCAGGTCTGGAATGGAAATTAAGGGGAACTCTGCCGCAAATTAAAAAAAAAAATGCGTGCGGTTCCCCCAAATATCCATACCAGGCCCTTCAGATCTGGTATGGATTTTAAGGGGAACTCCACCCCAAATTTAAAAAAAAATGGCGTCGAGTACCCCCAAAAATCCAGACCAGACCCCTATCCGAGCACGCAACCTGGCAGGCCGCAGGAAAAGAGGGGGGGACGAGAGAGCTCCCCCCCTACTGAACCGTACCAGGCCACATGCCCTCAACATGGGGAGGATGTCCCCATGTTGATGGGGACAAGGGCCTTATCCCCACAACCCTTGCCCGGTGGTTGTGGGGGTCTGCAGGCGGGGGCTTATCGGAATCTGGAAGACCCCTTTAAAAAAGGGGACCCCCAGATCCTGGCCCCCCCTATGTGAAATGGTAATGGGGTACATTGTACCCCTACCATTTCACGAAGAAAGTGTCAAAAATGTTAAAAATGACAATAGCCGGTTTTTGAAAATTTCTTTATTAATGTCTTCTCCTTTCTTCCATCTTCTTCCATCTTCTTCTTTTCTCCATTCGGGTTTCTTCCTCTTCATCTTCATCTTCCTCTTCCTCTTCATCTTCCTTCTTGCTTCGGTGTTCTCGTCCGCATCTTGCTCCGGCTTCTTCTTCCCTTCTTCTTTCTTCAGCCGCTCCGTTTGAATTGGATTTCACGGGGACTTTCCCCGTGGTGTCAGAGGGGGGCGGGGCCACCGGGTGCCAGCAGACCCAGAGGAGAACTGAAGAACTGAAGCGTCACACAGCGGGAACCTCCAATTCAAGCGGAGCGGCCGAAGAAAGAAGAAGGGAAGAAGCCGGAGCAAGATGCGGACGAGAACACCGAAGGAAGAAGGAAGATGAAGATGAAGATGAAGAGGAAGAGGAAGATGAAGATGAAGAACAAGATGGAGGAAGAAACCCGAATGGAGAAAAGAAGAAGATGGAAGAAGAAGATAGAAGAAGATGGAAGAAAGGAGAAGACATTAATAAAGGAATTGTCAAAAACCGTCTATTGTCATTTTTAACATTTGTTACACTTTCTTCGTGAAATGGTAGGGGAACATTTGTACCCCATTACCATTTCACATAAGGGGGCCGGGATCTGGGGGTCCCCTTTGTTAAAGGGATCTTCCAGATTCCGATAAGCCCCCCGCCCGCAGACCCCCACAACCACCGGGCAAGGGTTGTGGGGATGAGGCCCTTGTCCCCATCAACATTTGGACATCCTCCCCATGTTGAGGGCATGTGGCCTGGTACGGTTCAGGAGGGGGGGCGCTCTCGTCCCCCTCTCTTTTCCTGCGGCCTGCCAGGTTGCGTGCTCGGATAAAGGGTCTGGTCTGGATTTTTGGGGGTACTCCACGCCATTTTTTTAAAATTTGGGGTGGAGTTCCCCTTAAAATCCATACCAGATCTGAAGGGCCTGGTATGGATATTTGGGGGAACCGCACACATTTTCTTTTAAATTTGCGGCAGGGTTCCCCTTAATATCCATTCCAGATCTGATTTTTTTATCAATGACTTTTCTATGAGTGCTTAGAACTGTCCCTGCACAAAGCGTCATTTCTGAAGGAAAAAAAGTCATTTAAAACTCACTCACGGCTATTAATGAATTGTCGGCTCCCAGCAATACATAGAAAATTAATTGACCCCAAATTCAATTACCAGGCCCTTCAGGTCTGGAATGGATATTAAGGGGAACCCTGCCGCAAATAAAAAAAAAATGCGTGCGGTTCCCCCAAATATACATACCAGGCCCTTTAGATCTGGTATGGATTTTAAGGGGAACTCCACCCCAAATAAAAAAAAAATGGCGTGGGGTACCCCCAAAAATCCAGACCAGACCCTTTATCTGAGCATGCAACCTGGCAAGCCACAGGGGAAGAGGTGGGGACAAGAGAGCGGCCCCCCTCCCTCCTGAACCATACCAGGCCACATGCCCTCAACATGGGGAGGATGTCCCCATGTTGATGTGGACAAGGGCCTCATCCCCACAACCCTTGCCCGGTGGTTGTGGGGGTCTGCGGGCGGGGGGCTTATCGGAATCTGGAAGACCCCTTTAACAAAGGGGACCCCCAGATCCCGGCCCCCCCTATGTGAATTGGTAATGGCCTACCATTTCACAAAGAAAGTGTAAAAAATGTTAAAAATTACAATAGCCGGTTTTTGAAAATTCCTTTATTAATGTCTTCTCCTTTCTTCCATCTTCTTCCATCTTCTTCTTTTCTCCATTCGGGTTTCTTCCTCTTCATCTTCCTCTTCATCAATGTACCCCATTACCATTTCACATAGGGGGGCCGGGATCTGGGGGTCCCCTTTGTTAAAGGGGTCTTCCAGATTCCGATAAGCCCCCCGCCCGCAGACCCCCACAACCACCGGGCAAGGGTTGTGGGGATGAGGCACTTGTCCCCATCAATATGGGGACATCCTCCCCATGTTGAGGGCATGTGGCCTGGTACGGTTCAGGAGGGAGGGGGGCTCTCTCTCGTCCCCCTCTTTTCCTGCGGCCTGCCAGGTTGCGTGCTCGGATAAAGGGTCTGGTCTGGATTTTTGGGGGTACTCCACGCCATTTTTTTTTATTTGGGGTGGAGTTCCCCTTAAAATCCATACCAGATCTGAAGGGCCTGGTAATTGAATTTGGGGGGACCCCCACACTTTTTTTTTTTTTTATCAATGACCTTTCTATGTATTGCCGGGAGCCGACAATTCATTAATAGCCGCGAGTGAATTTTAAATTATTTTTTTACCTTCAGAAATGACACTTTGTGCAGGGACTGTTCTAAGCACGGAAAACAAGCACAATTTTACATGCATATTGCCGAACACCGGACCCGAACCCGAACATACAGTGAATTGTTCGGGTTCGGGTCCGGGACCGCAAAACCCAAAAGTTCGGTACGGACCCGAACTTTACAGTTCGGGTCCGCTCAACCCTAATCACGAGTACCTCTAGAACAGTGGTTCTCAACTCCTGTCCTCAGGACCCACTAACAGGCCAGATTTTAAGTATTACCTTGGTGAGATGCAGACTAGAATACTGCAATCCCTGAGCAGCAAATTATATCACCTGTGATGCATTTCAGTTATCTTGCAAATCTGGCCTGTTGGTGGGCCCTGAGGACTGGAGTTGAGAACCACTGCTCTAGAAGGTTGCGGGTGAATGCACCACCAATACCCAAAGACCAATGTTTCTGCAACTGTTTGACATGGGCATCAAATTTAATTTTTTTTACAGCAAGGCCATCTCTTGCTTTCATCATGAGTACCTCTAGAAGGTTATGGGGTGAATACACTACCAACACCTAAAGACCAATGTTTCTGCAACTGTTTGACATGGGCATCAAATTTAATTTTTTTACAGCAAGGCCAATTCTTTCTTTCATCAAGAGTACCTCTAGAAGGTTATGGGGTGAAGGCACCACCAACACTAAAAAAAAAACTACACAGTATATCTCTGTAGAACAGCATGCTCTGGCTTTCCCAAGGTTTGCAAGAGTTTGATAGAGATAGAGTCTTAAAAAAGCAGATTGCTTCTCTTTCAAGAATACTTATGCCAGTGGCATGATTGGCTATGATTACCCATGTTCATCGTATTACCTACACATTAGGGATGAGCTCGGTGTTCGACTGTTCGGCGAACATCGAACGATTTGGGCCGTTCGCGCCAAATTCGAGTGACGCGAATGGCCCACAATACACTGCACCATCGCAGTGCAATCCCGGCGCTATGATTGGCCAAGCATGCACTGTGACCCCGCATGCTTGGCCAATCACAGCGCCGGCAGCTAAGAGAGCCATAATTGGCCACAGACAGGTTGCCTGTGGCCAGTTATAGCTCAGGGGGTTTAGCACACGCCCCACACTATAAAAGGCCGCCAGCGCAGCGGCCTTGTGTAGTGTGTTCCGGCGCAGGGAAAGAGTTACATAGGCAGGGACAGTATCAGTGCTATTTGTACCTCAAACTTGTGTGTAGGGAGAGAGAGGGATAGGCAGGGAGAGTGTCAGTGTCATATTCTTTGCTAAACCTTGTGTGCAGGGAGAGAGAAGGATAGGCAGGGGACAGTGTCAGTGTCACATTCTTTGCTAAACCTTGTGTGCAGGGAGAGAGAAGGATAGGCAGGGACAGTGTCAGTGTCATATTCTTTGATAAACCTTGTGTGCAGGGAGAGAGAAGGATAGGCAGGGAACAGTGTCAGTGTCATATTCTTTGTTAAACCTTGTGTGCAGGGAGAGAGAAGGATAGGCAGGGAGAGTGTCAGTGTCATATACTTTGATAAACCTTGTGTGCAGGGAGAGAGAAGGATAGGCAGGAGACAGTGTCAGTGTCATATTCTTTGCTAAACCTTGTGTGCAGGGAGAGAGAAGGATAGGCAGGGAGAGTGTCAGTGTCATATACTTTGATAAACCTTGTGTGCAGGGAGAGAGAAGGATAGGCAGGGGACAGTGTCAGTGTCATTGTTGCTAAGCCTCCTGCACATTATACACCTGAAGTTAGCCCGTATTGCTGTGTTTTCCTGGTGTGTTACACCAACAGGCATTTGCAGCACTTACAGCGGGCAGAGTGTGCCTCCTGCACCTTATACACCTGAAGTTAGCCTGTATTGCTGCGTTTTCCTGGTGTGTTACACCAACAGGCATTTGCAGCACTTACAGCGGGCGGAGTGTGCCTCCTGATCATATTACACCTGAAGTTAGCCTGTATTGCTGCTTTTTCCTGGTGTGTTACACCAACAGGCATTTGCAGCACTTACAGCGGGCGGAGTGTGCCTCCTGCACCTTATACACCTGAAGTTAGCCTGTATTGCTGCGTTTTCCTGGTGTGTTACACCAACAGGCATTTGCAGTACTTACAGCGGGCGGAGTGTGCCTCCTGATCATATTACACCTGAAGTTAGCCTGTATTGCTGCTTTTTCCTGGTGTGTTACACCAACAGGCATTTGCAGCACTTACAGCGGGCGGAGTGTGCCTCCTGATCATATTACACCTGAAGTTAGCCTGTATTGCTGCGTTTTCCTGGTGTGTTATGCCAACAGGCATTTGCAGCACTTACAGCGGGCGGAGTGTGCCTCCTGCACCTTATACACCTGAAGTTAGCCTGTATTGCTGCGTTTTCCTGGTGTGTTACACCAACAGGCATTTGCAGTACTTACAGCGGGCGGAGTGTGCCTCCTGATCATATTACACCTGAAGTTAGCATGTATTGCTGCTTTTTCCTGGTGTGTTACACCAACAGGCATTTGCAGCACTTACAGCGGGCGGAGTGTGCCTCCTGATCATATTACACCTGAAGTTAGCCTGTATTGCTGCGTTTTCCTGGTGTGTTATGCCAACAGGCATTTGCAGCACTTACAGTGGGCGGAGTGTGCCTCCTGCACCTTATACACCTGAAGTTAGCCTGTATTGCTGCGTTTTCCTGGTGTGTTACACCAACAGGCATTTGTAGCACTTATAGCGGGCGGAGTGTGCCTCCTGATCATATTACACCTGAAGTTAGCCTGTATTGCTGCTTTTTCCTGGTGTGTTACACCAACAGGCATTTGCAACACTTACAGCGGGCAGAGTGTGCCTCCTGATCATATTACACCTGAAGTTAGCCTGTATTGCTGCGTTTTCCTGGTGTGTTACACCAACAGGCATTTGCAGCACTTACAGCGGGCGGAGTGTGCCTCCTGCACATTATACACCTGAAGTTAGCCTGTATTGCTGCGTTTTCCTGGTGTGTTACACCAACAGGCATTTGCAGCACCTACAGCAGGCGTAGTGTGATTCCTGCAAAATATACTCCTGAAGCTAGGCCTTATTGCTGGTTTTCCCATTTCCCTGCAGGCCATTAGAATGTCTGGAAGGCAAACAAGGAGAGGCAGACAGTCAGGAGCCAATAAAAGAGGGCAAGCAGGCTCTGTGTCTAGAGACAACAGTGCTGGTCGTGGACGCGGTGCATCGCCATCAGCACGTGGCCATGGGACACGCTGGTCCTTCTTTTCGGCAGCTGGACGTGTTGAGCCGCATCATGCCGAAGACTTGGTAGAGTGGATGACCAAGCCCTCCTCATCCTCTCTCACCCAGGCTCAGGGTACTGGCAAAGCAGCTGCCAAAGCGTCCTCTTCCCTGGTATCAATGTCATCATCAGTCACTCCTTCCCTAGACCAACCATGTCCTCCTGAGGAGTCCCCCAAACTGTTTGAGCACAGTGTTGGGTACATGCTCCAGGAGGATGCCCAGTGTTTCGAAGGGTCTGATGATGATACCCAGCTAGAGGAAGGCAGTAGCATGAGAGCAGAGAGAGGGGATGCTCAAGAAGGACACCAATCTGGCAGTCATGTTCCAGCAGCTGCAGCATACTGCCAGATTGGCTCCAGTGATGAGGAGGGAGGGGATGATGAGGTCACTGACTCCACGTGGGTGCCTAAGAGGAGAGAGGAGGATAAGGAGGAGGCACATCTCCAACGAGGAAGGATGCCCTCGGGGGGCCAGCGTAAGGGCAGCACACAGACGGAATCACACCGCAGAGCTCCGCCTGTGCAGGGCGCTGCCTCTGCCCGTTATTCAAAAAGTTCTTTGGTGTGGGCCTTTTTTGAGTCGAGTGCATCAGATCGCACAGCTGCTGTTTGCAACATATGTCTCAAGCGTATATCGCGTGGCCAAAACATCACCCGCTTGGGCACCACATGCTTGACCAGACATATGTTGACCTGCCATGCAGCTCGTTGGCAAGCCTACCTTAAAGAACCACACCAAAGAACAAAGCGGACCTCTCCTTGCACCGCATCAGCTGGGATCTCCAACCCCACTATACCTTCAGTCCTCTCTGAAACCTGCACTGAGAGGAATGAAGGTGCAGAATTAGGTGTGTCACAGCCAAGTACTTGTGGGCACTCTGCTAGCAGAACACCGACGTCCGATTCTAGCAGGCAAATTTCCCTGCCCCAGCTGCTGGACCATCGAAAGAAGTTCACTCCCAGCCATCCACATGCCCATCGGTTGAATGTTAGCTGCCTTTTCAGTTGGTAGACTCTGCCCCCTTCCGTGAGTTTGTGCAATGTGCGGTTCCTCAGTGGCAGGTTCCCAAACGCTACTTTTTCTCACGGAAGGCGATTCCGGCTCTCTACCGGCATGTGGAAGGCAATGTCTTGGCCTCGCTGGACAGGGCGGTCAGCGGTAAGGTGCATATTACCGCTGACTCATGGTCCAGCAGGCATGGACAAGGACGTTACCTTTCTTTCACGGCCCATTGGGTCACTCTTTTGGCAGCTGGGAAGGATGCAGGACAAGGTGCAGTAGTGTTGGAGGTTGTTCTGCCGCCACGCCTCCAAAATGCTACTACTGGTTGTGACACACCTCTCTCCTCCACCCCCTCCTCTTCTTCTTCCTCCATGGAGTCTTCCTGTGCTTTGTCCTCGGAACCATCGGTGCTCCGTAGGCGTTCAAGGGGCTACGCAAGTACGCAGGCAAAAAGATGACATGCTGTGCTTGTGCTGGTGTGTTTGGGGGACAGGAGCCACACTGGGGAAGAGGTTCTGTCTGCTCTGCAGGCCGAGAGGTGGTTGACGCCACGCCAGCTTAAGCCAGGAATGGTGGTTTGCGACGATGGCACCAACCTCCTCTCCGCCCTCCGACAGGGACAACGGACCCATGTGCCCTGTGTGGCTCACGTCCTTAACCTGGTGGTGCAGCGGTTCTTGGGCAGGTACCCGGGCTTACAGGATGTCCTGAGGCAGGCCAGGAAAGTCTGTGTGCATTTCCGCAGATCTTATAATGCCAGTGCTCGCCTGGCTGAGCTGCAAAAGGAGTTGAACCTGCCCAAGAACCGCCTTATATGTGACATGCCCACCAGGTGGAACTCAACGTTGGCCATGCTGCAGCGGCTGCACACGCAGCAGAGGGCCATCAATGAGTACCTGTGCGACTACGGCACCAGGACAGGGTCAGGGGAGCTTGGTTTTTTTTCACCACGCCAGTGGGGCATGATCAGGGATGCATGCACTGTCCTGGCACCATTTGAGGAGGCCACGAGGATGGTGAGCAGTGACAGTGCATGCATCAGTGACACTGTACCTCTTGTCCACCTGTTGGAACATACGCTGCGTGGAATAATGGACAGGGCACTTGAGGCAGAACAGAGGCAGGAAGAGGAGGACTTCCTTGCCTCTCAAGGCCCCCTTTACCCAGACAGTGCTCCTTCTGTCCCACCCATCGCACAGGAGGAGGAGGAGGAGGATTGTGTCAGCATGGAGGTGGAGCCTGGCACTCAGCATCATCAGCAGCAGTCTTTTAGGGATGATTTACAGTCCCAAGAAACCAGTGGACTTGTACATGGCTGGGAGGAGGTGGCTGCGGATCATGTCGTCCTTAGTGACCCAGAGGACTCCGGACCGATTGCCTCAGCTAACCTACGCTGCATGGCCTCCCTGATCCTGCAAAGTCTGCGGAAGGATCCTTGTATTCTTCAAATCAAGGAGAGGGACCATTACTGGCTGGCCACTCTCCTTGATCCACGGTACAAGGGTAAGGTTGTGGACCTTATCTTACCGTCGCAGAGGGAGCAGAGGATGAGACAACTCCGGGAGGCCTTGCAGAATGATCTGTGCAACGCATTCCCAGAGACTGGGAGGTTACAAACTCCTGGTCCTGGACAACGAGTTGCTGAGGCTTCGGTCAGTTAAAGAAGGAGCGGTGGGGAAGGTGGCCGTCTGACCAATGCGTTCAGACAATTCTTTAGTCCGCAGCCCCAAGGTATGATCGGTTCCAGCAACCATCGCCAGCGTCTGATATACATGGTGCAGGAATACCTAGGGGCAAGGTCAGACTTGGACACCTTCCCCACCGAAAATCCTCTGGCTTACTGGGTCTTGAGGATGGATCACTGGCCAGAGCTTGCACAGTATGCAATTGAGCTACTGGCCTGTCCTGCATCCAGCGTTCTTTCAGAACGCACATTCAGTGCTGCTGGAGGATTTGTCACGGATCACAGGGTGCGCCTGTCCACCGACTCGGTTGATCGACTGACCTTCATAAAGATGAACCAGTCTTGGATCACCACCAGCTACCAAACACCTGAAGCTGATATAACAGACTAATTTATTTTCAAATGTCACATCCCTTCAAGACTGATGCTGATGCTGAGAGACTGTCCTGTTATGTTGACTGACTATCCTCCTCCTCCTCGATGATCCAATTGATGATGATAGCTTGGAAGAACATTTTTGTTTCTGGGTGCCGCCACCAGTGGCTAAGGCCCAATTTTTCAGCCCCTGTTTAACAGCGGCATGTAATTACAATTTTTTATGCAATGCTTTGCAGCAGGGCTCATTCCTGCACTCCAACTAGAGTATCTGGGAGAGGTTGCAGTGTCGTGGCACCAGCACCAGTGGCTAAGGCACAATTTTTCAGCCCCTGTTTAACAGGGGCGTGTTATTACAATTTTTTATGCAATGCTTTGCAGCAGGGCTCATTCCTGCACTCCAACTAGAGTATATGGGAGAGGTTGCAGTGTCGTGGCACCAGCACCAGTGGCTAAGGCCCAATTTTTCAGCCCCTGTTTAACAGGGGCGTGTAATTACAATTTTTGATGCAATACTTTGCAACAGGGCTCATTGCTGTGCTCCAAGTACAGTATCTGTGAGGGGTTGCAATGTTGTTGCACCAGTGCCTAAGGCCCAATTTTTCTGCCCCTGTTTAACAGGGGCATGTAATTACAATTCTTGATCTAATAATTCACAGTAGGGCCCATTCCTGCGCCCACCAAGAGTAACTGTGAGGCCTTACAGTGTTGTGTCAACACCACCATCACCACCACCAAAGGCCCAATTTTTCAGCCCCTGTTCAACAGGGGCATGCAGTTACAATTCTTGATCTAATAATTCACAGCAGGGCCCATTCATGCGCCCACCAAGAGTAACTGTGAGGGCTCACAGTGTTGTGGCAACACCAACATGTAAGGGGCAAATTTCAGCTGAGTATATACGGCAGGCCCCTACTTTCAAACATCCAACTTACAAACGACTCCTCCTTGCAAACGGAAGGATACAACAGGAAGTGAGAGGAAATCTACCCCTAGGAAGGAAAATTCTCTCCTGTAAGAGTTAATATGGGAAAAAAGTGTCTCCTCTCCACTGATGCTTTATCACCAATTCTTGTTTCAATAAAAAACCCAAATTTTCAAAAAACATTTGTCATTAGGACGGAAAGTGAGGTGAACTGTTCTGAACAGGTGCACACTGCACAGACAGCAAAACAAATGTTACAGGGGTGATAACCCTTTCCTATGTTTTCCAAAAAGCTTAAAAATAGATTTTTTGGCTGGAGGTACACTTAAACAATGTACCTGTTCAAAATTACAAACAGATTCTACATAAGAACAAACCTACAGTCCCTGTCTTGTATGCACCGCCTGTATACGGCTGTTCAGAGTATATAGGGCCTTTTTTATTTTGTGTGCGGGGTTCCCCTTAATATCCATACAAGACCCAAAGGGGCTGGTAATGGGCTGGGGTGGGGGGGGGGGGCTGTGATGGGGTAGCTATGCCATTTTTCTTAAAGATTTTCATCCATATTACCGGGACCAGACATTACATTAAAGCCGCAAGCAGTTTTAAATGGCTTTTTTTCCTTTAGAAATGTAATTTTGTGCAGGGACAGTTCTAAACATGGGAAACACGTGGCACTTCACAGGCATACTTTAGACACCCCCCAGGTACGATATTTAAAGGAATATTTGACTTTTTTTTTTCACTTTATGCATCATTAAAATGACTGCTCCCGAAAAACGTCCGTTTTTAAAACTTTTTTTGGGATTGATACATGTCCCCTGGTGCAGAACCCGGGTTCCCAAACCCTTTTTAGGACAATAACATGCATAATAGTCATTATAATTAGCACTTTAGATTTCGAATGTTCGCATCTATTGTATTTAATAGGGTTCTAAAGTTTGTGCGAACTTTCGGTCCGTTCGCGGGTTCTGGTGCGAACCGAACCCGGGGGTGTTCAGCTCATCACTACTACACATGTGTAAGCTCTGGTAAATGGAGAACTTCACTGATCTCTCAATGAAGAAAGATAAGGGGTTTAGTGGTGGCGCTGCTCTTACATAAAACCAATCTGCTGGAAGCCAGATAATGGTAATAATAAAAAATGTGTACAAATGAGCAACGAAGCGGGCTCTGCCTGGTGTTTACTGTTGTGGAGGTGTGTTCAGAACTTGTGTTGAGTGAGACCTCAAATAAAATGTAAATCCAATCAAAATAAAACAGATAAAAATAAATTGGAGTGTCTCTGCCAGGTGTTTGCTTAACCTTAGTGATGGCCTTCAGAAGGTGATAGTGTTAAAGAATGTACAAGTGGGTGAAGAAATAAATAAGTGCTGTGAATATTCCAATTCTGGCTCGGCCGGGTGTTTTCTAACTGAGGACTAGCTATTGGAAGTGCTGTGGAGCAAATTGATGCTACCAATGTGGTGCTGCAAGAGATGCGGTGTGAACCAATAAAATACAATAAATTACAATGAATTTGAATATTGTCTCGGCCGGGTGTTTACTAAACCCAGCTGGGATTATGCTCAGTCCCAGGTGATTGAGCAGTTGAAAAGAGTGTTTAAGTGATCCGTGGTACACTCTGACAATGCACATAATATATTCAACATGACATTGAAACTGATAAAGATAAAATAAAAATAAAGTCCAATGGTGAAAATCCAGAAAATGGTGACACGATAAATTGGTGACTTTACTGCAGTGCTTGTTCTAGTAGCCTGTGCCGTGAATGTGATTATCTGTGACTGTTTAGGATGTTGCACTCACCAGATCCTTCATACCCTCAGGGGGTATGATGCAGTCACAGTATATGCCACTGTGTAGCAGTCTCGGGAATCTGGGGTGGCTCCTATGGTCCTTTGTGGTTCTCCGAGAAGGTGAGGGTTATGGAAAGGAAAAAAGGATGCCCATAGTGTCAACCCGTATAAAATTGGTTTATTAATGTAATCGGGAAAAGGGGTACTCACATAATATTAGACAAGTAAAAGCATTTAAAATGGCGCTTGGCCAGTGAAGAGTGATCCAAGATGTGGGAAGTGATGAAGCGACGTGACTCCGCCCTACGCGTTTCGTCAGATTGACGTCATCGCCATAACCCTCACCTTCTCGGAGAACCACAAAAGACCATAGGAGCCACCCCGGATTCCCGAGACTGCTACACAGTGGCATATACTGTGACTGCATCATACCCCCTGAGGGTATGAAGGATCTGGTGAGTGCAACATCCTAAACAGTCACGGATAATCACATTCACGGCGCAGGCTACTAGAACAAGCACTGCAGTAAAGTCACCAATTTATCGTGTCACCATTTTCTGGATTTTCACCATTGGACTTTATTTTTATTTTATCTTTATCAGTTTCAATGTCATGTTGAATATATTATGTGCATTGTCAGAGTGTACCACGGATCACTTAAACACTCTTTTCAACTGTTCAATCACCTGGGACTGAGCATAATCCCAGCTGGGTTTAGTAAACACCCAGCCGAGACAATATTCTAATTCATTGTAATTTATTGTATTTTATTGGTTCACACCGCATCTCTTGCAACACCACATTGGTAGCATCAATTTGCTCCACAGCACTTCCAATAGCTAGTCCTCAGTTAGCAAACACCCGGCCGAGCCGGAATTGGAATATTCACACCACTTATTTATTTCTTCACCCACTTGTACATTCATTAACACTATCACCTTCTGAAGGCCATCGCTAAGGTTAAGCAAACACCTGGCAGAGACATTCCAATTAATTTTTATCTGTTTTATTTTGATTGGATTTACATTTTATTTGAGGTCTCACTCAACACAAGTTCTGAACACACCTCCACAACAGTAAACAACAGGCAGAGCCCGCTTCGTTGCTCATTTGTACACATTTTTTATTATTACCATTATCTGGCTTCCAGCAGATTGGTTTTAAGTAAGAGCAGCGCCACCACTACACCCCTTATCTTTCTTCATATTCTTGCTCCACCTATCCAGGAGGTAGCAATAAGTAGAGGCAGCAGTTCTGACTACTGCGTTGTGTTTGAAGTCCTTTGCGCGGAGTCACCTTACCTTTCTTCAATGATCTCTGAATGCTGCAGTGATTCCCCAAACCAATGAAAACAGTACTACCCAAATGTCCCTCAAACCTGTATCAGTCAGATCAACATGTGGATAGACTGGTTTAAGACAGACATGATCGGCTTCTCAGACTTTAATAGACTTCAAGATAATGGCAGCCGTCTGCACACAGACACCAACTTACTGTTGCATGAGTGTGAATAGAATAGATAAATGGCTTCAGTTCCTGTTCTCCACCTGTAGACAACTACTCAGATGCATTTCACCCTCTTCGGGGCTTGATCATAGAGTCCACTACTAATAAGCCCCGTACAGGGTGAAACACATCTGAGATGTTCTCTACAGGTGGAAAACAGAAGCTGAAGCCATCTTTTACCTGATCTATTCACACTAATGCAACAGGGAGTCAGTGTTTATGTGCAGACCACTGCCATTTTGTTGAAGTGATTTCTCAAAGACATAACTGCACCACTAGCTGTATCTAGAATGGGTACAATCTATCTGAAAACAGTCAAATTGGGCAAGGGGATTCTTAGCAGCTCAGGGTGGAGCTTAATAGGTTGGTTTAAGAAAAAATGAATAATTCAGTTTGAGATACATGATAGCATATGTCTCTATAGTCAGCTGTATAACTGAATTCACAGATGTGCACAATTCAGTTTCAGGTCAAGCATGAATTGGGTCAGAATACCTGGAATTCAAATTTGATTTTACTTTTTAAATACTGATTACAATTATTATGGTTAATGTTAGTGGTGACCTGTAATGGCCTGAACATTGTCATGGCTTTAGGAGAAGGCATTGTCTTATAAACACTGCTTTGTCTCCTCGTAACACTAGATGACAAATGTCAAAAATGACAAACGACAAAATGTCATGTCTAAAAACCTTTCTGACCTTCTATTTCTGACTCCTGCTCTTTTGTTGGTTCGGGGATTGTCATGTAGCTGTATGCAGAGCCTGAGATGATGAGGGTGGTCTTTTGCACTGTTCCTGTTCGAGCACCCTTGTTGAGACAGGGACTGCAGGGGTGAAGGAAAGGCAAAAGTGCCAAGGTGTAGACACTGTGAGCAGTAACTTGGGAACACTGGTAGTTGACGAGCAGGAGGTACACTGGTGATGCACCATGAAGCAGCCAAGTCCAGTTGATCATGTAGTTGGGTCCCACACCTGGGTAAAGTGGTTGTAACGTCTCTTTAAAAAAAAAACAAAAAAAAAAAAACAACAGGTTTACACTAGCTTGCTCTATGCAATGGAAATGCACAGAGCGTCCCTCAACCTCCTGTTCTCGGGTCCCTTGCTGGTGCTCCTGGCTTCTCCCCACTGCCGAATGCCTCGCAGAAAGCTGCTTTCTATAGGGTTACTCCTAAACCTCGCTGTCTGCATCTATTGACACCTGTGCAGGTGGGGGGGGGGGGGGGCTATCAGAATCTGGAAGGCCATTTAATAACAAGGGGGACTTCCTCATGCTTTCTAGGTACTGTATGTATATCTACCCTTTATGCTACTAAATTTGTGCTTCATCCTGCTATAAAGTAATGAGACATCTGTCATCTCTTCCTCTTCGCTGCATACTTTGCCATTTGACAAGTATGAGCACTTTGTGGTTTATGCTTAAAATGCAGGATCCGACTTCTGGTTCCGGCGCCGCATGGAGTAACTCATCCTGCCTTCGCAGAGGGAGCAGAGGATGAAACATCTTCAGGAGGCCTTGAATAAAAGTGTAACGCCTTTCCAGACCCTGGGAGGTTACCATTTCCTGGTGCTGGACAACGTGTTTCTGAGGCTTCTTTCGGTCAGAGGAAGCGCGGTGGAGAAGGTGGCCGGCTGACCGATGCCATTAAACAATTTTTCAGTCCTCAGCGCCATTGCCAGCATCTGCATTATATGGTGCAGGAATATCTAGGGGCAAGAGCAGACTTGGAGACCTTTCCAACAGAGCATCCACTGGGTTACTGGGTCTTGAGGATGGACCACTGGCCAGATCTTGCTCAATATGCAATTGAGCTACTGGACTGTCCTGCACCCAGCGTGCTTTCTGAACGCACATTCAGTGCTGCTGGAGGGTTTGTAACGGATCAAAGAGTGCGCCTGTCCACAGACTCTGTTGTTAGGCTCAAATTTATAAAAAATAATCAATCCTGTATCAGCAGCTATCAAGCACCTGATGCTGATGCAACTGATTGAATTTGCTATTGACCTGGGATCCCTTGAAGACTGCCTTTTCTGCCTATACTGTTCCTCCTCAATCTTGATGATGCTAGCTTCCAACAATATTTTTGGTTTAGGGCACCATAAACACCCAAGGCCCAATTTTTCTACCCCTGTTTAACAGGGTCATGTAATTAAATTTTTTAAATAATATTTAACAGCAGGGCCCGTTCCTGCGCCCAACAAGAGTAACTGTGAGGGATTACAGTGTTGTGGCACCACCAAAACCCAATTTTTCTGCCCCTGTTTAACAGGAGCATGTAATTACAATTTTTTAAATAATATTTAACAGCAGGGCCCGTTCCTGCGCCCAACAAGAGTAACTGTGAGGGGTTACAGTGTTGTGGCACCACCAAAACCCAAGGCCCAATTTTTCCACCCCTGTTTAACAGGGGCATGTAATTAAATTTTGAAATAATATTTAACAGCAGGGCCCGTTCCTGCGCCCAACAAGAGTAACTGTGAGGGGTTACAGTGTTGTGGCACCACCAACACCCAAGGCCCAATTTTTCTTCACCTGTTTGACTGGGGAATGTAATTACAATTTTTAAAATAATATTTAACAGCAGGGCCTGTTCCTGCGCCCAACAGCAGTAACTGTAAGGAGGAGTTACAGTGTTCAGGCACCATCAACACCCAAGGCCCAATTTTTCTGCCCCTGTTTAACAGGGGCATGTAATTAAATGTTTTAAATAATATTTAACAGCAGGGCCCGTTTCAGCGCCCAACAAGAGAAACTGTGAGGAGGGGTTACAGTGTTCTGGCACCACCAACACCTAAGGCCCAAATTTTCTGCAGAGTATATTAGACATGTGCACACTGAAATATTTTGTTTCGGAATTTCGGTTTTCGTCCGAAAAATATTTTTTTTTAGTTACCTCTGAAATTCGTTATTATTTATTTTGTTTTGTTAAAAAATGCATTCATCCGAAAATCCGAATTAATTAACCACTTCAACCCCGGACCATTTGGCTGCCAAATGACCAGGCCGCTTTTTGCGATTCGGCCCTGCGTCGCTTTAACTGACAATTGCTCGGTCGTGCAACGCTGTACCCAAACAAAATTGACGCCCTTTTTTTCCCACAAATAGAGATTTCTTTTGGTGGTATTTGATCATCTCTGCGATTTTTTTTTTTTGCGCTATAAACAAAAAAAGACCGAAAATTTGGAAAAAGAAACACACTATATTTAACTTTTTGCTATAATAAATATCCCAATTTTTTTTCTAAAAAACAAATTTTTTCCTCAGTTTAGGCCGATAAGTATTCTTCTACATATTTTTGGTAAAAAAACACGCAATAAGCGTATATTGATTGGTTTGCACAAAAGTTATAGCGTCTACAAAATAGGGGGTAGTTTTATGGCATTTTTATTATTATAATTTTTTTACTAGTAATGGCGGCGATCTGTGATTTTTATCATGACTGCGACTTTATGGCGGACACATCGGACACTTTTGTTACATTTTTGGGACCATTGTAATTTATACAGCGACCAGTGCTATAAAAATGCATTGATTACTGTAAAAATGACACTGGCAGTCAATAAGTTAAGTGTGTCCTAGGGAGTGATTCTAACTGTGAGGGGGAGGAGCTACCAGTGACACGTCAGCGATCACTGTTCCCGATCACAGGGAACAGTAGAGCCCTGGCATGTCACTAGGAAGAATAGGGAAATGCCTTGTTTACAAAGGCATCCCCCTGTTCTGCCTTTGCCAACCGCAATCACAGGCCGCCCGGGAACATCAAGTTCCCGGGGACTGCGGGGCGCACTCACGAGGCACGTGGCAGGCGTGCGCGCCTGCTGGCCGGCAAATTCAAAGGGACGTACAGGTACGCCCATTTGCCTGCCCGTGACATTCTGCCGACGTATATCAGCGTGCGGCGGTTGGCAAGTAGTTAAGGTCGAATCTGTCATTCAAGGCTTATGGTGTCTGTCGAATGTTGTAAGAAGATTTGACGAAGCAGCTAAACTGTATGACGCCGCAATCGTTCATTTCCGGTCGAATGCTTCACCCACAAGCTAATGTTGTATGACTAGTAGGGATGAGCTTCGAGTTCGAGTCGAACTCATGTTCGACTCGAACATTGCCTGTTCGCCCGTACGCCGAACAACGAACAATTTGGGGTGTTCGCGGCAAATTCGAAAAGTCTATGGGAGAAATCTAAAGTGCTAATTATAAAGGCTTATATGCAAGTTATTGTCCTAAAAAGTGTTTGGGGACCTGGGTCCTGCCCCAGGGGACATGTATCAATTGTGAGGGGGTTAGCTCGGCAGCGGGTATGTGTGACCCCCGGGATGGGCTCCCCACCCAAAAACAGGCCCAGCAGACGGAGGTTGTGGTTTTCAAAATCAAAAAGGTGCGGTTTATTTTCTATTTACAGTGACAAAAACACAGCAAGGCAAAAAAAACATAAACAAAATAAATCCTGGTCAACTTGACCTCTGACTAAACATACAGGTTTCCTAACTAACAACTGGGATCAGCCTAGTGCTGTCCTAGTCCCTAAGTCCCTGGTTTTAAATGTCCAAGCAAAATATAGCCACACAGGCTTTCTCTCACCGCACAGGGGTTCACTCTCCCTAGACAGTCCACACAGGTCTGGTTCCAGGCATGAGCTAACATCTAATGAAGCTGGGCTTTCTTATAGAGGCCTAAATGAGCTGACAAGGTTCAGCTGGTCTCATCAACTCCCTGTCTGCACGACGCCCAGCCCTCTCCCTAGAGGTATGAGTCATCCATGAGCACACTAGCCTTATACAACTCTCCACCTAGTTGTACAAATCGGCGTAAAGCCTGAATCTGGGCGAAATATATCTACCCCCCTGGATGCAACCAGGTGACTTTACCTTCCTGCTGTCACATACCCCCCCCTCTTGTTTTAACCTCGGGGTTGGAACACCAGCAATCAGGCATTCATGTACTCGAGACAAAGCATCCACATTCCCCATTTGAACGCCAGGGCGATGCTTTACTGTGAAGTTGAATTCCTGGAGGGCCAGGAACCACCTATTCACTCTTCTATTTGTTTCCTTGTTTTGAGCCATCCACTTTAACGGAGCGTGATCCGTAACCATGTCAAAGTGCCTACCTAGCAGGTAGTACCGAAGGGAATCTAGAGCCCACTTCACCGCTAAACACTCCTTTTCAACGGTGGCGTAATTTACCTCATGGGACTTCAACTTCCTGCTGAGGTAAATGACTGGGTGCTCTTCCCCGTTCCAGACCTGGGACAATACTGCTCCTAACCCCACATCTGACGCATCACTTTGTACGACAAAGTCTCTAGAGAAGTCGGGTGAGTACAACACTGGCTGGCTACATAAGGCTTGTTTCAAGAATTGGAATGCTGCCTCAGCCTCGGGGGTCCATTTAATCATGACCGACCCTTTCCCCTTCGTCAGGTTGGTTAGGGGCACAGCCTTAGAAGCAAAGTGGGGAATGAATCGCCGATAATACCCAGCGATTCCCAGAAAGGCTCGTACCTGCTTCTTGCTGTTGGGACGTGGCCAACTCTGGATGGCCTCGACTTTGTTGAGTTGGGGTTTTATTACTCCCCTCCCAATGGTGTACCCAAGATATTTGGCCTCCTCCTGCCCAATGGTACACTTCTTGGGGTTAGCCGTAAACCCTGCTTCCCGAACAGAGTCCAGGACTGCTTGCACTTTTGGCAGATGTGAGGCCCAATCTGTGCTATGGACAATTATGTCATCCAGGTAAGCCGCAGCATACTTCCGATGGGGCCTCAGCATCTGGTCCATTTTCCGCTGGAATGTGGCCGGCGCATTCTGTAACCCGAACGGCATTCTTTTATATTGGAACGCCCCGTCTGGGGTTACAAATGCGGTTTTCTCTTTGGCCGACTTGGCCAGGGGGATTTGCCAATACCCTTTTGTGAGGTCAAGAGTCGTCATGTATCGGGCTGTTCCCAGCCGGTCGATCAACTCATCTATACGTGGCATGGGGTAGGTGTCAAATTTTGTAACTTTGTTCAACTGACGAAAATCGTTACAAAATCGCCAGCTCCCATCCGGTTTAGGCACCAACACAATGGGACTAGACCAATCACTTTGGGACTCCTCTATCACCCCTAAGTTCAGCATTTTCTGTACTTCCTCCCGTATTGCCTCCCGTCGGGCCTCTGGGATCCGATAGGGTTTTAACTTCACCCTTTCACCGGGCGGGGTAATAATGTCATGCTCTACCCCAGATGTTTGTCCCGGCAGCTCAGAGAATACCTCCTTGTTGCGAAGCACAAACTCCTTAACCTCCTGTTGTTGGGGTTGTGACAAGGTGGCTGCGATTCCAACCTCAGGAATCACGCAACCAGTTTGAGCTGGTGACCAAGTGTCTGCGACTAGGGACTCTCTATCCCTCCAGGCTTTCAACAGATTAACGTGATAGATCTGTTCGGGCTTTCGCCTTCCTGGTTGTCTGACCTTGTAATTCACTTCGCTCACTTTTTCCATTATCTCGTAGGGGCCTTGCCATTTGGCAAGGAATTTACTTTCAACCGTAGGGACAAGTACCAATATCCTATCCCCCGGGGAAAAGGTACGGGTCTTGGCTCCACGGTTGTACACTCTCTGCTGTGCCAACTGCGCTTGGGCCAAATGTTCCTTCACGATGGGCATTACCTGTGCAATTCGATCTTGCATCAGGGCGACATGCTCAATCACACTCCTGTGGGGAGAACTCTCACTTTCCCAAGTTTCCTTGGCAATATCCAACAGCCCTCTTGGGTGTCTCCCATACAGTAACTCAAAGGGGGAGAATCCCGTAGAGGATTGGGGCACCTCCCTAATAGCAAACATCAAATAAGGAAGTAGACAGTCCCAATCCCTTCCATCTCTATCCACCACTTTCTTCAACATTTGTTTTAGGGTTTTGTTGAATCTTTCAACCAGCCCATCGGTTTGGGGGTGATACACAGATGTACGCAATTGCGTCACTTTGAACAATTTACACAGCTCTTTCATAACCCGGGACATAAAGGGTGTACCTTGGTCCGTAAGCAGTTCTTTACAAATACCCACCCGGCTAAAAACAAGAGATAGCTCTTTGGCTATGGTTTTGGCCGAGGTATTTCTGAGAGGGATCGCTTCTGGATAACGGGTGGCATAGTCCATTATAACCAATATGTACTGGTGCCCCCTAGCGGACTTGATTATAGGACCTACCAAATCCATTGCGATTCTCTCAAACGGGACCTCAATGATGGGTAGAGGGACCAGCGGGCTACGGAAATGTGGCATCGGGGCCGACCTCTGACACACAGGGCAGGAGGAACAATAATTTTCTATGTCCTTCATCACCCCAGGCCAATAGAATCTCTGTAATACCCTCTCTCGGGTTTTCTCTGTCCCCAGATGACCTCCAAGAATGTGCCCATGGGCCAACTCCAACACCAACTTCCTGTAAGGTTTGGGCACCACAAGCTGCTCAACGGTTTCTTCTGCCCTTTTTGCCACCCGATACAGTAGGTCCTTCTCTACGCTGAAGTATGGGTAAGTGCCGGTATTATCTGGGTTCACTAACTCGCCATCTATTTTCACTACGTTTTCCCGTGCCTTTATTAGGGCGGGGTCTTTCAACTGTTCTGTGGCAAAGTTTTCCCTGTGAACCTCAAGATCAGAAAACTCCACAGACGGTAGGTTTTCGTCTGAGGAGGTGGGCTCCTCTCCAGTTTCTTGAGTCTCCCCTGCCAATACTGACAAGGGAAATTCCGGAGAGTCCTCACCACTCTCAGGGGAGTTCTGGCTATCACATTCCTGGTACATAGGGGCACCAGTGGGGGGCTCAGGATCATCCCACAGTTCCCAGAACTTCGGAAAATCCCTTCCCACAATGGCGTCATGCGGTAACTGAGATACTAAGCCCACTGGATGAGAGAGGGTACCTTTGGGGGTCTCGAAACACACTGTAGTCACTGGATACTCTCGGGTGTCCCCATGCACACAAATAACGGCTACCTTGCTATTCCCAGAGACCTCTGTTTTAACTAACTCAGCCTTTATCAGGGTCACAAGGCTACCTGAATCCAGCAATACCACAACATTTCTACCATTAATACACATTTTGCATAAATGTTTCTCAGTTCCCCGAATGGCAGTGCATGCGACTGTCACACACAGCGACTGACGTCTGCCCGTCAGAAAGTCACACTGCATGGGTTCCTCCACAACCGGGCAATTTGCTGCAATATGTCCCGCTTGCCGGCAGCGGTAGCAAACGATCCTTCTTGCGGCCTCTTGAGCCGCTGATTTCCCAGGCTGTTCTCGCCAAACTTGGGGTAGAGCTCCCACCCTCTCACTCTCTCCACCCTCACCCCTTGGAATCCTCTTATCCGCCCCTGGGGATGGTCTGGTCTTAGGGTGGAAAGTCCGAGTGTCTCTGGAAGAGGCCGTCAGGTTCTCTGTAGCCAAGTATTTCTCCACACGATCCACAAGACCATCGGCCGTCTCTGGGTCTCCATGGCTTACCCACTTTTGGATGGCAGTAGGAAGAGCTCTCAAAAACCGATCCATTACAACACGTTCCACAATCTTTGGTGCGGACAAAGTCTCTGGCTGTAGCCACTTTCTGCTCAGGTGAATGAGATCATACATTTGAGACCTGGGGGGTTTTCCAAGCTGGAAAGTCCAGTTATGCACACGCTGAGCCCGGACAGCCAGGGTGACACCCAGCCTTGCCAATATTTCAGCTTTTAGCATCACATAGTCTTTTGCTTGGTTAGGCTCTAGGTCATAGTAAGCTTTCTGCGATTCACCAGTTAACAGAGGAGCCACTAGTCCAGCCCACTGCTCCTCAGGCCACTTTTCTCTTTCAGCGGTCCTTTCAAATGTGGTCAAAAATACCTCTGGATCATCCTCTCCAGTCATTTTTGTCAATAAACGACTCACCCCAAAGGACGCGGTATTAGTGGGACGGCTTTCCTCACTGGTCTGCGGACGTTGCTGCATTACTGCTTCCATCTGTTGTTGTAGTCTCTGCTCTTGCTTCTGCAACAGGTCTATGAAGCGGGCCTCAGATTGCTGTTGGGCTTGTTGCTGAGCCTCCAGACTCTGTTGTAAAGTTGCAAGGCTCTGTTGATGAGCTTGCTGCTGGGCTGCAAGGCTCCTTTGCAAACCTGCATTTGTCTGCTGTTGATTGGCATTTGCTAGAGCCAGCTGTTTCAGTATCTCCTCCACGCTGGCTTAAAAAAAAACTGCCCGCATTCTCCACCAACTGTGAGGGGGTTAGCTCGGCAGCGGGTATGTGTGACCCCCGGGATGGGCTCCCCACCCAAAAACAGGCCCAGCAGACGGAGGTTGTGGTTTTCAAAATCAAAAAGGTGCGGTTTATTTTCTATTTACAGTGACAAAAACACAGCAAGGCAAAAAAAACATAAACAAAATAAATCCTGGTCAACTTGACCTCTGACTAAACATACAGGTTTCCTAACTAACAACTGGGATCAGCCTAGTGCTGTCCTAGTCCCTAAGTCCCTGGTTTTAAATGTCCAAGCAAAATATAGCCACACAGGCTTTCTCTCACCGCACAGGGGTTCACTCTCCCTAGACAGTCCACACAGGTCTGGTTCCAGGCATGAGCTAACATCTAATGAAGCTGGGCTTTCTTATAGAGGCCTAAATGAGCTGACAAGGTTCAGCTGGTCTCATCAACTCCCTGTCTGCACGACGCCCAGCCCTCTCCCTAGAGGTATGAGTCATCCATGAGCACACTAGCCTTATACAACTCTCCACCTAGTTGTACAAATCGGCGTAAAGCCTGAATCTGGGCGAAATATATCTACCCCCCTGGATGCAACCAGGTGACTTTACCTTCCTGCTGTCACACAATGCAAAAAAAGGTTTTAAAAACTGCCATTTTTTTAGGAGTAGTGATTTTAATAATGCTTAAAGTGAAACAATAGAAGTGAAATATTCCTTTAAATTTCGTACCTGGGGGGTGTCTATAGTATGCATGTAAAGTCGCGCATGTTTCCCGTGCTTAGAACTGTCCCTGCACAAGTGTCATTTTTGAAGGAAAAAAAGTCATTTAAAACTCACTCGCGGCTATTAATGAATTGTCGGCTTTTATCAATACATAGAAAAGTCATTGATAAAAAAAAAAAAAAAGCGTGGGGGTTCCCCCAAATTCAATTACCAGGCACTTCAGGTCTGGAATGGATATTAAGGGGAACCCCGCAGCAAATTTAAAAAAAAATGGCGTGCGGTTCCCCCTAAATATCCATACCAGGCCCTTCAGATCTGGCATGGATTTTAAGGGGAACTCCACCCCAAATTAAAAAAAAAATGGCGTGGAGTCCCCCCAAAAATCCATACCAGACCCTTATCTGAGCACGCAACCTGGCCGGCCGCAGGGGAAGAGGGGGGGACGAGAGAGCGGCCCCCCCTCCCTCCTGAACCATACCAGGCCACATGCCCTCAACATGGGGAGGATGTCCCCATGTTGATGGGGACAAGGGCCTCATCCCCACAACCCTTGCCCGATGGTTGTGGGGGTCTGCTGGCAGGGGGCTTATTGGAATCTGGAAGACCCCTTTAACAAAGGGGACCCCCAGATCCCGGCCCCCCCTATGTGAATTGGTAAGGGGTACATTGTACCCCTACCATTTCACGAAGAAAGTGTAAAAAAATGTAAATAAAAACACACAAACACCTTGGAAAAGTCCTTTATAAAAAAAAAAAAAAAAACATTCCAGCGATGAAATCCAGTGTCCCGCGGCGATCCCGATGTCCAGCGCTGTCCGTCATTGGTTGTGCCTGAGCGGACCTGATGGGGAACTTCCTCCGCAGTGTTTTAAATGTATAGACCCGCCCCTTTCTAAAGCTCCCCATCAGGTCCACTCAGTGGACCAGATGCGGAATGCGAGAAGGGGCGGGTCTATTCATGTATTACACAGCTAACGAAGTTCCCTATCAGGTCCGCCCCCTCGGTATGTCCGACCCCGCCTACGTCATTGGCCTGAGCGGGGAACTTCCTTCACTGTGCAATTAAAATTTACACAGTGAAGGAAGTTTCCCGCTCAGGCCAATGACGTAGGCGGGGTCTGACATACCAAGGGGGCTGACCTGATGGGGAACTTCGTTCGCTGTGTAATACATGTATAGACCCGCCCCTTCTCATGTTCCACATCAGGTCCTCAGCCTTACACCTAGTCATTGGCTAAGCGGACCTGATGGGGAACTTTAGAAGGGGCGGGTCTATACATTTAAAACACTGCGGAGGAAGTTCCCCATCTGGTCCGCTCAGGCACAACCAATGACGGACAGCGCTGGACATCGGGATCGCCGCAGGACACTGGATTTCATCGCTGGAATGTTTTTTTATTTTTTTTTATAAAGGACTTTTCCAAGGTGTTTGTGTGTTTTTATTTAATTTTTTTTACACTTTCTTCGTGAAATGGTAGGAGTACAATGTACCCCTTACCAATTCACATGGGGGGGGGGGCGGGATCTGGGGGTCCCCTTTGTTAAAGGGGTCTTCCAGATTCCGATAAGCCCCCTGCCCACAGACCCCCACAACCACCGGGCAAGGGTTGTGGGGATGAGGCCCTTGTCCCCATCAACATTTGGACATCCTCCCCATGTTGAGGGCATGTGGCCTGGTACGGTTCAGGAGGGAGGGGGGGGCGCTCTCTCATCCCCCCTCTTCCCCTGCGGCCGGCCAGGTTGCGTGCTCGGATAAGGGTCTGGTATGGATTTTTGGGGGGACTCCACGCCATTTTTTTTTTATTTGGGGTGGAGTTCCCCCTAAAATCCATGCCAGATCTGAAGGGCCTGGTATGGATATTTAGGGGGAACCGCACGCCATTTTTTTTTTTTATTTGCGGTGGGGTTCCCCTTAATATCCATTCCAGACCTGAAGGGCCTGGTAATTGAATTCTGGGGAACCCCCACGTTTTTTAAAATTTTTATCAATGACTTTTCTATGTATTGATAAAAGCCGATAATTAATTAATAGCCGCGAGTGAGTTTTAAATTACTTTTTTTCCTTCAAAAATGACACTTTGTGCAGGGACAGTTCTAAGCACGGGAAACATGTGCGACTTTACATGCATATCATACACACCCCCCAGGTACGTTTTTTTTAATTTTTATCAATGACTTTTCTATGTATTGATAAAAGCCGATAATTAATTAATAGCCGCGAGTGAGTTTTAAATTACTTTTTTTCCTTCAAAAATGACACTTTGTGCAGGGACAGTTCTAAGCACGGGAAACATGTGCGACTTTACATGCATATCATACACACCCCCAGGTATGAAATTTAAAGGAAAATTTCACTTTTATTTTTTCATTTTAAGCATTAATAAAATCACCGCTCCCGTAAAAACGTATTTTTTTTAAACCTTTTTTTGCATTGATACATGTCCCCTGGGGCAGGACCCGGGTCCCCAAACACTTTTTAGGACAATAAATTGCATATTAGCCTTTATAATTAGCACTTTAGATTTCGAACGTTCGAGTCCATTGTATTTAATAGGGTTCTAAAGTTCACACGAACATTCTGTCTGTTCGCAGGTTCTGGTGCGAACCGAACAGGGGGGGTGTTCGGCACATCCCTGATGACTAGGAATAGTTATATTTATTAATTATTATTACTAGTCAACCAACATTAGAATTCTTCTATAGCCTATGGGCGGAGCATTTGACCATAAATGTCCGCTCGCAGTGACCCTATGTTTTTAGCTGCTTCGTCGAATCTTCATCTTCTCTTTTCTAATAGTATTGTTTCATACTACAAAACTACTTTGTATTAAGAGTTTACTGTAATAGAGTCCAAAAAAAACACAAACCAAACCCACAATCCCCAACCGCCTCCCATCTCTGTATCAACAACTATTCACAAAACATTCAAAATATAGTCTTTAGGTAGAGGATTAGTAGAAAGTGGCTAGTGTCAGGACAATATCTGAGCACTTAAATAGGCAGAAAAAAGAGACAAGGCAGGTTTTATCTTGCAATAGGAATTAGGCCCCATGCACACTGGGCATTGCTGGCAGCCTGTAAATGTCTATGAGAAGCTAACAGCTGCTTCAGCTGGATGGGGCTGGATTGTGCACCAAGCGGTATTTACATTTAGGACAATATGTACCATGGGATGATTGCCCAGATTATGAGCTGTCTGCATTTTTGGCATTCGTCCCTAAACACATACTGCTCCAAACATAAGCATTGCATGGTACATTATTCAGCTCCATCCAGCCACAGCATCTAACACCCTCTCATAGATTTTTACAGGCTGCCAGCAGCAGGGCCTGTACCCTCCACCTATTCCTAAATGACAGAGCCTCATGCACCAAGGCTAAATACCCAGTGTGCATGGGGGCCTTAGAATATTTTTTTTTGAGTGACAATAGCAACATATATTGTTCAGTGGCTGGACAGCATGTAAGCAACTAGGTTAGGCTTCACATGCTACTACTGACACTTCAAGTGTGATTATCATGTGAGATAATAATGTTTGATTTATCAATGAAAGAGAAAGCATTTCACATTTAAAATTTTTCCTTGCAATTTAACACCTGATTCACATGGCTTTTTCTCTTTTCTTGTTCTGGTGACAATGGTCACAAAGACAAATAGATTGGCAAATCTCCTTAGTATGACAGACACAGAGATAGACAGCTGTAAAAAATCCGACAGCGGGTCTAACCCCTCAATACTCTATTCAAAGTGAAAAATGCTTTGCCTTTATGTAGCAACCACGCCACCCTCCTTCTCCACTCTTTGGCTCGTTCACTGGAGAGGAAGGCGCATAGTCTCCACCATGCCCGTACCCCCTGGTTTGCAGAGGTTAAGCACACTTGTTTTTTCACTTACGGGTCTTTGCAGCGAGACTCCCCTCAGAGTTGGATTCTGTCCCTAGAATGTAAGGACAAAAGTCTCTATGCCCCAAGTAACTCCAAGGTCCACACCAGCATCAACTCCAACATAGAGTTTATTTCATTATGCACGAACATCCACAAATGAGGAGACAAAGGTGTTAGGAAAACAGATCAGTTCAGGCACTCTTGTTTCTTCGCCACTCGATTCCGAGTGGGTATAGCTCACCCGGATAGTCACCCGAAGGCACTAGCAGCCGGCGTGTAACTCGAACAGTCTATTAGATTCCCTAATGGATGCGTTCAGGAGATCCTCTGCCACAGAATCTATAGTGTCCCAAACCTCCTACTGGTCCTGTTGTTTAAATTCCCTTTTCCGGATGGATGACATCCCTCCAGAGAGTTACTGGGCCCCTTCCTTCACTGTGATCTCTCACCAGTCCTTCGGAACGGTCCTCCCCCAGCCTCCTCTTCTAGAAATGGGTCCCCTTGCAAGGCGGCACCCTGGGATTCCTCCTCCCGAAGTGGGCTCCAGCTAAAGGTGCTGGGCCCAGGGCTGAAGTTGCAGTCCCAGGACTAAAGGTGCCTGGGACTGAAGTGCATGCGGCCCCATGGCCTGGAGGGCCATGCACCACGCACCAGGACTCTGACTCTGGAACCAAAAAGAACCGAAACCCTTATGTATCCTCTCCTGGCATGCCCAGCAGGTCAACCACACCCACTGTACGGCTGCCGAGAGAAGACACCAAATCGCTGCCCTATTACCTGTGGTTCAACCACGAGTATAGATGATAGCACCACCCACACTTCTAAGGGGAACTGCACACCAGGCAAAACAACAGCAAGGCAGAGTCCAGCAAATTGAAAGATTCAAGCCAACTACCACTCGAATCACCCTTAAATTTGGCATAGCAGTCCCTAAATTTGGTACCCCCGCTACATTTACATACAATTAAATTTTTTTGGAATTTTCATTTTAAAATTCCTTTAAATTTTTTCATCTGCAAAACACTTTTCTAATAATATATATATTTTTAATATATTTTAACTTTATATCCCCACAGGAATAGTCTTGAAGAGGATAAAGATGCAGGCAAATTTATTTTGTTCTAAAACAAGGGTGTATAAACAGGCCTACAATACACCACTCAGCGCCTATGGAACAGACAGTATTGCTAGACCTAAAATTGGACAAAAACAGGGGTTATCCACAGATAAGCAGTGAATATTGAGCAACTGTTTAAAACATGGCAAAATATATATAAAATAGTATAAAAAACTAAAAACAGTAATCTGTGTCAGTCATACACTACAAACAGCGCTGATGTTGAGTGAAAATAAATGGCCAACACCACAAAAAAGTCTTTAGACAGATAATAGATAAACTCAAACTTCAAAATAGTGTCCATAGGTGATCCGAAAGAAATTGCAGCGTGCACCTTCCACCGAACTCTCCAGATCCACCACGTGAAAACACACACCCCTTAGGGGTTAACACTCACCAGAGCGATATTGAACATAGGTCTTGAACAGAAGATAATTCATCAAAAACCAGACACTGAAATCTGCATCAGTCAGGGGGATATCAGAACGTGGTGGGCTCCCAAAAAACAAACAAGAGAAAGCGCATAGCGTAATCCTGCTTTATTCTATAAGACACCCCTCACAAACATCACCCCCTCAAACATTGAACGTACATCAAAATATCAACAAATGGGCAAAAGGAAAGTGGTGGCACTTCACCATATTCGCCGTCCGGCGTGTAACGTTAGAACCGCAAGCTTGAACAGAGGGCGTCTCTCGCCCTCTGTTGAAGTCAGCCAATGACGAAACGCGTCAGTGCGTGACCTACACGACACACCGGAAGTGTTTGTCTGCGCTCCACCGAGTAAGAACAAGGAAGAAGGAAGCAAGCTGTTCAAGCTTGCGGTTCTAACGTTACACGCCGGATGTGGTGGATCTGGAGAGTTCGGTGGAAGGTGCACGCTGCAATTTCTTTAGGATCACCTATGGACAGTGTAGCAGGTATACACTTTTCTGTGTATTTAAAACTGGCAGAGACACCAGTGATGTGCAGTTCCCTGCAGCCCAGCGGGTGGCGCTGTCGCCTTGGGCTGGGGTTGAACCATTGCTGTGTGCCGGGCTCCTTTTTTGTCCTCCCTCGGCAGCAGTATGGTGGGGCGGGGAACCCTCCGTGCTTGCTGGGAGAGGGTATAAAGGGGCCGGCCATCTTTGTCATGCGGTCAAGTCCCGGGCACCTTCAGCCTGTGGTCGGTGGTTCGTGTCGGTCCTCTAGGCGGCCTAGGCCTAGAGGATGTTCGGAGGTCGTGTTCCATCCCAGGCACCTTTAGCCTGGGGTGAGGTACTCAGATGGAGGTCTGGAGCTCAGTGCCCAACACTGAGTTCCGCGAGGGAAGGAGATCCTAGGGGACCCTGGGAGTGGGTACCCGAATCCGGAGGGCGTAATGGACCGGTGGGAGATACTTGCTTGAAGACCTGGTGCAGCATATTGCCGGTGACAGGTGAGCCTTCCATCGGAGACCGCCTGGAAGGAAATCCCCCTTCGCTCGGAGACCGCAACCCACTTTCAGGAAGGAAAGTGGAGAGTTCATTGTGCCTGGGCCTACTCGCATTCAACCCCCCTTGTCTGTTCTGTTCGTTGAGGGAGTCCAACTGTCTGTGCATTACTCTGTTATTGGAAGAATAAAGGAGTGTTGGACTTTAGTGGTGTGGGGCTCATTTACTGGCAGACACTGTTCGAGAAAACCAGGAGGAGGTCTCCGGATGCAGAACACCGACCCGAAGGTAAAAGAGGATTGTCTCTCACTGCACATACTCTGCAGGGGGACTTGGCGTGGTGACCCCGCACTCTCTCCTTCAGAGTACCCCTAGACGAGCGCCAGAGCAGGAAGAGTAGAGAGGAGAGGGTGGAGGCCGCTACACGTGGGGGCTCGGGTCCGGGATGGTGTTCGTGCTACTACGGAGTTTGAACGTGTCTGCCCGGAGGAGTTCCGAGTAGGTCGGCCATATTATTGGCCAAAGTGCATCCCTGCTCGAAGTCGTGGACATGACCCAGTGAAGGGAAAGGCCCGCGCAGAAGAGCGAGGAAAGGGGGGAGCTCAGCCGTGTGAAGGACTACACGTGGGGGCTTCTATTTGCACTGCGCCACCAGGCACACCCCCACCGCTTAGTTCATGGGCGTGACTCAGGTAGAAAAAGCCCGCGAACTGGAGCAAAGGGGAGGAGTCCAATAAGTGTGAAGGACTACACGTGGGACATTGGCGCAAAACTTTGCAGTGCGCGATGGACCAACAGCAAGTCACCATGTTCGTAAAAACAGCGTGGGTTCCACTTCATCCTTCCACCACGTCTTTGACTGCTGCTGCTCTGGTGACCGATACAGGGATTCGGCTAAAGCCAAGGGGACGATTCGCCCTGTATTCATGCATGGACGTTGAGGCCCTGGGTGTGATTTGTCCCGGCTGCTCGGGACTGGTGTGTCATCGGAAGCCATTCGGGCGATGCGAAGTCTGTGGGGAGTTCCTATTCGAGGTAGATACAGTCATTGAGAAGCCAAGAACCATCTACCCCGGCCGTACCACAGGCAGCACCACTCAAGTTGGAGGAATCACTGCTTTGACAGCCATCCCTGTGCGCACTGCAGCGACCGCGGAGGAGGTCGTGAGTACTCAAATACGGGAGAAATCCGAGGATGCTGACTCGGTCACCATTGTCTCACAGCGTCCACCACCGAAGAGAAAGACCGGTATGGTAGCCCCGTCCAGCGGTTGCGGTGGACCATCTCGCCTGCCTACGCCCGGCCTGGATGAATCCGGTGAGAAGAGTTCCGGACGTCCTGCCTCAAGAAAAGGCAGAGGTAAGCCAGGCGGAGGGACTTGGTGTGTGGGCGGAGGTGTCGGGGATCCACAACCCTGTGTGTCCGTGGGGGGTGGTAGTCCCGTTTCCACTACCGGCTACATACCCGCGGAGGAGTGTGACACCTCCGACCTAGAGTCGCTCTCCGATCTGGGAGACGATGTCGCCATAGACAAACTGTTTGCTCAAAAGGGCTGGGACAAAGTACCTCTCGCCTCATCCTGCAGAACCAGGGACCCACCCATGTCTACAGGGGATAGTACACCCCGGGTGGAGGCACCAGCGCCTGAGTAGGGGTCCCGTCCCCAGCCTACTCTTGCCTTCCCGGTGCCTCCTGCACCTAATGCCGGGGAAAAGAGACTGTTGTTGTGGGCACCTATGCCCAGACCAGATGTAATCAAGGCCCCTCGCCACCCGGACTCAATAGTTTTGCCTGGCAAAGGGGACAGAGCCACTATGCCTCCTCTGGCGAGACTACAATGCCTATTTGGCCAGAAGGTTGCTGCTGGGTATGGATGGGAGTACCCGTACTTGTCCAAGGAGCTATTGTATGAAGTGGAAGTTTGCCGGGAGCGCTGGTACAATGACTTTGTGTGGACACACCTTCAGGTTCCACACGCCCGCAGGTACCTTGCGTGTTCCCCCAAGGCCTCTCAGCGCTTTAAAGATGGCAAGGCAGAATGGATGTTGGGACGACATATCCTCGCGGACAAGGTGCTGATCCGGAGCAAGGAAGGGGAAGATGTCGAGTACCATCTGGAGACCATGGATCAACACTTGAAGCCACTTGTCCTGCCGCACCCTCGATTCTATCTATAGGAGAAGAGAGACTCAGTTTTTGTTCTTTATGCTGCTGAACTTTCCGGGGTTGTTGGTCTTGTTACCCAGAGGAAGAAGGACTGTTCCTGTTTGTTCTTCATTTCTCCAGCAAGAAATCATGGACTCTGGGGTAGATAGGGTGCAAGAGAAGAAGGAAAGTTCCACGAGTGCAGTTACCGTGATGCTGTCACCAGGTGGCAGTGTTGCGCATCGATATCACTGTTCACACTCACACTTTATGAAGGAAAGGATTTCTCTGCGGAGAAGTTTTTTCATTCTCACACGAATACATGTGTCAGGGTTTATGTGTGTTAACTTTCTTTTCCCCTCTGCAGGAGAGCATCCCATCAAGACCACTGAGTATGGGGTGGGTCTTAGTCAGGATGGGTGGGGAAAAGTGTAATGTGAAAATGTGATTTCAAGGTTGTTGTTAAGTGTTGTTGTTTCCCTTTCCCTCCCTTTTCATGTGAGGCTCAGGCACAACTGCTCTAACTAGTTTTAGTTTTCTAAGTTTTGGGAATTTTTACAATTTTCAGTCGGTTTCTGGATTGGACTATGTCAGCCCTTGAGGGCATTGTTCGTTCCAGACACTGGGGACCAGTGTCAAATCACCAGGGGGAGAGTGTAGCGGGTATACAATTTTCTGTGTATTTAAAACTGGCAGAGACACCAGTGATGTGCAGTTCCCTGCAGCCCAGCGGGTGGCGCTGTCGCCTTGGGCTGGGGTTGAACCATTGCTGTGTGCCGGGCTCCCTTTTTGTCCTCCCTCGGCAGGAGTATGGTGGGGAGGGGAACCCGCCGTGCTTGCTGGGAGAGGGTATAAAGGGGCCGGCCATCTTTGTCATGGGGTCGAGTCCCGGGCACCTTCAGCCTGTGGTCGGTGGTTCGTGTCGGTCCTCTAGGCGGCCTAGGCCTAGAGGATGTTCGGAGGTCGTGTTCCATCCCAGGCACCTTTAGCCTGGGGTGAGGTACTCGGATGGAGGTCTGGAGCTCAGTGCCCAACACTGAGTTCCGCGAGGGAAGGAGATCCTAGGGGACCCTGGGAGTGGGTATCCGAATCCGGAGGGCGTAATGGACCGGTGGGAGATACTTGCTTGAAGACCTGGTGCAGCATATTGCCGGTGACAGGTGAGCCTTCCATCGGAGACCGCCTGGAAGGAAATCCCCCTTTGCTCGGAGACCGCAACCCACTTTCAGGAAGGAAAGTGGAGAGCTCATTGTGCCTGGGCCTACTCGCATCCACACCCCCCTTGTCTGTTCTGTTTGTTGAGGCAGTCCAACTGTCTGTGCATTACTCTGTTATTGGAAGAATAAAGGAGTGTTGGACTTTAGTGGTGTGGGGCTCATTTACCGGCAGACACTGTTCGAGAAAACCAGGAGGAGGTCTCCGGATGCAGAACACCGACCCAAAGGTAAAAGAGGATTGTCTCTCACTGCACATACTCTGCAGGGGGACTTGGCGTGGTGACCCCGCACTCTATCCTTCAGAGTACCCCTAGACGAGTGCCAGAGCAAGAAGAGTAGAGAGGAGAGGGTGGAGGCCGCTACAACAATATTTTGAAGCACTGAGTTTATCTATCATCTGTCTAAAGACTTTTTTGTGGTGTTGGCCATTTATTTTCACTTAACATCAGCGCTGTTTGTAGTGTATGACTGACACAGATTACTGTTTTTAGTTTTTTATACTATTTTATATAACTTTATTTTGTTATTTATAATAATCAGAATTATAAAAAAAAAAAAAAAAAGAATAATTATTTTGTAGTTCCCTTGGTATAATACCTAATTACATGACATCATTACATCATTCACCATACTTAAAATGATACCAAAAATATCTTATAAGTATAAAGATAATAACTTTAAACTTACTCCTTACTACCAACAAAAATAATAATATACATGTACCAATTTACCTAAGAAATCACTGCTACCACCATTAAAATAAAAACTTACAGTGAATCATAATTCAGAAGGATGTAACACGTCGGGCGTGGCTGTATGGCAACCAGATGTGACGTGAGAGTTGGAACCGGAAAAATTATGTATCAGCAGCCCCGGAAGTTGCTGATTGGTGGAGCTGGTCAGATGCTGTTCACTCCTGGATGAGGCAAATGTCTGGCGGTTCTGACGATATTGTAATAGATGATCTGTAAACTTATTTTATCTTGCGAGCGGTTTATGATTTTAAATAAAGCACATGGTTTTATAGAATTACACTATTGCTGCTATTTTCCTTGTTTCAGTAGTGGGGAGCAAATCTGTAGATGGAGACAAATCATTGGTATGACCTAGAAGATTGAAGTATTCATGATCAAAAACGCAGTATGCCGATTATTGATATGAGAGGCATATAATTCTGGTGAATCCCAGCCTGTGGGGAGTGGAGGTTACCTTAGTCATGTGTTGTAGACATTCAAGAGGAGAGTTCATATACAGTATGATATTTCCACTGTCAATTTGAAGATTCATTTCACTGGGAATTATCTGGACTTGGTTTTATTTTACTTCCCTTTTGAGACTTTAGCACTTTTTTTTATACATATAGTGGACTGTTTTATTAGTGTAAACATGTTGTTTATGTCACACGCTACCTTTTACTGGTATTAAAATACTGTTTATAATACCAAAAATATATATCAGGCCCATGCTGTCTACTTCATTTAAAGGGAAGCTTTACTGGTTTCAGCTTAATGTTTTTTTACATTATTATTTTTTTACATTTTTAACACTTTTATATCTTTTTTGTACTAATGACAAATAATATTTGTTCTAAAAAAAAAAATACACATGGATTCAAGGAACATTATGGGTTTTCTAAAATGAGAGCACCGCAAAAGTTGTTTCATTTCAGACTCTCTTTGATTACACTAATAAGGGAGTGGGAGGTAGTAACATGAGTCACTTCTCTGACACTTTCAGCTGTGTGTAAAATTGATCTTGAGCTTCTAAACTTTTTTTGTAAAGGTTTTTTTTTTAAAATAACAAACATGTCATACTCATACAGTTGGTTTTGCACAGAGTGGCCCTGATGCTTCTCTTCTGGGGTCCCTCCGCGGCGCTCTGGCTCCTCCTCTTCTTGAGAAAGCGCTCTCCTTTGTGGACACCCGTTCGGGCACGCTCCCATGTCCTGCTGCTGTGTCTGTAGACAGACAGCAGGACTGAGCTCCGCCCCCCGGTGCCCAAATCATTGAATTTGATTGACAGCAGCGGGAGCCAATGGCTGCGCTGCTATCAATATATCCAATCAGGACATGAGACAGAGCTCATCTACTCGTTCCTGTAGTGGGAATTACGGGGCTCAGGTAAGTATAAGGGGGCTTGGGGGGCGCTGCTTCTGCAAAGGAGGTTTTTCACCTTAATGCATAGAATACATTAAGGTGAAAAATTGTGAGGGTTTACAACCTCTTAAAGGTGGATCATAAAAGAAAAAGGTTCCATTAGCTTAGTAAATAAGGTGAAGCTATGGTCACTTCAGCCACTCAGTCTTGTGTGTGAAATCATTTATTTTAATCTGCCCTTGCACATGATTAGATATTTAAAACAAACATAAATTCACCTTATTTATTAAGCTCAGTGAACATTCACTTTGCAAAGTAAGCATTCATTTTACAATGTGAACAGCCTCTATTTCTTTACCAACTCAATCTAAAAAGAATGGCATCATATGTATAGATCTATATGATAAATATACCATTAAAGCACCCTTGTTTGGTAACTTCTTTATGCCAGCCAGGGATGGTGCTTTAAGTAGGCCATGGTGCTTGGATCTAGTAGGCAGGGCTTCCAATTTTGCTGCACTGTGATTGGCTGCACAGTGCTGACATCATTGGAGCTGTGCCTACCGGCTCTGATCATCAGTAGTTGACCATGAGTGGTCAGTGTCAGCCCAGTCACAGTTCTTGGTGCAGTAGTGGAGCATGTTCCAGGACAAGACAGTAATTTATATATATGGTGGCTGGACGTTAAAAACCATCTGCCCTGCTGCCACATATATTTTGTAACACTATCCTAAGTGGGTTTTATACTCACATTTGCAGTGGCCTGTATCTTCTAACCTCCCTCCATTCTGACACTGCAGCATAAGACTATTTAACATTCAACACTTCCAGGTGCATTTGATGCCTTTGCCTCCCGCTGTGTGCTCTGGATCCATTGACCAACCCCTACTTCACTGCTGTATCCTGTAAGGATGTAAGAGTTGGAAGATAGAACCACAGTGTGCAGCAGGGGAAGCAGGTATCTGACACTCACAGAAGTGTTGAATGCCAAAAGGTTTTACATGCAGCACTGGAACACAGGGAAGGAAGAAGCCATGGGCCCCCAGAAAGGTGCGTATACTACCTATTCTTTTTTTTTTTCATTCAAGTTTTCGTTTATTATCTGAATAGAGAGAAAAGAAGAGAAAACAATTAGTGTTCAGTAGAAAAAAAAAGGAAGAAGTAGAAAAAGAAAGAAAGAAAGCCTACCTGCTCAATGTAAGCATCAATATTCAACGATTGGTATTGCTAATTACTTAAAGCGGAGGTTCCGCGGCAGATGTTTTTTTTTTTTGAGCATTCTATGGGGATTAACATATAAAAGATACACTCACTTCTTTGGTCTCTTCAAGTATCCGCTGTCCGTTTTCGTTAGAAAAACGGAGTTATAAAATCCTTTCCTGTGATTTGCCATTTTGCTTGTGGGCATTGTGAAGCCCACAAGCAAGCATTTTCTGGAAGCGGTGTATGCCATCCCAGCATTCACCGCTCATTCTCGCGCCTGCGCATTGTTTACTGGCTACTAGCGCCGTAAACAAACTGGTTGCCATCACAAAGGGCGGCGTCAATGATAGTTCACGCCCTGTTGTGATGGTATGCAAAAAAAGACTGACATGGCTCAGTAAGGGATAGAGCTGCAATGCCCTTATTTAAAATGGCGGAATTAGATCCGCCCTCATCACGTGACTCATCTAACCGGTCACGTGACGAGGGTGAATCTAAATCTCGAGACATTTCAATGGAAGGCATTACTCTTTGTCTCCTGGAAAGCATGACACTTTGCTCCCAGGAGACATCCCGGCATACATATCGCCGCCGGGGAAAGCAATGGACATGCCTACTCCCGCGGGAGGAAAACCCAGGAAGTAGGGTTAAAGACAGCTGATTCACGTGAATTACAGCGGCAGAAAAAAAAAAGGTTAGGCATATGTGTATGTGCATGTTAATAGTATGTAGATAAAGTAATGTTGAAAATGTGGGTGAACCTTTAAGGGGTGTAGGAATTCCCAAAAATTGTATCCAAGGTTCCCATATAGAATTAAATTGAGTAGATCTGTCCAATGTTGAACTAATAATTTTTTCCTGTTCCATTATCCATGTAACTTTTCTCTTCATGCATAAAAGAGATACTGACGTTTTTTTCCATGCTTTGGCATCGGTTATTCTAGCCCCTGTAAGTATGAATAGAATCAGTTTTCTGGTAACCTTGGGAACCTGTGGTATAAATCCGTTAAGTAAAGCGATCGCTGGAGATTGATGTATTGTATATCCTGTGATTTTTCGTATAATATGGAAGATTTTATTCCAAAATCCTTCGGATTTTGGGACATTCCCACCAAATATGAATTATAGATCCTAATCCCTGACAACCTCTAAAACAGAGAGGGGATGAGGTGGGATACATAGTAGCTACTCTTGTAGGAACTAGGTACCATCTAGTAAAGATTTTAACATTTGCTTCTATAAGTGAAGCATTAAAAATGCCTTTAATTGATCTAATAACATTTCCACACCAGTCCTACAGATCCCAATCACTTTGGAGGTCCTTCTCCCAAGCCAGCATATGAGGCAGTTTAATATCGTTGAAAGCAAGCGACTTATATATAACAGAAATCCCACCCCTCTTATTAATAGCCTGTTCACATCTAACTTCATATGGCATAGGTTCTCTAGATCCAGGATTATTTTCCCATAATTTATTAGTAAAATTAGAGATTTGAAGAAATCTTGATCTTTCAGTAGAAGGAAAATCAAGATTATCAACTAAATATTGTATAGAGAGAGGGCTTGATTTTGAGAAAAAACGTCCAATGCGGTACACCCCCTTATCATGCCACCACTTAAAGGAACCAACATCCCCTTTTGAGATAAATAATGGATTCTGAAATAGATCAGCCAATGGTTGCAGCTCAGAGACCAAAGAAGGGAGACTCCTAAGCGAGTCCCACAAAGCTAAAGATTGTGATAGAGCAGTAGATAAAATAGAAGGTCTGTTTTTGGGAGGACACCACAATAAATTTTCCAAAGAAAATTTAGGGGATGCCAATTCTTCTATACGAATCCAGTCAGGTTGTTAATTTTTAAGGTATATATCAGACAACTGTGCCAGTCTAGCAGCTTGGTAATACCACCAAAGGTTCAGAAGTCCCAAGCCTCTCTGCTCAGGGAGATTATACAGACTGCGGGAAGAAAGGCGTGGACCTTTTCTGTTCCAAATAAATTTAAGGATTTTGCTTTGGAAGGCTTTTAGGTGAATTTTTTTAATCGGAATAGGGAGAGAGCGAAAAATCTAGGTAGGAGGGTCATCTTGATCGAATTAAGTCTGCCAATCCAACCGATATTGTGTGTTCCCCAGTTGCTAAGATCAGCCTCAAGTTTCCTATACATAGGTGGATAATTAGCCTGATTTAAATCTTCAAACTTTGAAGTGAGATTAATACCTAAGTATTTAAGAGAGAAAGTACTCCAACTGAACTCGTATTTATTTTGTATGTAGGAAACCACAGAGTCTGGAAGAGACACATTAAGGGCTTTAGATTTGGCCATATTAACCTTGAGACCCGATATTTTGGAGAATTTTTGAAGCAAAGAGTAAATTTCAGATAAAGAAGACGTTGGGGAAGTAATAAACAACAACAGGTCATCTGCAAATAATGCACATTTATGATTTTCTTTTTCACACTGGATCCCCCTGATATTCAGATTATTCTGGATTGCAATTGCTAATGTTTCCATCATAACAGCGAATATAAGGGGAGATAAAGGGCAACCTTGCTGAGTACAGTACCTCTACAAATCTTAATGGAGTCAGAGAATAGCCCCTGTAATCTAACTTTAGCTTCAGGTGTGGAATATAGAGCAGATAAAATGCCTAAAACTTTTGTACCAAAACCCCAGCGCTTCATGACTTCAAACATGTATGGCCAGGAAACTGAATCGAAGGCCTTTTGCAGGTCCAACGATAGGAGCTTACCTTCCTGTTTTTGTTTACCTACCCATTGGGTTTGCAATATCGACACCAAATCTACCGCTCTCCTCACCTGATCTGGACCCTGTCTACCAGGGATAAATACCTGATCTTTATGGATATATTGCCCAATGAAGGAAGATAACCTATTAGATAGAATTTTGGTTAATATTTTTAAGTCATTGTTAATCAAAGAAATTGGCCTGTAATTTTCGACTAGACTGGAGTCCTTATCAGGTTTCAGAATAACGGATATATTTGCCATGTTGAGCTGTTTACCTATTGGATGACCTTCAGTCAGAAAATTAAAAAATTGTGTGAGATAGGGTGTCAGGGTCTCTAAGAATGTTTTATAGTAAGTAGGAGAAAAACCATCAGGTTCAGAAGCTTTATTAGTTTTCAATGTTCTAATAACTTCTGAAACTTCTGTCATAGATATGGGAGCTTCTAATTCCTCTCTATGTATATCTGCTAACTTGGGCAATTGTAAGCCATCTAGGAACTCCTCTATTCTATTGGAGGTAGAATGTCCTTCAAAACTATATAAATTAGAATAGAAATCTTGAATGGCTGTCATATTACGCTGGGGGTTTAGTGTAAGAGAGCCATCAGCTAATCTGATCTCGGGAAGAACTCTAGATCTGAGTCTAGGGGATAATTTATGAGCTAACATGGGACCTATATTATCCCTCATTTGATAAAATTTGGCCCCAGACCACTTAACAGAACTATCTGCCTTCACCGTGAGAGACAGATTTAGAGCAGCCCTAGCAGCATCTAATTTGGAGGTAGGAATACCACATGGATCCTTTTTATGTTGTTTACTCAATGTTACAAAGTCTCTTTCTAGTCTTTCCACCTCCAAAGTCTCCAATTTTTTTTGTCTAGCTACAATCTGTATTAATTTGCCTCTGACGGTAACTTTGTGTGCCGCCCACAGAATTTCCAGAGAAACTTCCTCCCTGTCATTATGTTCAAAATATTCCTTAATCTCACGTTCAATTTCTGTGGCAATAACAGGATCCTTTAGTAACGATTGATTAAGAGTCCATTGGGATACCCTTTGAACCATACTATCACGTTTCAAAGACAGTAGAACCATAGAATGGTCTGACCATGCCTCGTCTATAATAGAGGAGGCAATGGCAGAAAGGATATGTTGAGTAGAAACCATTATGTGATCTATACGTGAGTATGATTGGTGGGGACTTGAAAAGTGAGTAAAATCCTTTGGTTTTGGGTTCAGCTCCCTCCATATATTCGTTAATCTGGATCTATGAAGTAGGCAAGCAATTTGTGTACTAGCCCTGGTTGGACAGATCATTTTAGTCTTCAATGGTTTAGATTCATCTAGCCCTGTATCAAATGCTATGTTGGAATCTCCTCCCATAATGATAACTCCATCCATAAATGGCTGAAGAGTTTCAAGCATTTGGTTAAAACATTTATTTTGTCCCCTATTAGGAGCATAATATGATATTAAAGTATACAACCTCCCATCTATTGTACCTTTCACCAATAGGAATCTCCCCTCTGGGTCTCCACATTCCTTCTGTAAAGTAAACTTGCAGTGTTTAGAAAATAAAATTGCTACTCCCCGGTCTTATTTTCAGCATTGGCTAGATGAAACACTGGGAAGTGGGCATGTAAAAAAGTGGGGGTGTACCGCTGTGGAAAATGGGTTTCCTGTAAAAAAAACGACATCGATGTGGTGAGACCTATATTCCTGAAAGGCCTTCTGTCTCTTAATTGGGGAGTTCAACCCCTGTGTGTTATGAGTAATAACCCGGAGAGGAGAAGAAATATTATTAGTAGCAGCCATGAAAAAATAGAGTAAGATCAAGTAATTCGCTGTCCCAAATAATACTCAATCTAATATAAATTCTTAATAAGAAAGAATTATTCACCAAGGTTGGATTAGCAAACTTCCAACATCCCTCCAAAAAAACTTTCATTGGCAGGTAGGCTAAGAGAAAGAAAAAGACAGTAAAGAAACAAAAGAAAAAAACAAAATCAAATTCACTCAGAAGCAATACATAGTATATCAAAAGGCCAAATAATGGCCCAGAATGAAGGGAGGAATAAGACTTCCTTCGTTCATTCAAAAAATACTCAGTAGTATAGCCCATAAAAAGGGCTAAGTACCCTCCTCTCAGATCGGTAAAAAACAACCGATCTAAGAAGTGGGTGTAGGCCCAATGCCTCAACACCGGCCAGTGACAGCCTCTCAAAAATTGTGAAAACATCAAACTAAAAGCGGATTCTTCTTAGATAAACCGAAAGTCCATAACAGACTATATTTTGTTTTATAAAACACCAAAAAAAAAAAAAAAAAATGTTTTTTCTTTTTTTTTTTTTTTTCCAATTGCCACCTGAGATATCAGGTAGAGAAGATAAAGTCAAAAAGGAACTTATCATCTCTTCAGGTAACAATATTATCTTTAACTCTCCTATGTTTGACTTTGTTCCAATTAGAAGAGGTTGGGCTTATGGGAGATTGACGTTTGATAGAGCCTTGTTGGGCAGGTGTAGTGTCCATGTCCGGTTCCATAGAGATTCTGTAATCTTCAGGTCCAGCAAAAGATGTTCACCTTCTTGGAAATTATGAACTGCATAGTGTTTGCCATTAAAGGAGAATTTTAGAGCAAAAGGAAAAGCCCATCTGTATTTTATGTCTTTTTTGATAAGGGCCGCCAATAGAGGTTTTAGGGATCTTCTTCTTTGAATAGTGCAAGGAGAAATATCAGAAAATATTTGAATAGTGGCTCCCTGGTATTGTAATAGTTCCTGTTGGCGAGATTTCTTCATTATGTCCTCCTTTATAGAATAATAATGTGGTTTAACTACCACATCCCTTGGTAAACCGTCCTTTCTAAGTGGTCCCAGTGACCTATGAGCACGGTCCAATTCCAACTTGTGAGCAGGAATAGATGGTAATAGGATTTTTATGACATCCTGTATAGCAGCATGTACATCAAGGATAGTTTCTGGCAATTCCCTGACCCTAAAATTGTCTCTCCTGGAACGGTTCTCAAGGTCATCAATTCCTGCCTGTGCTGTTTCCAGCTGGTCCTGCATGAATTGTAAATGTTCAGTATTCTGATACTACCTATTCTATTGGAGAGACATTTAATTTGGATTTGATTTTTACCTGAAAAGGTCCACTTTACGTACAGATTTAGATGAATACTGTAATGCTAATATGGTGAAGTTATCTTTGTGTTATGTCTGCCATGTATATTGGTATATTTTCCTAATAGTGCCTTTATAGTGTCCTTTACAAGAAGCATTGAATATTTAAATAGGCTCCACAAAGATTATGTTAGCTATCATAATAAAACATTTAGAGGTTTTAAATCATGTCATACATTAGGAGAAAAAAACATTTTAAATCAAGTTTTAATATGTTTATAATACTAAATATCTCCGTGAAATATGGTTTACCTTATGCGACTATGAGTGATATACAGCAGAAATGTAGAAAAATATGAATGTGAATGTCTGCGGTATAATTATGTTTCCCAAGTCACTTCACAGGTCTCTGTTTAAATGTTCCTGAGGTGCTTGTTACTTGATTGCCTTGAGCTGCACAAGACAGCTGGCACTGACTGATGATTTTCAGTCTTGCTTGCTATATTTGGTTGAAAATCCTCAGCTATGAAACTGTAAGCTTACACTAATACAAGAATCAATTTGATGGGCTGTTTCAGAAAACAATTATAATGAGTAAAAAAATAAATCCAGGAATAAATAGGGAAATGTGTAGTTGCCTTCAAACTACAGTAGAGGAAATTTCAGTTGTTTGGACTGTCAGCTCAGGTAAACATGAAACCATTTAGAATAAAGATCGCTACAAGTATGGGCTCAAAGTTTATAACACATTAAGGCCCCTTTCACACTGGGGCGGTTTGCAGGCGCTATTGTGCTAAAAATAGCGCCTGCAAACCGAGCCTAAACAGCGGTTGCTGTCTCTCCAATGTGAAAGCCCTGAGGGCTTTCACACTGGAGCGGTGCGCTAACAGGACGTGAAAAAAAGTCCTGCTAGCCGCATCTTTGGAGCGGTGAGAGGAGCAGTGTGTTTACCGCTCCTCCACCGCTCCTTCCCATTGAAATTAATGGGACACCGCGGTAATACCGCCTGCAAACCGCGGCTGTAGCCACGGTTTGCGGGTGGTATTAACCCTTTTTCGGCCACTAGCGGGGGTTAAAACCGCACCGCTAGCGGCCGAATACCTCAGCAATCTTGACGGTATAGCGCCGCTAAAAATAGTTGCGCTATACCACCACCTCACCCAGCGCCCCAGTGTGAAACCGCTCTAAAGTGTATGTCCAGTCACACCTTTTTTCTTTTGAATAAGGAACTAGGAATTAGACCCCATTATGAGTTTTTGCCACTATTAGGGATGGGCCCGGTGCTCGATTCGAACCCATGTTCGAATCGAGCATCGGGCGTTCGCTCGCTCGTCGAGCCCAGAACTATTTGGGCCGTTCGCATCACATTCGTGTGATGCGAGCGGCCCCGCAATGCATTGCGGCCGGCGCGGCCGGCGCAGTGCATTGCTGGCTGATGATTGGCCAAGCATGCACTGTGACCCCGCATGCTTGGCCAATCACAGCGCCCGAAACTCGGAGAGCAATAATTGGCTACAGGCAGGACGCCTGTAGCCAATTACAGCTCAGGGGCTTTAGTACACGCCCCACCATTTAAAAGGCCGCCACGCCATCGGCCCCGGTCACATGAGTTCCGGCTTTAGGAGAGATTAGTCTGCTGATTCTGTCTTTGCTTGATACTGAAAGATTTGCTCTTCTTTGCTAAACCATTGGCTATTTCTTTGCTAAACCATTGCTACCTAAGTCATTGATCGTTCATTGCTGCTGATTGCACAGTTAGTGTGTTATTAGCTGCTGCTGGGGATTAGTCTGGTGCGTGCTTACTGTTAGTACAGTATTGCAGTAGTACCAACCGCAGTGCTGTTAGCACAGCATTGCACCCCAACAGCACCCATAGGACTTCTAGTGTGTTAGTGGCAGCAAACAGAGCTCCTATATTTTCTTCTCAGCAGCACCCATAGGACTTCTAGTGTGTTAGTGGCATCACACAGAGCTCCTATATTTTCTTCTCAGCAGCACCCATAGGACTTCTAGTGTGTTAGTGGCAGCAAACAGAGCTCCTATATTTTCTTCTCAGCAGCACCCATAGGACTTCTAGTGTGTTAGTGGCAGCAAACAGAGCTCCTATATTTTCTTCTCAGCAGCACCCATAGGACTTCTAGTGTGTTAGTGGCAGCAAACAGAGCTCCTATATTTTCTTCTCAGCAGCACCCATAGGACTTCTAGTGTGTTAGTGGCATCACACAGAGCTCCTATATTTTCTTCTCAGCAGCACCCATAGGACTTCTAGTGTGTTAGTGGCATCACACAGAGCTCCTATATTTTCTTCTCAGCAGCACCCATAGGACTTCTAGTGTGTTAGTGGCAGCAAACAGAGCTCCTATATTTTCTTCTCAGCAGCACCCATAGGACTTCTAGTGTGTTAGTGGCATCACACAGAGCTCCTATATTTTCTTCTCAGCAGCACCCATAGGACTTCTAGTGTGTTAGTGGCATCACACAGAGCTCCTATATTTTCTTCTCAGCAGCACCCATAGGACTTCTAGTGTGTTAGTGGCAGCAAACAGAGCTCCTATATTTTCTTCTCAGCAGCACCCATAGGACTTCTAGTGTGTTAGTGGCATCACACAGAGCTCCTATATTTTCTTCTCAGCAGCACCCATAGGACTTCTAGTGTGTTAGTGGCAGCAAACAGAGCTCCTATATTTTCTTCTCAGCAGCACCCATAGGACTTCTAGTGTGTTAGTGGCAGCAAACAGAGCTCCTATATTTTCTTCTCAGCAGCACCCATAGGACTTCTAGTGTGTTAGTGGCAGCAAACAGAGCTCCTATATTTTCTTCTCAGCAGCACCCATAGGACTTCTAGTGTGTTAGTGGCATCACACAGAGCTCCTATATTTTCTTCTCAGCAGCACCCATAGGACTTCTAGTGTGTTAGTGGCAGCAAACAGAGCTCCTATATTTTCTTCTCAGCAGCACCCATAGGACTTCTAGTGTGTTAGTGGCAGCAAACAGAGCTCCTATATTTTCTTCTCAGCAGCACCCATAGGACTTCTAGTGTGTTAGTGGCATCACACAGAGCTCCTATATTTTCTTCTCAGCAGCACCCATAGGACTTCTAGTGTGTTAGTGGCAGCAAACAGAGCTCCTATATTTTCTTCTCAGCAGCACCCATAGGACTTCTAGTGTGTTAGTGGCAGCAAACAGAGCTCCTATATTTTCTTCTCAGCAGCACCCATAGGACTTCTAGTGTGTTAGTGGCATCACACAGAGCTCCTATATTTTCTTCTCAGCAGCACCCATAGGACTTCTAGTGTGTTAGTGGCATCACACAGAGCTCCTATATTTTCTTCTCAGCAGCACCCATAGGACTTCTAGTGTGTTAGTGGCAGCAAACAGAGCTCCTATATTTTCTTCTCAGCAGCACCCATAGGACTTCTAGTGTGTTAGTGGCATCACACAGAGCTCCTATATTTTCTTCTCAGCAGCACCCATAGGACTTCTAGTGTGTTAGTGGCAGCAAACAGAGCTCCTATATTTTCTTCTCAGCAGCACCCATAGGACTTCTAGTGTGTTAGTGGCAGCAAACAGAGCTCCTATATTTTCTTCTCAGCAGCACCCCTAGGACTTCTAGTGTGTTAGTGGCAGCAAACAGAGCTCCTATATTTTCTTCTCAGCAGCACCCATAGGACTTCTAGTGTGTTAGTGGCATCACACAGAGCTCCTATATTTTCTTCTCAGCAGCACCCATAGGACTTCTAGTGTGTTAGTGGCAGCAAACAGAGCTCCTATATTTTCTTCTCAGCAGCACCCATAGGACTTCTAGTGTGTTAGTGGCAGCAAACAGAGCTCCTATATTTTCTTCTCAGCAGCACCCATAGGACTTCTAGTGTGTTAGTGGCAGCAAACAGAGCTCCTATATTTTCTTCTCAGCAGCACCCATAGGACTTCTAGTGTGTTAGTGGCATCACACAGAGCTCCTATATTTTCTTCTCAGCAGCACCCATAGGACTTCTAGTGTGTTAGTGGCAGCAAACAGAGCTCCTATATTTTCTTCTCAGCAGCACCCATAGGACTTCTAGTGTGTTAGTGGCAGCAAACAGAGCTCCTATATTTTCTTCTCAGCAGCACCCATAGGACTTCTAGTGTGTTAGTGGCATCACACAGAGCTCCTATATTTTCTTCTCAGCAGCACCCATAGGACTTCTAGTGTGTTAGTGGCAGCAAACAGAGCTCCTATATTTTCTTGTCAGCAGCACACATAGTACCTATAGTGTGTTAGTGTCAGCACCCATAGGACCTACAGTGTGTTGTGAGCACACATAGGAGTTCTATTTTTTATACTATATACACTACCGACTACAATGGCTGGAAGACCGCCAAGGAGAGGCAGAGCGTGCCGAGGCAAGAACACAGGGCAGGCAGGCTCTGTTTCTAGAGACAACAGTGCTGGCCGTGGACGTGGTCGTGCATCGTCATCAGCGCGTGGCCATGGGACACGCTTGTCTTTGTTTTCGGCAGCTGGACATGTGGAGCCGCATCATGCCGAAGGCTTGGTAGAATGGATGACCAAGCCCTCCTCATCCTCCTCATCCTCTCTCACCCAGGCTCAGGGTACTGGCAGAGCAGCTGCCAACGCGTACTCAATGGCATCATCAGCCACCCCTTCCCTAGACCCACCATGTCCTCCTGAGGAGTCCCCCGAACTGTTTGAGCACAGTGTTGGGTACATGCTCCAGGAGGATGCCCAACGATTCGAAGGCTCGGATGATGATACCCAGCTTGAGGAAGTCAGTAGTGTGCGCGCAGAGAAAGGGGATGCTGAAGGACAGCAATCTGGCAGTAGTGTTCCACCAGCTGCAGCTTACTGCCAGGTTTGCTCTAGTGGTGAAGAGGGAGGGGATGATGAGGTCACTGACTCCACGTGGGTGCCTGAAGGGAGAGAGGAGGAGGAGGAGGAGGATGCAGCGTCACATGTCCAACGAGGCAGGATGCCCCCTGGAGGCCAGCTAGAGGCCAGCACAGCAACTGTACCACACCGCAGAGCTCCGCCTGTGCAGGGCGCTGCCTCTGCACGTTATCACAAAAGTTCTTTGGTGTGGGCCTTTTTTGAGACGAGTGCATCAGATCGCACCACTGCTATTTGCAATATTTGTCTCAAGCGTATCTCGCGTGGCCAAAACATCAGCCGCTTGGGCACCACAAGCATGAGCAGACATATGTCGACCTGCCATGCAGCTCGTTGGCAAGCACACATAAAAGACCCACACCAAAGAACAAAGCGGACCTCTCCTTGCTCCTCATCAGCTGGGATCTCCATCCCCACTATATCTTCAGTCCTCTCTGAAAGCTGCTCTGAGAGGACTGAAGGTGTAGAATTAGGTGTGTCACAACCAAGTACTTGCAGTACACCGACGTCCGATTGTAGCAGGCAAATTTCCCTGCCCCAGCTGCTGGACCGTCGAAAGAAGTATACTCCCAGCCATCCACATGCCCAGCGGTTGAATGCTAGCTTGGCTAAATTGCTAGCACTTCAACTGCTGCCTTTTCAGTTGATAGACTCGGCCCCCTTCCGTGAGTTTGTTCAATGTGCGGTTCCTCAGTGGCAGGTTCCCAAACGCCACTTTTTCTCACGGAAGGCAATTCCGTCTCTCTACTGGCATGTGGAAGGCAATGTCCATGCCTCGCTGGACAGGGCGGTCAGCGGTAAGGTGCATATTACCGCTGACTCATGGTCCAGCAGGCATGGACAGGGACGTTATCTTTCTTTCACGGCCCATTGGGTCACTCTATTGGTAGCTGGGAGGGATGCAGGACAAGGTGCAGTAGTGTTGGAGGTTGTTCCGCCACCACGCCTCCAAAATGCTACTACTGGTTGTGACACACCTCTCTCCTCCACCCCCTCCTCTTCTTCTTCCTCCATGTCCTCTTCGAGTGCTCTGTCCTCGGAACCAGCGGTGCTCCGTAGGCGTACAAGGGGCTACGCGAGTACGCAGGCAAAAAGATGCCATGCCGTGCTTGCGCTGGTGTGTTTGGGGGACAGGAGCCACACTGGGCCAGAGGTTCTGGCAGCTCTGCAGGGGCAGGCCGAGAGGTGGTTGACGCCACGCCAGCTTAAGCCAGGAATGGTCGTTTCTGATAATGGCACCAACCTCCTCTCCGCCCTGCGACAGGGGCAGCTCACCCATGTGCCCTGTATGGCTCACGTCCTCAACCTGGTGGTGCAGCGGTTCTTGGGCAGGTTCCCAGGCTTACAGGATGTCCTGAGGCAGGCCAGGAAAGTCTGTGTGCATTTCCGCCGATCTTATAATGCCAGTGCTCGGCTGACTGAGCTGCAAAAGGAGCTGAACCTGCCCAAGAACCGCCTAATATGTGACATGCCCACCAGGTGGAACTCAACGTTGGCCATGCTGCAGCGACTGCACACGCAGCAGAGGGCCATCAATGAGTACCTTTGCGACTACGGCACCAGGACAGGGTCAGGGGAGCTTGGCTTTTTTTCCCCACGCCAGTGGAGCATGATCAGGGATGCATGCACTGTCCTCTCACCATTTGAGGAGGCCACGAGGATGGTGAGCAGTGACAGTGCATGCATCAGTGACACTGTACCTCTTGTCCACCTGTTGGAGCATACGCTGCGTGGGATAATGGACAGGGCACTTGAGGCAGAACAGAGGCAGGAAGAGGAGGACTTCCTTGTCTCTCAAGGCCCCCTTTATCCAGACAATGTTCCTTCTGTCCCACCCATCACACAGGAAGAGGAGGAGGAGGAGGAGGAGGAGGAGGATTGTGTGAGCATGGAGGTGGAGCCTGGCACTCAGCATCAGCAGCAGCAGTCTTTTAGGGATGATGTACAGTCCCAACAAACCAGTGGACTTGTACGTGGCTGGGAGGAGGTGGCTGGCGATCATGTCATCCTCAGTGACCCAGAAGACTCCGGACCGAATGCCTCAGCTAACCTACGCTGCATGGCCTCCCTGATCCTGCAAAGCCTGCGGAAGGATCCTCGTGTTCTTCGGATCAAGGAGAGTGACCATTACTGGCTGGCCACTCTCCTTGATCCACGGTACAAGGGTAAGGTTGCGGACCTTATCTTGCCGTCGCAGAGGGAGCAGAGGATGAGACATCTCAGGGAGGCCTTGCAGAAAGGTCTGTGCAACGCGTTCCCAGAAACTGGGAGGTTACAAACTCCTGGTCCTGGACGACGAGTTGCTGAGGCTTCGGTCAGTAGCAGAAGGAGCGGTGGGGAAGGTGGACGTCTGACCGATGCGTTCAGACAATTTTTTAGTCCGCAGCCCCAAGGTATGATCGGTTCCAGCAACCATCGCCAGCGTCTGATATACATGGTGCAGGAATACCTAGGGGCAAGGTCAGACTTGGACACCTTTCCCACCGAAAATCCTCTGGCTTACTGGGTCCTGAGGATGGATCACTGGCCAGAGCTTGCACAGTATGCAATTGAGCTACTGGCCTGTCCTGCATCCAGCGTTCTTTCCGAACGCACATTCAGTGCTGCTGGAGGATTTGTCACCGATCATAGGGTGCGCCTGTCCACCGACTCGGTTGATCGACTGACCTTCATAAAAATGAATCAGTCTTGGATCACCACCAGCTACCAGACACCTGAAGCGGATATAACGGAATAATTTATAATGTCACATCCCTTCAAGACTGCCTATGCTGATGCTGAGTGACTGTCCTGTTATGTTCACTGACTATCCTCTTCCTCCTCCTCAATGATCCATGCCACCACACCAGTGCCTAAGGCACAATTTTTCAGCCCCTGTATAACAGGGGCGTGTAATTACAATTTTTTAAAAAGATGCTTCGCAACAGGTGTGACTGCTGTGCTCAGAGTACAGTATCTGTGAGGGGTTGCAGTGTTGTGGCACCAGCACCAGTGCCTAAGGCACAATTTTTCAGCCCCTGTTGGGGCGTGTAATTACAATTTTTAGGCAATGCTTTGCAACAGGTCTCATTGCTGTGCTCAGAGTACAGTATCTGTGAGGGGTTGCAGTGTTGTGGCACCAGCACCAGTGCCTAAGGCACAATTTTTCAGCCCCTGTATAACAGGGGCGTGTAATTACAATTTTTTAAAAAGATGCTTCGCAACAGGTGTGACTGCTGTGCTCCAAGTACAGTATCTGTGAGGGGTTGCAGTGTTGTGGCACCAGCACCAATGCCTAAGGCACAATTTTTCAGCCCCTGTTTAACAGGGGCGTGTAATTACAAATCTTGATCTAATAGTTCACAGCAGGGCCCATTCCTGCGCCCACCAAGAGTAACTATGAGGGCCTACAGTCTTGTGGCAACACCGTCCACCACCACCACCACCACCAAAGGCCCAATTTTTCTGCCCTGTTCAACAGGTGCATGCAATTACAAATCTTGATCTAATAACTCACAGCAGGGCCCATTCCTGCACCCACCAAGAGTAAATGTGAGGGCTTACAGTCTTGTGGCAACACCGTCCACCACCACCACCACCACCACCAAAGGCCCAATTTTTCTGCCCGGTTCAACAGGTGCATGCAAGTACAAATCTTGATCTATTAACTCACAGCAGGGCCCATTCCTGTGCCCACCAGTCTTGTGGCTACACCAACATCTAATAGGGCAAATTTCTGCAGAGTATATACGGCAGGCCCCTACTTTCAAACATCCAACTTACAAACGACTCCTACTTGCAAACGGCAAGAGAAAACAGGAAGTGAGAGGAAATCTACCCCTAGGAAGGAAAATTCTATCCTGTTAGATTTAATTTGGGAAAAAGGTATCTCCTCTCTACTGATGCTTTATCACCAATCCTTGTTTCAATTAAAACCCCACTTTTCCAAAAACATTTGTCATTGGGACGGAAAGTGAGGTGACATGTTCTGAACAGATGTGCAAAGACAGCAAATGTTACAGGGGTGATAACCCCTCCCTATGTTCTCCAAAAAGCTTAAAAATTGATTTTTTTGGGATGTAGCTACACTTCATAATGTACCTGTTCAGATTCTACTTAAGAACAAACCTACAGTCCATGTCTTGTTTGCACCACCTATATACTGCTGTTCAGAGTATATAGGGTTGTAGGTATAGGGTTTTATTTTGGGTGCGGGGTCCCCCTTAGTATCCATACAAGACCCAAAGGGGCTGGGGTGGGGGGGGGGGGGTGATGGGGTAGCCATGCCATTTTTCTCAAGGATTTTCAGCCATATGGCGGCCAGGACAAGACATGACATTGAAGCCGCAAGTGGTTTTAAATGGCTTCTTTTTTTCCTTTACAAATGTCATTTTGTGCAAGGACAGTTCTAAACACGGGAAACACATGCCACTTCACAGGCATACTTTAGACACCCCCCAGGTACCGTATTTAAAGGAAAATTTCACTTTTTTTTTTTTCACTTTATGCATCATTAAAATGACTGCTCCCGAAAAAACTTTAGTTTTTAAAATTTCTTTTTGCATTGATATATGTCCCCTGGGGCAGGACCCGGGTCCACAAACCTGTTTTATAACATTAACATGCATATTGGCCGTTGTAATTAGCAATTTTGATTTCGAACGTTCGCGTCCATTATAACGAATAGGGTTCGAAAATTCGCGCGAACTTTCGGTCCGTTCGAAGGTTCTGGTGCGAACCGAACCCGGGGGTGTTCGGCTCATCCCTAGCCGCTATCCAGGGCTCTGTTAGATTTCCCTTTACTTTCTATCCCAGTAACAGATTCTCCATACAGAAAGTAAAAGAAAATCTCCTTTAGCAACACAGACAAAAATAAAATGGTTCTTAGTGGTAGAGTAGAGGAAGGCTAGAACGCATGTCTGCCTGTTAATGGCTGTCTGTGGCCAAAGTGCAGATTTTCTCATCAAATTTGTTCATTATTTTTTTAATATAACCAAGATTGACAAATTAAGTACATTCAAGGAAGGTGGCACAATATTCAAATAGCAATAAAGCTAAACATATGAATTTATGTGAAAAAGGGGGAAAATACTGTGCTAAACCAAATACAAACAAGAAAAATAATAGCTGCTAACACTCAAACAAAGTCTAAAGCAATGTACAAAAAATGAGTGTAGCGCTGAGTAATAAGACCAAATGAATGGAAACATCTGTAAATGAGACTGAAAAAGAAACACACAATAAACAGAATAGTGACAGTGAATCACTAGCTCTCAGTGATAATGAAGGTGTAGTGAGTATACACCCACTATAACACATGTGAAAGTGTATACATAAATTGGTAAGTGTAATAAAAGTAAAACACAGTGTGAGTTCACAAATAATGAGCCAAAGTCCAAACAGGTGCGTGAAAGGAAATCAGCTTCCAGGTAGGGTGTTGGCATGTAATCCAAGTGAACCAATCAAATGCCTGTAAAAACTTAAAGGAATTCTCAGATAAAAAGTTGAGTACTCTTACCGAAAACGATGGGCACACATGCCATACGACAGTGAGTCAAACAAGCTCTGAACCCTTGGTTCCTGGTGCTTAAAAGCTGAAACGGTGCCACGCTGGATGGGATGGTGGATTTTGCGACTCCAAACCACGGGAGTTGGTAAAAACATTTTAAATCAAGTTTTAATATGTTTATAATACTAACTATCTCCGTAAAATATGATTTACCTTATGCAACTATGAGTGCTATACAGCAGAAATGTAGAAAAATAGGAATGTGAATGTCTGCGGTATAATTATGTTTCCTAAGTCACTTTACATGAGTGGTCAGTGTTAGCTCAGTCACAGTTCTTGGTGCAGTAGTGGAGCATGTCCCAGGGGCATGTTGAAGACCAATAGAGTCGAAACCCATCGGGCCAGCATCCTTTTGCTTCCCACATTGCTTTTTATCTACATTTTATATTTTTGTGATCACTTTTATTCCAATATATCCTACATTTTGTTGTATGATATTTAACCTACAATAAACCATATTTGGTTGACCTGCACTATATGGAGATTTTTCTTCTATTCCATTTTACGTTTGGGCCCTGGTGACCATCTTGGTCTCTTCCACTACCATCCTTTGGATCAACATGGCTGTCGGTTCTCCATTGCTGTTCTGTCCCGTGGTTTGGAGTCGCAAGATCCACCATCCCATCCAGTGTGGCACCCTTTCAGCATTTGAGCACCAGGAACCAAGGGTTCAGAGCTCGTTTTACTCACTGTCGTATGGCATGTGTGTCCATCGTATTCAGTAAGAGTACCCAACTTTTTATCTGAGAATTCCTTGAAGTTTTTACAGGCATTTGATTGGTTCACTTGGATTACATGCCAACACCCTACCTGGAAGCTGATTTCCTTTCACGCACCTGTTTGGACTTTGGCTCATTATTTGTGAACTTACACTGTGTTTTACTTTTATTACACTTACTTACCAATTTATGTATACACTCTCACATGTGTTATAGTGGGTGTATACTCACTACATCTTTATTATCACTGAGAGCTAGTGATTCACTGTCACTATTCTGCTTATTGTGTGTTTCTTTTTCAGTCTCATGCACAGATGTTTCCATTCATTAGGTCTCATTACTCAGCACTACACTAATTTTTTGTATATCAATTTATGAACAGGATGAGTACATAACAATGTAAAAATGTAATGAGTAGAGCAAGGAATAAACCAATAAAGTGATACATCGGAAGCATTCCAAAATTCTATCAGAAGGAAAACAGTAGACTATTGACTATTGGTTCTTAAATGCAGATTTTCATTGACTTACAGTCTGATGAAAAGATTGCAACTGTGACAATAGATGGGGGTAAAATCTCTCTTTAGTGGAGCTTGTATAGTAATTACAGACATTGGTTACATTTTTTCCCACTGAATGCAAAACTAAAAAAATAAAGTTTTGCTTGGACATACACTTTAAAGTTGGCCAATTCAGTCATCATTTTCCAACAACCAATCCACATATGGGACAAATGTAAGTTTATCCTAGATTGCTCAGACATTGAACAGGTGGGACTGAAAATGTGACTGTTGCCACTGTACAACTTGGCCACACAGTTCATTTGCCCACTTGCATGGCCACTTGACATCCAACCAAATTCTCTAGTTTGCTCTTAAAGTGGTTGTAAACCCCTCTGTGTAACTTGTACCTATAGTAAGGCTTACCTATAGGTACTGTAAATATCTCCTAAACGTGCACCGTTTAGGAGATATTTACCTTATAGTGCACCGATGATGTCATCGGCGCATTCGCTGTGAAGAAACGGCCCTCCATGCCACGCGACTCCGGGCAGTCACAGAGCCGGAGTCCGCGGCCCCGGAAGGAAGAGGATTGAAGATAGATGCGGTCACCAGCGTGGATGGCGCGGCCTTCGTTTGCAGGTAAGTGCCACGTAATGGACTAGTATGCATTGCATACTAGCCCATTATGCTTTTACTTTGTATGGGAAAAAAGAGGAATTAAAACCCATCAGGTTTTTACACCCCCCTCAATCCTTTGCATGAATTGTCTCCCCACTTCTGTATATAAAAAGAAGTGTAAAATATCAGTACTCACCCTATCCAATCTCCAATACTACTCCTGGTCTTCCTCCACTGCTGGCCACCAGTTCTTTTATGGGTAGAATGAAGCCCAGCATAATTCAACCCATTCTTGGGAGCCTAGGCTATCGTGGACCTTCAGGGAGTGAGTCATTGAACCATTTACAGCATTAAGGACCACCCACCACTGACACTGAGGAAGAAGAGGAAGGACTGCAACTCCTTACATGGCTGGCTAAAAGATACCTGGAATTGGCCATGTACCGTATATACTCGAGTATAAGCCGACATTTTCAGCCCTTTTTTTGGGGCTGAAATTGCCCCCATCGGCTTATACTCGAGTCAGTGTACCTGAAAATACTGAGAGGCTGCGGGCGTCCATTGTTTAAAACTCGCGGTCTCCTCTTGGTCCCTTCCGTGAAAGGCGGAACTGTGTCTGCTGAGAAACGCCTATCACAAACGTTCTCTCATCCTCACCCATCCCAGCAGACACTGTGTTCAGTGTTTTGCCAATCATGGACGCCTTTTCATCCTCGGACAATAGGACGTCCGTGATTGGCGGAACACTGAACACAGTGTCTGCTGGGATGGGTGAGGATGAGAGAACGCTCGTGATAGGTGTTGCTCAGCAGACACAGTTCCGCCTATCACGGAAGAGACCAGAAGGAGACCACGAGTTTTAAACAATGAATGGACGCCCGCAGCCTCTCAATTTCAGGTACACTGAGGATGGGCACATTGAGGATGGGCACATTGAGGATGGGCACAGTGAGGATGGGCACAGTAAGGATGAGCACAGTAAGGATGAGCACAGTTTGGTGGCAATGGGCAGAGTGAGGTTGGGAACAGTGACAATTGGCACAGTGAGGTTGCAATGGGCACAGTGAGGCGTGCAAATGGGCATTGTTGTTACAGTAGCTGCTGCATTCTCACCCTCGGCTTATACTCGAGTCAATACGTTTTCCAAGTTTTTCGTGGTAAGATTAGGTGCCTCGGCTTATACTCGTGTCGGCTTATACTCGAGTATATACAGTATGCTAAAAAAAATGGTGGGGTGTTAAAATAGTACATAACAATAACAAATACTATAGGTCTAGTGCTGTGAAATTACTGCACCTGGTTCTTAAGGTAAATTTGTCACACAGACAATATTTGCATAGAATTTGTGTGGATATCTTTACAATCTGAAAAAAAAAAAAAAACATAATGAAGGCTGGTTAACTTCCACCCAAAGTGGCTCTAGTGTTGGCCTATAATATCATGGTGGGGACATTAGATTGTAGGTTTTTTTCAGGGTCTGAGTGGACACAAATGATTAAATGTTCCCAGCAAAATTTTCCTGACTATATTGACAGTTCAATGATTTGTGAATAATGTGAATAAATAAACACATAAACTGCCATGTAATTGGAAACATTAAGCCCACTTTCAATTGCAAGCTAAGTTCAATTATTTTGTCCAGAGAGTAATATTTTCCCTTTATGTAAGCTGTTTATTTTAGCAAGTTGCAGTTTCTATGGATACCAGAGTGGTACTTTTTTAAAGGATGCAAATATCGGGCCTTAATTTTAAAAAGTATTTGTGAGGAAATTGCCTGTACTACCACAGCAGCTTTCATTTTTAAAATTTAAGACAACTTGAATCTAATGTGGTTGCCATTGACAAGCTAGAGACTTTCCTTTTCTGACATTTCATGTTCATAGGCCCAGTGAATTAAACAAGTTTTGTAAATTTCCTCAGTAAGGTCCGGTTCACACTTGTGCGAGTTCATAACGAATGTGATGCGTCAAAAACACTTTGAATTCGCATGTAATCCTTAAAGTCATTGTTTTCAATGACGGTCGTTCACATACATGCGTTGCGATTTATCTACGAATGCGATGCGATAAAAAAAAAGGGTCTTGTCTGACTTTACTGCGTTGCTTTGCGAATTTAGTCTTCATAGACATCAATGTAAATCGTTCTGGAATCGCAATGATGGTTCACATATGTGTGAATTCCACCATGCGATTCTCCACAAAAAACAGTACACAGAAAGTTGACACCTTTTTTTTTTTTTACACTATGATTCCATTGGCTAGAACATTAATCGCAGCTATGTCCCACTCCTGAAATTTGCATTAAAATCGAGGTAAAATCGCGGTAAATTCGCTGTAAAATTCGCACCTCAGAATGGAAAAAAAAGGGACCAAATTCACAGCGCATCAGTGTGAACCGGGCCTAAGGCCCAGTTCACACTGATGCGAGTTCATACCGAATGTGATGCGTCAAAACCATTCTAAATTCGCATGTCATCCATAAAGTCATTGTTTTCAATGACAGTCGTTCACATACATGCGTTGTGATTCCTCTACGAATGCGATGCGATTAAAAAAAGGGTCTTGTGCAAGTTTACTGCGTTGCATTTCGAATTTAGTCTCCATAGACATCAATGCAAATCGTTCTGGAATCGCATTGATGGTTCACATATGTGTGAATTCCAGAATGCGATTCCCCACAAGAACCAGGAAGTACACAGGAAGTTAACACCTTTTTTTTTTTTTCACTATGATTCCATTGGCTAGAACATCAATCGCAGCTATGTCCAACTCCTGAAATTCGCGTTAAAGTCGCTGTAAATTTGTGGTAAATTCGCACCTCAGAATGGACAAAAGATTGACCAAATTCACAGTGCATCAGTGTGAACCGGGCCTAAGAGAATTCTAAAATGTGTTTTGTAAAGTCAGCTTTGTTGTCAGTTTGTCCAATCTATCCTGCTGATCTACTGGTTTCAGATATCTAACAACCTGTTGGGTTTTTCTAATGTATTTTATCTGCTGGTCTTTGTCTTCGCTTTACTTGTCTTCGCTTTACTTTTTCTTAACATTTGTCATTATTTAGGGCCAGGTTGTGCAATTGCTGCATGTTTGGAATGTATTTACAATGATTTTAAAGGGGTTGCTCCACCGGAAAAAAAAATTTAAAAGCCAGCAGCTACAGCTACAGCAGCTGCTGGCTTTTAATATTTGGACACTTACCTGTCCTGGAGTCCAGCGACGTCCGCAGCAGAGGACGAGCGACCGCTCGTCGCTCTGCTGCTCCCTCCGCCATCCTCGCTGAGGGAACCAGGAAGTGAAGCCCTGCGGCTTCATGCCCGGTTCCCTACGGCGCATGCGCGAGTCGCGCTGCGCCGTTCTGATTGGTGCTCCTGTGTTCTGGGAGCCGAGTGTCTCCCAGTACACCAAGGGAAGTCTGCGGGAAGTGACGTAACTCCCGCAGATTCCCAGAGACAGGACTCCCGGATGTGGGTGAAAATACCTGTCTTAGACAGGTATCTTCACCCCCCTCCCCCCTGAAAGGTGTCAATTGTGACACCGGAGGGGGGGAGAGTTCCAAATAGCAAAAGTTGCTATTTAGGGTGGAGCTCCACTTTAAGATGTGCTTGCTATGCATTCACATTGACTTGTATAGAGGAATAAAATCAAAATACAAGCTGATTTCAAACTGACTAAGGGAAATTGGGGCCAAAGGTTTTAAAGTCTAAATTATTGTTTTATACCAGTTTTTACATTAAATACATGACAAAGGATTCCCAGAGAACTATGGTCAGGAAAGAAGATGCTGTCTGCTCTGAGGCTCAGTTAAGCCCCGTACACACGATCGGATAACCTATGGATTTTCGTCCGATGGATTTGTCCATCGGAAATCCGATGAAACTGTTTTTCATCAGTCTTTCCCACACACCATCAGTCAAAAAACCGACCGTTCCAAACGCGGTGACGTAAAACACTCAGATGAGCCGAGAAAAATTAAGTTTAATGCTTCTGAGCATGCGTCGACTTGATTCTGAGCATGCGTGGGTTTTTGATCCGATGGACTTGCCCATAGACGATCTGAGTTTTCGATCGGTTTTTTATCGATCGGAAAAATTTAAAACATGTTCTATTTTTTAAAACCGATGGAAAAAAGACCGATGGGTCCCATACACGATCGGTTGGTCTGATGAAAACCATCCATCGGACGGTTTTCATCAGTCAAACCGATCGTGTGTACAGGGCTTTAGTCTGATTGAACTTTGGACAGAGCAGCTGGATTAGACCAGAAACAGGAGGAAACGGGAAGGCATACATTCCCTTTCTAGAAATGATCAAGTATAGTCCTACTGCAAATCTAATTGGCCATCTGAGATGCAGTACAGCCATGATGTATCTAAAATGTTCTCATTAGTCATGTGTGGTTTACTGCCATCATAGCAGTGTATAAAATGAACAAGTAAAGACAATTTTTCACCAACCATTAGTCCTGATGAGAGATTACCCTGAACAACACCAGATTTTTTAATGACTACAACCATAATTTTGTGACTTCAGAATGCACTAGTTTAAAGTTTAAAGTGACTGACATTTTAACAAAAACAAAAAATAAAACCTGACAGATACAGGCGCCTAGACACCTAAAGGCTTCTCTGCTTAACTACTTGAGGCCCACGCTATAGCCAAATGACGGCTTCAGCGCGGACCTGAAAATCCAGGAGGCTGTCAATAGACGGCCTCCCCTTCGCGCGCGGCGCGCGCTGTGATCACCCGAGTCGCTGAGACACGGGTGATCACCGATCCGAGTAAGGGGCCTATCCCGACCCCTTACCACGTGATGTAAACAAAGAATCGGTAATCGTTTTTTTTCTTCTCAAGCTGACAGCGTGAGGAGGAAAAAAAGCCGATCACCGGCTCTTTCTCAAGGGACATCGGTCCCGATGAGGAAGGAGGCAGATGTGTCTCATCAGTGCCAGTAAAATGCTACCTGCCAGTGCCCACAGTGCCACCTATCAATGCCCACAGTGCCACCTATCAATGCCCACAGTGCCAACTAACAATGCCCACAGTGCCACCTATCAATGCCCACAAGTGCCACCTATCAATGCCCACAAGTGCCGCCAATCAATGCCCACAAGTGCCGCCAATCAGTGCCTCATCAGTGCCACCTAGCAATGCTGCCTATCAGTGTAACCTACCAGTGCCCTTTATTGCCACCCATCAGTGCCCATCACTGGCACCCATCAGTGTCCATCACTGCCACCTATCAGTGCCCATCACTGCCACCTATCAATGCCACCTATTAGTGCCACTTCTCAGTGCCCACCAGTGCCACATATCAATGCCCTTCAGTGCCACCCATCAGTGCCACCTCCCAGTGTCGCCTATCGGTGCCCACCAGTGCCGCCTTATCAGTGCCCACCAGTGCCGCCTTATCGGTGCCCACCAGTGCCCATCAGTGCAGCCCATCAGTGCCCATCAGTGCAGCCTCATCAGCGTACATCAATGAAGGAGAAAAATTACCTGTTTACAACATTTTATAACAAAATATAAAAAAATATATATATATTTAAAAAAAATAAATGTTTTTTTAACAAAAAATAAAAACCGCAGAGGTTATCAAATACCACCAAAAGAAAGCTCTATTTGTGGGAAAAAATGATAAAAATGTAATTTGGGTACAGTGTTGTATGACCGCGCAATTGTCATTTAAAGTGCATCAGCGCTGAAAGCTGAAAATTGGTCTGGGCAGGAGGGGGGTTTAAGTGCCCAGTAAGCAAGTGGTTAAATGGTAAGGCCATTCTGATTTGGCAATGCTTCAGAAGTTCTTGGTAGTGCCACAGCTTGCCCACCCTGTCCTCTCTCCTCCACATTCCTGCTGTTCAGTGAGGGACCAATAGAAATGTATGAAGGCAGAAAGGGGTGGGCAAGCTCTGAGTTTACCAGAGAGTGCAGATTATTTGCCTGTTTAGAACTTCCTGGCAAGCTGGCAAAGTGGAGACAATAAAAGCTGCTGCAGAAGGCATATGCATGTACTTCTAAGCTTTAGACTTATTGTTGAATCCCAGGTTACCTAAATTCTTTCTTTTTTTTTTTTTTTGTATTGAATCTCTTTGCTCCATCCCTCTGGAGTATTTTTCAAACCTGTTTTATTATTCTTTGATTTTGCTACCTGTCAAACAATCTAACACTGCCTTTTGCTTTCAGAAATGACAGATTGTTTCCACATTCTGCTTGCTTAAATGGGCATATTATTTGATATACTTCACACTACTCCTAAAACTTTATTTATTTACTGTTTTGTGAGTAGGGTATTACTTATGATACGTTTGAACAGGCTGCTGCATATATATATATATGTAGAGGGGTCCAAAATTTAGGGGAAGTGTTTGAGTGGTAGTTATGCTCAAGCACCCCAATTGTCAGGATTCTATCAACCACTTTTGTCCGCAGGGAGAGTATCGGTGTGTAGTTCCCTGTGGTCTGCAGGTGGCGCTGCCATGGTAGGCCAGGGTTGAACCGCTGATACAGTGCTGTGCCTTGTGTGTCCCCTCTCGGCAGCCATACAGTAGGTGTGGCAGGCCTGCTGTGCATGCTGGGAGAGGATATAAAAGGGGCAGACGCTGTCTGTTCGAGGTTCTGTCCGTTCTGTCGTGGTCGGGGGTCCTACCCCAGGAGTGTGTTCCTGTCCGCCTTGGGCACCTTTGGCCCAGGGGCGGAGGTCGGTGGATCAGTCCCAGGCACCTTTAGCCCTGGGACTGCGGCAGAGGCCTTGGGCCCAGCAGCTTCGGCTGGGGCCCATCAAGGATCGAGGAATCCCAGGGTGCCGCCTTGCGAGGGGACCCGTATCTTAGACGAGGAGGCCGGGGGAGGAACTGTTCCCGAGGGACTGGTGAGAAGTCACGGTGAAGGAAGGGTCCAGGTAACTCTCTGGAGGGCTGTCTTCTCCTTACAAAAAGGTCCAGCTTTGAAACATCAAGTTCATCAGGTCTGTGGCAGAGACCAAGTTTCACCAGGTCTGTGGCAGAGACCAAGTTCACCAAGTCTGTGGCAGAGACTGTGGGTTAAGTTAGAGTACCATTTGGCTGCTAGTCCCTATCTGGGGAGACTATCCATCTGGGCTGAGTCTGCTTGAGAAGCTGAGCAGTGAAGTGATTATGTTTGTGCCTGGACCTCTCCCACACCTTATGCTGTCCTGTCTTCTTGCTCCAACCTTTACTTATCAGAGACTGTGTTATTCAAGAGAAATAAACTCTACGTTGGAGTTGCAGCTGGTGTGGACATTCAAGTCACTGGGGGGACAAGGACTTATCTCTGTCATTTATAGAGGTGAGAACCGTACTCTGGAGGATTCTAGTTTCTGGCTGTGGAGACCCACCAACAACACCGCTCAACCTCTTCACACAGGAGGGTACGGGCTTGTGGCATGGTGTTCCTGCGAGGAGCCGAACAAGGCAGGTAAAGGAGGGGATCTGTGTGCTACACGTGGGGGCTCGAGTCCGGGATTTCTACAGCGGGAGGAAAGAAGAAGAAACCCCCCAGACTTTGAACTTTATTTCCCTGTGAAGTTCCGTGGAGGTCGGCCATATTTGAAAGGAAAAGTGACTGTGCCACGAGGAGAGCCCAGGCTGCGTAGTTCATGGGCTTGCCTAAAGAAAGAAAGCCCGCAAACATTGCAGAAGATGGGAGGAGCTTTGCCATGTGATAAGTTACACGTGGTGACTTTGGTGCAAAAAGGACAGTGCGCGATGAATCGGCAAGTGGGTAACATGGAGTCTAATGCATCATGGATTCCGGCTACTTCAACCATGAATATGACCTTGTTTGCTGCTCCTGTGACCGACACGGGGATCCGACTGAAGCCTCTGGGTCGCTTCGCTCTCTATGTCTGCAGAGAAGTGGAGGCCCTTGGAGTGGTTTGTCCCGGATGCCAGGGACTGGTGGTGCATCTTAGGCCTTTTGGAAGATGCGAGCAGTGCAAAGAGTTCCTGTTTGAGGTAGAACAGCCTACTGAAAAACCTTGGGCCTTCTGTTTGAACTGCCTTACGGGCGCCACCACTTTAGAAGAAGGAACCAGAGCTTCCACAGTCACCCCTACGCGCACTGTCGAGACTTCGGAGGAAGTCGCTGTTGAAAATGTTCCAGTCATTGAGGCACCGGAGACGGGGAAACCGGAGGATGCTGCCTCGGTTGTTACTGAGTCCTCGCTCCCACCGCCCAAGAGGAAGGTCGGCTATGTTAAAGCTTTCTGCGGTCGTGGTCGAGTTACACCCCAGCGCTTGCCCGGATCGGATGTATCCACAGGAAAAAGTTCCGGACATCCTGCATCAGCTACAAGCCGAGGTAAGCCGGGGAAAGGGATCTTGGCTGAGGTCCGAAGTGTCGGGGATGCGTGGGTCAGGGACCCCAGAGCACTTGAACTGGTTAGAGGCGGTGATTCTTCATCCACTAGAAGTTACCTGCCGGCGGAGGAGTGTGATACCTCCGACCTAGAGTCAGTCTCCGATCCAGGGGATGATGTGGCCATAGATGAACTGTTCGAGCGGAAGGGTTGGGATAAGATACCCCTGTCCTCGTCCCGTAGGAGAAGGGACCCACCCATGGTCACTGGGGATGATACACCCCAGGAGGAGGCCCAGGAGCCTGAGGAGGAATCTGTCCCGTTGTCTGCCCTTCCACCACTTGAGATACCTGCACCTGTTGCCGGGATGGGACGAGTGTCATTGCGGGCCCCTATGTCTGGTCCAGAGGCAGTGAAAGTGCCTTGACACCTGGATGCCATAGTCTTGCCAGGTATGGGAGATCGTGCAACCATGCCTCCGTTGTCCAGGATGCAGCGGTTATTCAATCAGAGAGTGGCAAACGAATATGGGTGGGAATACCCGTACTTGCCTAAAGACTTGCTATTTAAAGTTGAGGCCTATAGGGATCGGTGGTACGCAGACTTTCTCTGGACTTAGCTAAAGGTACCCCAGGCCCGTAGGTACTACTCCTGCTCCGCCACAGCCACCAAGCGGTACAAGGAATGTAGGGAGTCATGGATGCTTGGCAGGCATATCCACGCAGATAAAGTGGTTATTTGGCGGAAGGAGAAAGACAATGTTGAGTACTTTATTGACACCTTCACCAAGGACTGGAAACCACTAGTGTTGCCTCATCCACAGTACTACCTTTAAGAGAATGGACTCTTTATGTTTTGTACTTTGCTTATTCCGGAGTGTACTCTCCTGGAGCCCAAGAACTTTTGCCCTTACAGATGGGGTATTCTACTTTGATGGAAGAGCAGGAGCTGTTGTTTTTTTTTCTCCTCTCACAGCGCTACAAAGACAGTGACTTTGGGGTACAAATAGTTCATGGCCACAGTCAGGTTCAAGAAGAAGAGGATTCATCTTCAAGAGGAAAAGGACGTTTTTTTTTCCAGGACAAGTGTCTTGACGGTGGCACTTCCACTAGGTGGTGGTGTTGCGTAACTCTTGCATTACATTTCAAATGTGTTTTACTTTTGTAAGGAAAAGATTTTTCCTCCGGGGAGAATTTTTTGTCTTCTAATGTACATAGGTTAGGATGTCAGATTGTTGGTTGTGTATGTTTTCTTTCTCCCTCTGCAGGTGGACACCAAGCAAATCACTGAGTATGGGGTGGATTTAACTATTGCAGCAGGGGAGTGAGATGTAAATGTGAATGTGAAAAAAAAATGTTTACTTTTAAATGTGTGACATTTGAGAATGGGATGTACACATTTGTTTTCTACTACTCTTCCTTCATCTCTTCATTTAACTCCCTTTTCCCCATGTTCAGGTTCCGGCACAAACAAACATATTTTTCAAATTTGTTCTTTTTGTAGATAGTTTCTGGAATAGGTCTATGTTGACTCAGGCTTGAGAGGCATAGGTTTGCTCCAGACACTGGGGACCAGTGTCTCATTAGTGGGGGGGAGTGTGTAGCGGGGTCCTAAATTTAGGGGAAGTGTTTGAGTGGTAGTTATGCTCAAACACCCCAATTGTCAGAATTCTATCAACCACTTTTGTCCACAGAGAGAGTATCGGTGTGTAGTTCCCTGTGGCCTGCAGGTGGCGCTGCCATGGTAGGCCAGGGTTGAACCGCTGATACAGTGCTGTGCCTTGTGTGTCCCCTCTCGGCAGCCATACAGTGGGTGTGGCAGGCCTGCTGTGCATGCTGGGAGAGGATATAAAAGGGGCAGACGCTGCCTGTTCGGAGTTCTGTCTGTTCTGTCGTGGTCGAGGGTCCTACCCCAGGAGTGTGTTCCTGTCCGCCCTGGGCACCTTTGGCCCAGGGGCGGAGGTCGGTGGATCAGTCCCAGGCACCTTTAGCCCTGGGACTGCGGCAGAGGCCTTGGGCCCAGCACCTTTGGCTGGGGCCCATCAAGGATTAAGGAATCCCAGGGTGCCGCCTTGCGAGGGGACCCGTATCTTAGACGAGGAGGCCGGGAGAGGAACTGTTCCGAGGGACCGGTGAGAAGTCACGGTGAAGGAAGGGTCCCGGTAACTCTCTGGAGGGATGTCTTCTCCTTACAAAAAGGTCCAGCTTTGAAACACCAAGTTCACCAGGTCTGTGGCAGAGACCAAGTTTCACCAGGTCTGTGATAGAGACCAAGTTCACCAAGTCTGTGGCAGAGACTGTGGGTTAAGTTAGAGTACCATTTGGCTGCTAGTCCCTATCTGGGGAGACTATCCATCTGGGCTGAGTCTGCTTGAGAAGCTGAGCAGTGAAGTGATTACGTTTGTCCCTGGACCTCTCCCACACCTTATGCTGTCCTGTCTTCTTGATCCAACCTTTACTTATCAGAGACGGTGTTATTCAAGAGAAATAAACTCTACGTTGGAGTTGCAGCTGGTGTGGACATTCAAGTCACTGGGGGGACAAGGACTTATCTCTGTCATTTATAGAGGTGAGAACCATACTCTGAAGGATTCTAGTTTCTGGCTGTGGAGACCCACCAACAACACCGCTCAACCTCTTCACACAGGAGGGTACGGGCTCGTGGCATGGTGTGCCCTTTCTTCCTGCGAGGAGCCGAACAAGGCAGGTAAAGGAGGGGATCTGTGTGCTACATATATATATATATATATATATATATATATATATATATATATATATGTATATATACAGTATACCTGTATATATATATATATATATATATATATATAAAAAAATAAAACCTACTGGAATAACATTCTTATATAGTTAACTTACTTTAGTACTTAATCTTGTATGAATTTGAATAATTTCCTGGTTATATTTTGAACTAGAGTCAAGATGATTGCCTTGGGAGGTCAAGAATGATTGTTTTTCCCAAGAAGCAATATTTTGCCAAAATTGACAGATGACTTTTGTATTTGCCATGCTTCAAGATTATTAAGGGATGAAGACAGTCATGCTGTGTTGGAACTATGGGCAATGTAAAAAATGACATATGCAGTATGATGCAAGCTGTCACTAGAATTAACACTGCGGTCTTTGTTTTTTAACATGGTTTACCTATTGGTCCTGCCAGTAGATATGCTATTTTCCAACATCCTTTAACAGGCCAAGCAACTCAAACAAAAGTGGCATTTAGCCCAGGTTCACACTGGACTGCTGGAATGAAGCTCGCACGATTTCACTCCCGCTTGTCAGTCCCGATTTCGGGCGCGATTTCAGAGACATCTGTGCAGAAACCTACAGAAACTACTTTTTGAAATCGGTGCAGAGGCGCAGATGCGGCGTCGCACCGATTAGGATGGTGCCATTGCCAGCAATTGCCAACAAATGTCGCCGTTTTGACATGCGATTTGACATGTCAAATCACATGTCAAAACGCACCAGTGTGAACCAGGACTAGTGCCCCGTACACACGATCCAAATATCGTACGACAGATTTACGTCTTTTTTCGCTTAATAGTCGCAAGAAAACTGAAATAGGTTATTAAAGTCACGAAAATTCTCGTACGACAGAAAAAAAAATCGGAAGTGATGTCATGTGTTGTAATGTATTTGTATTGTATTTTCGGACGACAACTGTACTGACTAAACGAAAATCATACGATCTGGTATCGTACGAGGAAAATTTTCGTGCTTGTCGATAAAATAATATCGGATGAACTGTCATGATCGGCTCTCGAAGCTCTGTACTAACGATCCGATTATCGTACGATTCTTCCTCGGACGACATTTTTCATACGATATTCGGATCGTGTGTACGGGGCTTAAGTGAGATGTGGCAAACAATTGAATGTTGACAGGTGTGCTTTCAATGGTCAGCTTTTATTCATATAGTTTAACACTATTAAGACCCCTTTCACACTACCGCTACTTCAAAGTCGCTAGATTTTGCCACAATTTTACCTCGATTTTGGCGCGATTTTGCTGCAATTTCAGGGAATGCCTGTGTAACTCGCATCAAAGTCGGACCAAAGTAGTACTTTGAGGTCACACAGGTATGAATGGTACTCATTGGAAATCATGGAGTACGACTTGTCCTGCGACTTTGCAGTCCCAAATCGTAGGACAAGTCGCACAAGTGTGAAAGGGGCCTTAGGTAGTTAATGTTGTTCTTTTAACATAACAGATTGGTCTGATCGGCTGCTAAACAAAGAGCCGGAACCGGAAGTGACAAAATAGTTGTCGCTTCCAGGTTCTGACGTCACACAGTGGGAGGAACAACAATCCGGAACTGGGTGCCACTGGCCGCATCGTTACTGGGAGAGCTCTATAAAGGCCGTGGTGGGACCCCCCTTCCCCTACCTGTATTCCAAGGGCTGCCCAACCTAATATGTATTTTGAGGGGAGGGGGACTTTACTATATTTCATTCCTGCTGTAGGATGTACTACAGCAAAAGGCAAAAGTGACATTTACAAGTTAAAAAAAATACAGTTTAAATAACTAGAAAATTACACTGCATTACAAACGTCTTTAAAAAAAAACAAAAACAAAACACAGGACACAGACCCCAAAGTCCTCCAAAATACAGAGGGAATCTTTGTGCTGTTTTTTTTTTTTTTTTAACAGAATCCAGAAAATGTCATTTGATGGCAATTTGAAACACGTTTCTCCTTTGTAAATGTCAGTGCTATTGCAGCACTTTCTGTAAATCACAGAGATGCGCCCCTTCACAGGCAGGATTAGAACACTCACCAAGCAGCATGTTATTTAAAGGAATTGGCCATATTTTCACTTTAAGCATTTAAAAAAAATCACTGCTACTGGCCGACTGGAATTCTTTAAAGTTCGCCAAACAATGCTTGAACCAAATTCAGGGCTGTTCTTCCCTACAGTAGTTAGAAGTAGAGATGAGTGAATAATGAAAAAAAAAATACTTAGAACCCATACACACTATTATACTTTCTACAGACCTTTGTCTTCAGATTTATAAATTAAAACAGTAATGCCGCGTACACACGACCATTTTTCTCGTCTGGAAAAATTAAATTTTTTCTCTTTGACGAGAAAAATGACTGTGTGTGGGTTTTTGGTCATTTTTCCAGACGAGAAAAACGGCATTAATCACGACGAGAAAAATTAGAACATGCTCTAATTTTTCTTGTCGTGATTCACTGCATTTTTTTCCGCTGCAGTTTTCCCATAGGGAAACACTGCCGAGGAGCCTACACACGGTCGTTTTTCTCGACCAAGAGAAAAAATGATGGGAAAAACGGCCGTGTGTAGGGGACCAAGCCGTTCCTCATTTTTCCCGGCGATTTTCTCGACGGTGTTTTCACCGTCGAGAAAATCGATCGTGTGTACGCGGCATTAAGGTTTGACCTCATACTATATGGTTTTGGTAAAACTGAAGAAAATCTAATAGTGTGTATGGGGTCTTAGTCTGTAAATTGGCGAACCTTATTAACCCTTTCGCTTCCAGGCCCTGTGCTCAATTTTGTACACTCAGGTGGCTAGACCAATTTTGCAATTTTTCCTTTGCTTTTTTATTTTTCACTAATAGCTTTCAAAGTTTGTAAAAGACCCCCCCCCAACAATATATTTTCTGAAAGTACATGACCAGTAGAATAAAAAGAAGGTGCTACTAATTTCTAAGGTCCCACGATATTTGCGCAATCATGATTAGCAGATAAATACACAGCAAATTGTACAACATTCATACTAAATATAAAAGCTGAATCTGCATTGAGTTAATAAATAACAAATATTTGTAATTTTTACATTCCGCCTTTTTGCAAAATGGTGAAAATCGAACGTACGCAAAAATGTAAATGTCCAAATTTCTCTAAAAGTCTGAAGGTGTTCATTTTTTCCTTACAGCTTTCAGAATTTGTGAAAGACCCCCAAAACCATGTATTTTTGAAAAGCATATGACCTCTAGAATAAAAAGAAGGTTCTACAGATTTTTTAGATCCTGCGGTATTTGCGCAAATGTTTATCAAACCAATATATTTGCACAAAATACACTAAAACCATTATTAGCAGATAAAAACACAGCTAATTTTACAAAAATCCCTACTAAATATAAAAGCTTAACCTGTATGGAGGTAATAAATGACAAAATAAAATTCATTTTTACATTGCGCCTTTTTGCAAAGTGGTGAAAATCTAACGGAAGCAAAAATGTAAATATCCAAATCTCTCTAACAATCTGAAGGTTTTAATTTTTCCCTCCCGTGGCAAGACTTGAAAATTACTGTTCATAGATGCTCTCAATCCAATCTGACAGAGCTTGAGCTATTTTGCAAAGAAGAATGTCACTCTCTAGATGTACAAACCTGGTAGAGACATTCCCAAATAAAGTTAAAATCCCAAAGGATAGATAGCATAGCTAGGATGTAAGATAAAGACAAAAACAAAGAAATAAACAGAAGGCTTGCCAGAAATCACCAAGCTTGGTGATCTTTCTCCTTGCTTCATGTTTATCAGTAGAGAACAAAAAAATTAACAACGCATCTTCAATTTCTATTGTTTGCTTCAAGTAGTCCTTGAAATCATTTAGATGACATTGGTGACATGAAATAGAAAGGAGTAGAAAATTAAATGATAACACACAACAATTACAGGACACTTGTTAATTGCAAAATTCTATAGTAGTTGTAATCATGGTATGAATGTTTTCTCTTTCATTACTATTGTAACCGAAAAAATGTTAGGTAATTGGAGATGTATAGAAGAAAATGCAAATGAACCAATGTAAGAGGAATATGCAACAAGAATATATATTAATTTCTAAAAAGATTCATTGTTCCTATAATTGAACAACTCTAATGGATTTTCTTTTCAATTTAAATGGCTATAATAGACCTGTAAGTTCTATGTAGTCACTGCTTTTTTATTGCTTATCAGATACACTCTTAAGCCCCGTACACACGATCGGATAACCTATGGATTTTCGTCCGATGGATTTGTCCATCGGAAATCCGATGAAACTGTTTTTCATCAGTCTTGGCCACACACCATCAGTCAAAAAACCGACTGTTCCAAACGCGGTGACGTAAAACACTCCGATGAGCCGAGAAAAATGAAGTTTAATGCTTCTGAGCATGCGTCGACTTGATTCTAAGCATGCGTGGGTTTTTTAACCGATGGACTTGCCCATAGACGATCGGAAATTCCCATTGGTTTTTTATCCATCGGAAAATTTTAAAACAAGTTCTATTTTTTACAACCGATGGAAAAAAGACCGATGGGTACCATACACGATCGGTTGGTCTGATGAAAACCATCCATCGGACGGTTTTCAACAATCAAACTGATCGTGTGTACGGGGCTTTATTAAGCTTAGGTTCTAACATGTCAGATATCAATTCACTATAGGATAGCAGCAAATGTAAGGCTGAATTTACATTTAGCGGAGTAGGCTGGTGCCTACAGGCAGCAAAATTAAAACGGATATCTTTTCTCTGTAAGGTTGGCATTAACGTTTTTTCTAATGTTAGTAATGGAAAACAGCAACTATTGATATAAAATGGTATATCAACAATTTTTGCACAGGAAGCAAACAATTTTGGTATAAGATGTTCTTCTAGAAGATAAAGTAAAGTTTAGAGAGGCAAAACATGTGTTGAGGTTCCATAATTATCAACACTGGCACACCTCCCATATTAGAACCCAAGCTGTTATTTTATGTGTTGTATGGAGAGGGTAATTTGCATCAGGTAGGCAGGTAAGTGACAGATTACAACTCAACACTCAACATCATCATAGTGATGGGTTAATAGGAAAGAATGCAGCAGTTTCTTTCTTTTAGTTTTCATGGTGGGGTCTCTTCAAGGTGCAGGAGCCGTTGTTGGAGACCCTATTGAAAAACTGAGACTAGTCTTTTATACTTACCGGTAATCTAAGCATGGCTATTTGTCTCAAATAAAACTTCAATAAACAAGTTGCTCACAGGTATGATGGGTGCACCTATTCAAAGTAGCTTTCAGTCCCCGTATTGCCCCTGCCCAAATTCCAGTGTCAAAGCTTGCCTGATCCCTTTTGGCCAGAGAGGCATCCTATCATTGTGATGGTCAGGCTGTTCTGAATGGGATGAAGCCATGGCACTTTTTGGTAGTCTTCAAGCTTTTCTGCCTTCTACTGCCTCCCCCACATTTCTATTGGCCACTGCCCATCTTAGAGATGCCAGTGCAAGAAAACTTCGACAAGTGGACAGTGGAGCAAAATTTTTTAATTATGCCAATGGTTAATTTTTTTTTTTGCTTTCTGTATCCAATAGGGGGATTTACTTTTTTCAACCTGTTCCAGAGGCACAAAAGGAAGTAAAAGTAAGTCTTCCCAAAATCCTCTCTGTGACAGTTGGGATAAGTTTGGCTGTGACAATGGTTACCAGAATAATAATATAAAAAAGGAATGAATTCATCCAGTAAGGGCATACTGTAGCAATAACAATCTGACCTGAGGTCTAAGTGTCCCCATCTTTATCCAGAATACAGAACGTTGTAACTAAATAGAGGCTTTTATCCATACAAATTGGTAACACTGTGCTACTGAGTATAACTAATAATAACTAAGATTAGTACTGCCCTGGTTCACATTTTACCCGGAGCAGAGAGCCTACAGTAGTTAGCAATGAAAATATATATACCAAATTAATTCTGAAATATCTACAATAATAACATACTTAATGCACATGCCATCAATATACTGACTGTAGCCTTTGTGTTCATTCTCAATTAAGAAAGTAAAATCCCTCATATTTCTTGAGGTATAACTTCCATTAACTGCACAAGCATGAATGCTTACATAACCTCATACAAAGCCACTGAGTCTGACATACTTCCAGGCATCTGCGATTATCAGGAGGTTTTTTGTCTTTTTAGGAGATTTTAGCTTGAGGTCTAAAGAGCTAAATCCACTAACATGAAATGCATTAGTTTATTGTGTTACATAAAGGCAAACACAAAGTAATTAAATGTACTGCTGAAATACATCATCTAAAAGGATAAAAACTAAGACCACAGAGTGGGGACTAAAAATGTGCTCATGAAAAGCAATGCTGATAGATGTGTTTTTCATTAATTTTCTTAATTCCCTCAGTCAATTTTGTCATTTAGATTTAGCTTTGTGAAAAAATTGATGGAGCAGGAAAGTTGTAACAATGATATATTAAATTAATTCTCTATCCTTTCTGTGCAGGCTGAGAAAGTATACTTAAGATTAGAGATGAGTGTATCTATTCACTACACTGCAGTACACTGTTGGACTGGACTGTCTTTTATGAATAGGTGAAATAAGATTCTGTGGCCTACATGAGTGTGTCTCTATCAAATGGTGAATTTTGAAGATCAGGATCCAGGACTGGCCAACTCTGCTGCAATGTATCTTTAATACTTAAATGGAACACCCTTGGGGTTCATTTACAATTGTGTTTGGGGGTGGTAGAATTGCATGGCCGAGCCATGTTTTTATTACCCCCCAACCACTCCTCCTTATGCTGTAAAAGTAGTGGAGGGGGGACTACATATGTTGCTGTCATGATTCTTTGCATTGTGGTGAGGCAAAGGTTATCCCTGCTTTTGCATTCAGTGGGCAGTACCACCTGCTGAACGGGACCCATTCAACTGAATGGGAGAGTCCTGCAACGGCCCCTCGACCAATGCATGCAGCTGTGGAACTCTAGTGCAGGGTTTAAGAGGTGAAAACAGGTGGTAAGGACACAATATAATGCCTCCTCACTGCCTGTCAAATGATCTCTGAAGAGCAATTCTCTTTTTGATCATTGCTAGTGTAAACTAACCCTTATAAAAATGAAAAGTGTATACTTACTTGACAGTAATTTGTCTTTCCTGATGCATAAGCATGCCAGCATACACGCATGGCTACCCCCCAATCGCAGGGCTGGTTATACTATGAATGAGACCTGCCCGACAAGGTGACATTCTCGTAACAATACTCAATGCAAAGCCCTGGGAGGAATTTGCAAGTTTTCATGCTTATGTGATAGGAAAGGAAAGTTACCATCAATTAAGTATACAATTTTCAGTTTTCCTGACACAAGCATGACAGCATACACACTTGGGATGCAACGAGAAAAAAATAAACAAGGGAGGGTAATGCTGAAGTATTTTAATCAAAATATCATTAGAATAATAGTGCAAATGGTATTATCTGCACTCTTTTGACACTGCCAGGCCTTAAGAACCCGTTGTCTAACCTTCTGAAAGAAGGGCCACCTTCATGTATTTCTTTATTATCTCCCAACATCCAATGCTTGTGGTGACTCAGACATTTCAGTTTGGACATTCTGGAAGGACGATGTCCTGACTCAGATGGAAAGATTTGCAGACCTTTGGATGGTGCCGAAGAAAAGATTTTAATATCTGAGATCCTTCTCCCTGACATGATTGCCATAAGAAATACTACTTTTAGTGTTAGTGGCCATATAGAGGAAATCTAATTTAGAAGAAATGGATGATGAGACAACATGTCCAGTACTATTTGTATATCTCAAGAGGAAACAATTATTTTCCTGTAAGGTGGATTATTGCAGAGACCTTTGGGAATTGGTTTGCCAGGACATGCAATGACCACTGGATCCCATAGAGTGAGGACATGCCCAAGACTCAACTTACACTTAATCCCATTTTCAGGCCTACTTGCAGAAAATGCATAATCTTTACAGCAGGGAACAGAGCATTCAATCTTAAAATTCAGCAGATTTCCCCATGTTTTAGTAAACATGAACTTTATAGTTGGTGCCCTGACTTTAACAGGGTTTCAGGTACTGAAGGTGAGAACAAGTATTTGGCCCTACTGTTCAAGGTCTGGAATGTCAGGAAGGAGAATAGGAGGTTCCAGGTCCAGTCTGCCCTTAAGGATTCCAAGGCCTCAAGGAAATTTTTGCCTTTATTATACCTGCATGACTGTGGATCCTGTTGAGGAGCCTGAAGATCACTTGGACTGCTGGATATACTGTATATAGGCTAAGATACAGACATCCACTTCCAGGAATCAACTGCAATTCATGTTCATAGGCGTTCATAGGCATTACTGTCAGGTTGAGATCCTGATATCATTGTTTGTTGTAGATCCACTGAATTGCTTGTTGGTTTAGAGACTATCCCTTGATATCCAATACTTTTCATCTTACAGTGACTGACAGGAAGTTCTGGGAAGCCAGAATGCAAAGAGCGCTGAGATGAGACAGGTTCTACTGTTGCCAAACCTGAATGAGAGATACCACCAATATATGTAAACAACATTGTTTCCTTCCTGACAGCGAAGATTGGACATTACAATCTTGTTGTCTATTTACAGCATAACTAAGGCCATCTGGGAGAACACTTAGTCCTCCATTGGCACATGCCACAGACCTTGGACTTGGGGGTAATTAGGGCGAGTACCCCAACAAGTGAAGAGATCCCAGTTGTGATGATTGGTATGTCAGGAAGCTGATGACAGCTGAAAAAGTTACCTGACTTTAGCCACCAGCAAAGAGACCGTCTCATATGTGAGGTCAACCTGATTCTTTGGCACAGGAAGCAAATCTTCTATTACTTTAGAGATCCTGTTTATAAAGTTCTCAGTCTCCAGTGATCCCTTCAGACTGCATGGACTGCAGCAGACAACTTCTCTACCACTTTGAGACCATGGTATGTAAACAGATGGAATAGAGCTATAACCTGTCCCAAGTGAGATACTAATACTGTTGCCTTCTCTGAGGGAAACTCTACAGTATTCTCCTGAGTGTACAGGACTGCTTCCAGGAATGTTATTAATGTAATGAGATTGATTGACCTTTCCCAGCTGATGATCTATCCAAATTCGGTCAGAATTGGAATGCCACCAGCAAGATGTTGTCAAAATAATGAATCAACTGTAACCCTTATTCATGCAAGATAGCAACTACTGGAAGTAATGTTCGAAAGTGTCCTGGGTATATGTAAATATCAAAGATTGGCAAATGAACTGAAAGTGAACCTCTCAAATGGCCTAGGGAAGGTATTTGCAGAAGCGTGGATGTACAGAAATGGGTAAGTATATATCTATTAGATCTAGAGACAACATTTAGCTGCTTGATTTGACATCTTGAGTGATTGACTGCAGTCACTCCATCTGAAATGTTTGGATCTTAATCCTTCCATCTGCTTTATGCATTTAGATCCAGTCCGGGACCCAAGTTTGTTTCTTGACTAAAAACAATTGAGAATAGAAACCTTGAAATCTGTCTGGACAAGAACTGGACAGATGGCTCTCTGTTGTAACAACATTTGGTAACGTGCTTAGAACCTAGAGCTTTGATTGCCCCAAAGACTCTTGGTGGGAAAAAAGTGAGTTGGAGGAGGGAGGAAAAATCCTAGCAATTGTCCTTATTGCACAATAACAGGACCCGTGGATCCTGAAAATGCTCTTCCCAAACTTGCAAAACACCATCTTAGCAAATGTGGGTGCAGAGGCCCTTGAAAGAACTTTGCTGCTCCTTTGGAAGAGCAGTTATATATTTAGGCAAAATTAAGAAAAGATGATTATGGATTCCTCTTGTCTCATTTATAGCCCTTCTAGGTCTATAATGCCTCCAAGTCTTTCATTTTTTCACTTTTCATCTGTCTGTTGGGCATTGGTGACTAGTGACTAACATAGGGGATTAATCCCACTTTAGATAGCAGTGACTCCATTCAGGGACAGAAGATCGCAAATTTCTGCTTCCACCTTTACTCCAAGATATCTAAAGCCTTGGCGGCTACTAAAGTGAGCTCCAACACAGACCACAAAAGCACTCCCTAAGGTAGTATAGACCTTAATTTCCATTCCCATTATGCTGTTCAAGGGCATCTGCAAGGATATTGCATCAGCCTTTGTCAGGATGATACATCTGACTAGCCTAATGAAGACACATTGGCCAACAGCTCCTGAGGCAAAGATGGACTTTAAACAAATGTAACTGTTGGCTTAGGCTTAGTACCTGACAACTACTGTCTCTGCCATTCAGATTGGCATAGCGTCTTGCCAGGAAAGCTTGCTACCATAAGCCCAGGATGACAAAACTGGCCAGTCTGATGAAGACCCTTTGGCCTACTGCTTGTGAGGCAGAGGTAGCCTTTAAACTGATGTAGCTGTTTGATTAGGCTTAGCATCTGACCATTATTGACTAAAGATCTTCTCAGTCAAAACATCTGCCTTCTTTGCCTCTTTATCCACTGCTACCTCTGACATGCAAACTTGGCACAGAATCTTGGCAGGAAAGCCAGCTAACCGCAAGACCAGCACCATCTAAAAGTTGGACGATCGTGGCGGTGCTATGAATGCATAGCAGTTTCTTCAGGGCTAAAGAGTACTTATCATTGTGGAGGGAATGAGTTGCATTCTTGCACCATCTTGAGGAGTGGCTCTGGTCTTGAGGGCTGAAGAGATGTCCAATCCATTATGCCCATGATGTGCACTCTTTTTTAGGTTAGTATGTACCTACCTGACCCTGACCTTAATGAACATGACTGGTTTCTAGATAATCTTGTAGTTACTGGCTCACAGATGAGTTGAAGGACTGTAGGCATAACAAATACCTCCCAGTACTGGCTAGGCTATAAGCAGTAATACAGTATAAGTGTCAATCCGCACATTTATCTGTGAAACATTATAGCAGAGCAATGAAGGATTAAAGCCCCATTCAGAAGTGTGAAAAGAGCTGTCTACAAACAGCTGCAGAGACCCATGGTGTCCCCCTGCAACAGTAGCAAACAAACCCTCCCACAAGTGTGAGTGAAGGACTAAGACACATCAGACAGGAGCAATTACAGGTTGATGCCTGACAGTCAAGTACAGAAAGTAACGTTAGCTAAGCAGTCAGCTTAGCTAAGCAGTAGCACTGAATTTCATCGCATTAAGCATTCGACATTAGAACTGACATATTAAAGAACTGCAGTCATTAACACACAGTCAATAGCACTGAAGAGTTAACATACCATAGGTAAAGCACTAAAGGGTTAATAGAAGACCAGACAATTGGCACTGGCAGTTTAACCTACAATAGGCAAAGGCACTGCAAGGGTTAATACACAACAGACCAAGAATTAAAGAGTTAATACACAGCAGGCCAAGCCCTGCAGCGTTAATACAGGACAGGAAAGGCCCAGTTCTGCAACACACAACAGGCACCTGCAATATCAGTAGCAGTATGTTAGACATAAGAACTGTGGACAACAAGTCAGCAAGGATTTACATTTCTGATGCCTGATTTAGCAGTGAAGGACATAACAGCATATACCCGCAGGCAACTATTAACAGTATAACAACAACTGAGTACTATTGTCTTGTGCACCAAGTGGTGCCTTACCACCTGAACACTCTATAGCCAACAGGAAGTCCAATGCATGTCCAAACATGGAGTCACAATGAAGGAGACACTTGTGCAATCCCTAGAGACCAGCATCCTACAACCCCAGTGTCACGGACTTTGGGCTGCAGGAGAACCATTCCCTGGAGAACTCTGTGTTTTAGTGTGTTCTTAAGTTATCAAGACAGAGCTGGTCACTAAATTCTTTTGGCTTCTTATGCATAAGTAAGTCCTATGGGGGACTGTCTAAGGTGACCATTGTCTGAGATAATGGGAGGAGCCCTTATCTGATGGTTTTCTGTATACACATTCAGTGTGTTTCTCAAATAGAGCAGTTCTATTTCTGGTGTACTCCAAGACTGGTGTTGTCTGGTTTTGGGGTTACTATAGCCAGATCCATTGGTCTCGTGTTCAAGGATTTGGGAAGCAGTTTCTTGATGGAAATACCCAACAGGGTGTCCGGAGTCCGTCGCATTTGGTTGGCAGCAATGGGATGCTTTCTTGTGCCAGGAACATCCAAACCACCAACAGGACCTTGTCGGATGGATCTTTGCTAGTGATGAGCCGAACACCCCCGGGTTCGGTTCGCACCAGAACCCGCGAACGGACCGAAAGTTCGAACGAACATTAGAACCCTATTAAATACAATGGATGCGAACGTTCGAATTCTAAAGTGCTAATTATAACAACTATTATGCATGTTATTGTCATAAATAGGGTTTGGGAACCCGGGTTGTGCACCAGGGGACATGTATCAATGCAAAAAGAAGTTTTAAAAACGGTCGTTTTTCGGGAGCAGTCATTTTAATGATGCATAAAGTGAAAAAAAAAAAGTCAAATATTCCTTTAAATATCGTACCTGGGGGGTGTCTAAAGTATGCCTGTGAAGTGCCACGTGTTTCCCGTGTTTAGAACTGTCCCTGCACAAAATGACACTTCTAAAGGAAAAAAAAGCCATTTAAAACTGCTTGCGGCTTTAATGTAATGTCTGGTCCCGGTAATATGGATGAAATTCTTTAAGAAAAATGGCATAGCTACCCCATGACCCCCCCCCTACCCCAGCCCATTACCAGCCCCTTTGGGTCTTGTATGGATATTAAGGGGAACCCCGCACATAAAATAAAAAAGGCCCTATATACTCTGAACAGCCGTATACAGGCGGTGCATACAAGACAGGGACTGTAGGTTTGTTCTTATGTAGAATGTGTTTGTAATTTTGAACAGGTACATTGTTGAAGTGTAGCTCCAGCCCAAAAATCTATTTTTAAACTTTTTGGGAAACATAGGTAAGGGTTATCACCCCTGTAACATTTGTTTTGCTGTCTGTGCCCCTGTTCAGAACATTTCACCTCACTTTCCGTCCCAATGACAACTGTTTTTGAAATGTGGTGTTTTTCTTGAAACAAGGATTGCTGATAAAGCATCAGTACAGATGAGACCCCTTTCTCCCATATTTATTCTTACAGGAGAGAATTTTCCTTTCTAGGGGTAGATTTCCTCTCACTTCCTGTTGTCTTCTTTCGTTTGCAAGTAGGAGTCGTTTGTAAGTTGGATGTTTGAAAGTAGGGACCTGCCGTATATACTCTGCAGAAATAGGCCCCTTAGTTGTTGGTGTTGGCACAACACTGTAAGCACTCAGTTACTCTTGGTTGGTGCTGGAACGCCCTGCTGTCAACTATTATATCAGGAATTTTAATTACATATAATTGTTGAACAGTGGTAGTAAAAATTGGGGCTTTGATGGTGGTGCTGGTGCCACAACACTGTAAGCCCTGACAGTTACTCTTGGTGGGTGCAGCAATGGGCCCTGCTGTGAATTATTAGATCAAGAATTGTAATTACATGCCCCTTTTGAACAGGGGCTGAAAAATTGGGCCTTTCGTGGTGGTGGTGGTGGTGGCGTTGCCACAAGACTGTAAGCCCTCAGAGTTACTCTTGGTGGGTGCAGCAATGGACCCTGCTGTGAATTATTAGATCAAGAATTGTAATTGCATGCCCCTGTTGAACAGGGGCTGAAAAATTGGGCCTTAGGCACTGGTGGCACAACACTACAACCCCTCACAGATACTGTACTTGGAGCACAGCAATGAGCCCTGTTGCAAAGTATTGCTTCAAAAATTGTAATGACACGCCCCTGTTAAACAGGGGCTGAAAAATTGGGCCTTAGGCACTGGTGCCACAACACTCCAACCCCTCACAGATACTGTACTTGGAGCACAGCAATGAGCCCTATGGCAAATTATTGCTAAAAAAATTGTAATTACACGCCCCTGTAAAACAGGGGCTGAAAAATTGGGCCTTAGCCACTGGTGGCGGCACCCATAAACAAAAATGATCTTCCAAGCTATCATCATCAATCGTATCATTGAGGACTCGGAGGAGGAGGATAGCCAGTCAACATAACAGCACAGGCACTCAGCATCAGCATCAGTCTTGAAGGGATGTGACATGTTAAAATCAATTAGTCTGTTATATCAGCATCAGGTGTGTGGTAGCTGGTGGTGATCCAAGACTGGTTCATCTTGATGAAAGTCAGTCGATCAACCGAGTCGGTGGACAGGCGCACCCTGTGATCCGTGACAAATCCTCCAGCAGCACTGAATGTGCGTTCCGAAAGAACGCTGGATGCAGGACAGGCCAGTAGCTCAATTGCATACTGTGCAAGCTCTGGCCAGTGATCCATCCTCAAGACCCAGTAAGCCAGAGGATTTTCGGTGGGAAAGGTGTCCAAGTCTGAGCTTGCCCCTAGATATTCCTGCACCATGTTTATCAGACGCTGGCGATGGTTGCTGGAACCGATCATACTTTGGGGCTGCGGACTAAAGAATTGTCTGAACGCATCGGTCAGACGGCCACCTTCCCCACCGCTCCTTCTTTGACTGGCCGAAGCCTCAGCAACTCGTTGTCCAGGACCAGGAGTTTGTAACCTCCCAGTCTCTGGGAACGCGTTGCACAGACCTTTCTGCAAGGCCTCCCGGAGTTGTCTCATCCTCTGCTCCCTCTGCGACGGTAACATAAGGTCCGCAACCTTACCCTTGTACCGTGGATCAAGGAGAGTGGCCAGCCAGTAATGGTCCCTCTCCTTGATCCGAAGAATACGAGGATCCTTCCGCAGACTTTGCAGGATCAGGGAGGCCATGCAGCGTAGGTTTGCTGAGGCATTCGCTCCGGAGTCCTCTGGGTCACTAAGGACGACATGATCCGCAGCCACCTCCTCCCAGCCACGTACAAGTCCACTGGTTTCTTGGGACTGTAAATCATCCCTAAAAGACTGCTGCTGATGATGCTGAGTGCCAGCCTCCACCTCCATGCTGACACAATCCTCCTCCTCCTCCTCCTCCTCCTCCTCCTCTTCCTGTGCGATGGGTGGGACAGAAGGAACACTGTCTGGGTAAAGGGGGCCTTGAGAGGCAAGGAAGTCCTCCTCTTCCTGCCTCTGTTCTGCCTCAAGTGCCCTGTCCATTATTCCACGCAGCGTGTGCTCCAACAGGTGGACAAGAGGTACAGTGTCACTGATGCATGCACTGTCACTGCTCACCATCCTCGTGGCCTCCTCAAATGGTGCCAGGACAGTGCATGCATCCCTGATCATGCCCCACTGGCGTGGAGAAAAAAAAACAAGCTCCCCTGACCCTGTCCTGGTGCCGTAGTCGCACAGGTACTCATTGATGGCCCTCTGCTGCGTGTGCAGCCGCTGCAGCATGGCCAACGTTGAGTTCCACCTGGTGGGCATGTCACATATAAGGCGGTTCTTGGGCAGGTTCAACTCCTTTTGCAGCTCAGCCAGGCGAGCACTGGCATTATAAGATCTGCGGAAATGCACACAGACTTTCCTGGCCTGCCTCAGGACATCCTGTAAGCCCGGGTACCTGCCCAAGAACCGCTGCACCACCAGGTTAAGGACGTGAGCCACACAGGGCACATGGGTCAGTTGTCCCTGTCGGAGGGCGGAGAGGAGGTTGGTGCCATTGTCGCAAACCACCATTCCTGGCTTAAGCTGGCGTGGCGTCAACCACCTCTCGGCCTGGCCCTGCAGAGCAGACAGGACCTCTGCCCCAGTGTGGCTTCTGTCCCCCAAACACACCAGCGCAAGCACGGCATGGCATCTTTTTGCCTGCGTACTTGCGTAGCCCCGTGAACGGCTACGGAGCACCGCTGGTTCATAGGACAAACCACAGGAAGAGGCCATGGAGGAAGAAGAAGAGGAGGGGGTGGAGGAGAGAGGTGTGTCACAACCAGTAGTAGCATTTTGGAGGCGTGGCGGTGGGACAACCTCCAACACTACTGCACCTTGTCCTGCATCCTTCCCAGCTGCCAAAAGAGTGACCCAATGGGCCGTGAAAGAAAGGTAACGTCCCTGTCCATGCCTGCTGGACCATGAGTCAGCGGTAATATGCACCTTACCGCTGACCGCCCTGTCCAGCGAGGCCAAGACATTGCCTTCCACATGCCGGTAGAGAGCCGGAATAGCCTTCCGTGAGAAAAAGTGGCGTTTGGGAACCTGCCACTGAGGAACCGCACATTGCACAAACTCACGGAAGGGGGCCGAGTCTACCAACTGAAAAGGCAGCAGTTGAAGCGCTAGCAATTTAGCCAAGCTAGCATTCAACCGCTGGGCATGTGGATGGCTGGGAGTGAACTTCTTTCGACGGTCCAGCAGCTGGGGCAGGGAAATTTGCCTGCTAGAATCGGACGTCGGTGTACTGCTAGCAGAGTGGCCGCAAGTACTTGGCTGTGACACACCTAATTCTACACCTTCATTCCTCTCAGTGCATGTTTCAGAGAGGACTGAAGTTATAGTGGGGTTGGAGATCCCAGCTGATGCGGTGCAAGGAGAGGTCCGCTTTGTTCTTTGGTGTGGGTCTTTGAGGTAGGCTTGCCAACGAGCTGCATGGCAGGTCAACATATGTCTGGTCAGGCATGTGGTACCCAAGCGGCTGATGTTTTGGCCACGCGATATACGCTTGAGACATATGTTGCAAACAGCAGCTGTGCGATCTGATGCACTAGCCTCAAAAAAGGCCCACACCAAAGAACTTTTTGAATGACGGGCAGAGGCAGCGCCCTGCACAGGCGGAGCTCTGCGGTGTGATTCCGTCGGTGTACTGCCCTTACGCTGGCCACCAAAGGGCATCCTGCCTCGTTGGAGATGTGCCTCCTCCTCATCCTCCTCCTCCTCCTCTCTCCTATTAGGCACCCACGTGGAGTCAGTGACCTCATCATCCCCTCCCTCCTCATCACTGGAGCCAATCTGGCAGTATGCTGCAGCTGCTGGAACATGACTGCCAGATTGGTGTCCTTCTTGAGCATCCCCTCTGTCTGCTCTCACGCTACTGCCTTCCTCTAGCTGGGTTTCATCATCAGACCCTTCGAAACGCTGGGCATCCTCCTGGAGCATGTACCCAACACTGTGCTGAAACAGTTCGGGGGACTCCTCAGGAGGAGGACATGGTGGGTCTAGGGAAGGAGTGACTGATGATTTGTCTGACATTGATACCAGGGAAGACGACGCTTTGGCAGCTGCTTTTCCAGTACCCTGAGCCTGGGTGAGAGAGGATGAGGAGGAGGAGGAGGGCTTGGTCATCCACTCTACCAAGTCTTCGGCATGATGTGGCTCAACATGTCCAGCTGCCGAAAAGAAGGACAAGCGTGTCCCATGGCCATGTGCTGATGACAATGCACCGCGTCCACGACCAGCACTGTTGCCCCCAGACACAGAGCCTGCTTGCCCTCTTTTATTGCCTCCTGACTGTCTGCCTCTCCTTGTTTGCCTTCCAGACATTCTAATAGATGGCCTGCAGGGAGATGGGAAAAAAGCAATAAGGGCTACCTTCAGGTGTCCTTCTCTGTCCCTTGAAACAAGGACTTTCACAGTGAAAGAAACTGACACTCTCCCTACCTACAGTTTTCTGTCCCTAGAATAAATGTTTTTTTTAAGCACAATATAGCACAAGGACAATTCACTCACTGTCCTTACAGGTCCCTGGAAACAAGGACTTGCAGAGTGAAAGAAAAAAAACACTCTCCCTACCTACAGTTTTCTGTCCCTAGAAAAAATGTTTTTTTTAATCACAATATAGCACAAGAACAATTCACTCACTGTCCTTACAGGTCCCTGGAAACAAGGACTTGCAGAGTGAAATAAACTGACACTCTCCCTACCTACAGTTTTCTGTCCCTAGAAAAAATGTTTTTTTTAATCACAATATAGCACAAGGACAATTCACTCACTGTCCTTCCAGGTCCCTGGAAACAAGGACTTGCAGAGTGAAAGAAAAAAAACACTCTCCCTACCTACAGTTTTCTGTCCCTAGAAAAAATGTTTTTTTTAATCACAATATAGCACAAGGACAATTCACTCACTGTCCTTACAGGTCCCTGGAAACAAGGACTTGCAGAGTGAAAGAAAATAAACACTCTCCCTACCTACAGTTTTCTGTCCCTAGAATAAATGTTTTTTTTAAGCACAATATAGCACAAGGACAATTCACTCACTGTCCTTACAGGTCCCTGGAAACAAGGACTTGCAGAGTGAAATAAACTGACACTCTCCCTACCTACAGTTTTCTGTCCCTAGAATTAATGTTTTTTTTAAGCACAATATAGCACAAGGAGAATTCACTCACTGTCCTTCCAGGTCCCTGGAAACAAGGACTTGCAGAGTGAAAGAAAAAAAACACTCTCCCTACCTACAGTTTTCTGTCCCTAGAAAAAATGTTTTTTTTAATCACAATATAGCACAAGGACAATTCACTCACTGTCCTTACAGGTCCCTGGAAACAAGGACTTGCAGAGTGAAATAAACTGACACTCTCCCTACCTACAGTTTTCTGTCCCTAGAATAAATGTTTTTTTTAAGCACAATATAGCACAAGGACAATTCACTCACTGTCCTTCCAGGTCCCTGGAAACAAGGACTTGCAGAGTGAAAGAAAAAAAACACTCTCCCTACCTACAGTTTTCTGTCCCTAGAAAAAATGTTTTTTTTTAATCACAATATAGCACAAGGACAATTCACTCACTGTCCTTACAGGTCCCTGGAAACAAGGACTTGCAGAGTGAAATAAACTGACACTCTCCCTACCTACAGTTTTCTGTCCCTAGAATAAATGTTTTTTTTAAGCACAATATAGCACAAGGACAATTCACTCACTGTCCTTCCAGGTCCCTGGAAACAAGGACTTGCAGAGTGAAAGAAAAAAAACACTCTCCCTACCTACAGTTTTCTGTCCCTAGAAAAAATGTTTTTTTTAATCACAATATAGCACAAGGACAATTCACTCACTGTCCTTACAGGTCCCTGGAAACAAGGACTTGCAGAGTGAAAGAAAAAAAACACTCTCCCTACCTACAGTTTTCTGTCCCTAGAAAAAATGTTTTTTTTAATCACAATATAGCACAAGGACAATTCACTCACTGTCCTTACAGGTCCCTGGAAACAAGGACTTGCAGAGTGAAATAAACTGACACTCTCCCTACCTACAGTTTTCTGTCCCTAGAATAAATGTTTTTTTTAAGCACAATATAGCACAAGGACAATTCACTCACTGTCCTTACAGGTCCCTGGAAACAAGGACTTGCAGAGTGAAAGAAAAAAAACACTCTCCCTACCTACAGTTTTCTGTCCCTAGAAAAAATGTTTTTTTTAATCACAATATAGCACAAGGACAATTCACTCACTGTCCTTACAGGTCCCTGGAAACAAGGACTTGCAGAGTGAAATAAACTGACACTCTCCCTACCTACAGTTTTCTGTCCCTAGAATAAATGTTTTTTTTAAGCACAATATAGCACAAGGACAATTCACTCACTGTCCTTACAGGTCCCTGGAAACAAGGACTTGCAGAGTGAAAAAAAAAAACACTCTCCCTACCTACAGTTTTCTGTCCCTAGAAAAAATGTTTTTTTTTAAGCACAATATAGCACAAGGACAATTCACTCACTGTCCTTCCAGGTCCCTGGAAACAAGGACTTGCAGAGTGAAAGAAAAAAAACACTCTCCCTACCTACAGTTTTCTGTCCCTAGAAAAAATGTTTTTTTTAATCACAATATAGCACAAGGACAATTCACTCACTGTCCTTACAGGTCCCTGGAAACAAGGACTTGCAGAGTGAAAGAAACTGACACTCTCCCTACCTACAGTTTTCTGTCCCTAGAATAAATGTTTTTTTAAGCACAATATAGCACAAGGACAATTTACTCACTGTCCTTCCAGGTCCCTGGAAACAAGGACTTGCAGAGTGAAAGAAACTGACACTGTCCCTACCTACAGTTTTCTGTCCCTAGAATAAATGTTTTTTTTAAGCACACTATAGCACAAGCACAAAACACACTGACACTCTCCCTACCTATCCTTCTCTTTCCCTAAACTAAAGGAATCCAGGTTAAGCAAGAAAGAAATAACAGTCACTGTCCCTGCCTATGCTGCTCTATCCCTGCTCCGGAACACACTACACTAGGCCGCCGTGCTGGCGGCCTTTTATAGTGTGGGGCGTGTACTAAACACCCTCAGCAATAATTGGCCACAGGCATCCTGCCTGTGGCCAATCATTGCTCTCCTCGCTGCCGGCGCTGTGATTGGCCAAGCATGCGGGGTCACAGTGCATGCTTGGCCAATCACAGCGCCTGGATGACACTGCGATGGCGTAGTGCATTGTGGGCCGTTCGCGTCACTCGAATTTGGCGCGAACGGCCCAAATCGTTCGATCTTCGTCGAACGATCGAACAGCCGACGTTCGAGTCGAACGTATGTTCGACTCGAACACGAAGCTCATCCCTAATCTTTGCTACTCCAGCCTTAAGCGAAGCACACTCAGGAATCTTCTGGAATCAAGGGGACAGGGCACCAGCAACTCTAATTGCTGAGTTGATGGAGAGTGACCAAGTCAGTGATCGAAGCAGAGGGCCAGCTATGGAGGGGTCTAGGATGTTCGAGCTCCAGCGAGAGATCCAGTGGCATCTGGCACTCTATAGCACCACTCCCCCTGAGAGGTGATCATCCAGATAATTGCAGACACGACCCGCCTGGAAATTCTTGAAGTCCAGAAGGAGATCGGGGGTACTGTAGTTACAGAATGGGGTAGCCACAAGAAACTTACCGACACGTCTTTCCAACCCTTCCAGGATGGGGTGGAGGAAATTGACCAGTACCTACATGTCTTCAAGACCCAGTGTGGTTCTCCAGGGAATCGACGAAGCTGACTGGGTCACCATCCTCATCAGCAAGCTGTCTGGTTAAGCACTGGATGTTTTTGAAGCCATACCTGCGGAAGACAAAAAAGACTACGAGCGAGTCAAGGAGCGGTTTTTGGCAACATATGCGATCACCCCCAAAGCTCATTGGTTCAAATTTTGCACCTTACGATGGGAAGAGGGCCAGCCCTATACAGAATAGGCTCATCAGATGTCTCGATCGGTAGATACATGGTTCTCCTGCTGTCAGGCGACTACCTTAGCGGATGCTGCCCAGCTGGTCCTCCTGGAACAGTTTTACAAACAACCCCCTCTTGAAGTGTGCCAGTGGGTCCAAACCTTTACGGTAGACAAAACAGTGGAACTAGCCGATCAGTATATGGATACTAGGAGATCCTACCGACTGGAGCTTCGCAGCTTCTCCAGACCACCGCCAGCCCCTGCCCATATCCAGCCATCCGCCCAGCAGCCAGTCACCCTCCCTGCAATGGCCCAACCAGCTATACCCATCAAGAAGACCGGGTCTCGCTGTTATGGGTGTAATCAAATGGGACACCAACGAGCTAACTGTCCTCGGAATGTCAACGCCACTTCGTGGAACCGTGCTGCCCATGGCCCAGCGGGAGCGGCCGCTTATTACCTGGAGGTTGCCTCACCATCTACCTCAACTGGCTGGGGTGAAGAGGAATTTGGGCTACTCCATGAGGTGAATCCGATACAAGCTGCTGTTGGTGACAACAGCAGGCAAAGTTTTACGCATCCCTACCGCCCAAGTGCATATGGATTGGGGCTCGGGATCCAGAGATGTGAAAGTTGGAGTTTTTAGATATATACCCACAGTCCATGTGGATTTATCCCCAGAAGCCTTCCCTGTGACCACCTGGCAGCAAGCAAGGTGAGCGGAGGAGGCACTCGATGATGGGACCCATGTGAGGCCTAACTTCCCTAACCCCGACCAGACTGTACCACCCTTTACCTGGGCTACCCCGACTGACTTTACCCAGGAACTACTATCTGACCTGACTTTGGCTAGTTACTGGGAGAGGGCAGGGATGGACCCCGGGGGATTAGAAAGGGAACAGATAGAGTGGGATCGGGAATTACTTTATCGGGTGACCGAAGGGAAGGGAGCTCATCCAGTGCCCAAGCGACAGCTGGTCATGCCGCAGAAATATTGGCGCAACCTGCCTAGTATCAGACATGACATTCCCCTAGCTGGTCACTTTGGAGTGACCAAAACCGTTCACCATTTGACTCAGCTATTCTTCTGGTCAGGGATAACCGGGGATATTAGATAGTATTGTCATACCTGTGTGTCAGGTGTGTACTCACCGAGGCTGAGATGCTGACAGCGGTTCACCCTTGCGACTTGGCACACTCCGTCCCCCTGGAGGTGAGACAGGGAGAGGATGGCGTGAAGAGGCACTAACTACCAGCAGGAAGGGTAGGTCTTGCTAGATGATCCGGTAGAGCTGGACAGCTGAGCGTAGGCAGAAGGAAAGCCACCAAGAGCAGGCTGAGGGTCTAACACCTGATAGGTGCGTCTCTTTTCAGGATCCTAGCTGAAGACACAAGTCCAGAGCACAACAGGGATCAGAGCAAGTAGGCAGGAGACTGAGTCTGGGTGCAGGCTGAGGGTGCAGTATTGAAGATGCAGTCTGGGGGTCTAGCACAGGAGACAAGTAACAAGTCCAGGAAGTACAAGCAGCAGGTCAAGGGCTGGAGACAAGTAGCAGATCCGAGATGCAGGCAGAAGATCAAGGGCTGGAGACAAGAGGCAGATCTGAGTCACAGGCCAGGGGTCAAACACAGGTAGCAGGGAAGAACCGTAAAGCAAGCCAAAGGTCAGGTCTAGGAGAAGAGCAGAGCAGTCAAACCGATCCAGGTCACAACAGTAGTTCAGATGCAGGTAACAGGAAATCAGGTACAGACAGGAAGCTGACAACAAACCAGCAACTTGTCAGAGTACCTGGGCCACTTTATATAGGCCTGCCAGAGCTCCGATTGGCACACTAGCGTGCATGCGCGCGTGCCATTCCACCGGCTCGCACACGCGCATGCGCCGTTCCGCCGCACATGCGTGCAGGAATGCGGCTGGCGCGGCTGAGTTGGTAATTCCTCTGACAGGGCCCCCCCGAGCGGCGGGCTCCGGATGCCCAAGCTGGACATCAACTCCGGATGTTCTTGGTGAAAAGCTCGGATCAGGCGTGGGGCATGCAGGTTTTTAGAGGGTTCCCAGGAATTGTCCTTTAGGGGGATACCCCTTCCATTTAATCAAATATTGCAGTTGCCTACCTCTTTTCCTGCAACCCAGAATAGACTCTACTTCGAATTAATTTTCACCGTCAATCTCAATTGGTGGAGGAGGCGGTTCTTCTCTCCCAGGGAAGGAGTTGGAAACAACAGGCTTTAACAGAGATGCGTGGAAAACTGGATGTATCCTATAGGAGTCGGGCAAAGCCAATTCAAAGGTCACAGGGTTGATCATTCGCCTGATCTTAAAAGGTCCAATGAACCTTGGCCCCAACTTCAGTGAGGGAATTGGTAACTTGAGTTTGATGGCTGATAGCCAAACTTCCTCCCCAACTTTGAAGGCTGGATTTTCCTTTTTTCCTTTATCATAATACTTTTTGTAGTTGTCCTGGGCATTCTGCATAATTTCCTGAAGTTTCTGGAAGTTTGACTGGACAGAGGCTATCCGATCCTGTACAGCAGGAACGGATATCTCAGGGATGGAGTTGGAGAGAAAAGAAGGATGGAAGCCGAAGTTGGACCAAAAGGGGGTTTGACTGGTGGCTGAATGGATGGAATTGTTGTATGCAAATTCAGCATAAAATAGCAGGGAGGACCAGTCGTCCTGGGAGGCAGAGCAGAAGCAACGGAGATATTGCTCCAGGGTTTGGTTCGTCCTCTCTGTCTGGCCGTTGCTCTGAGGATGGTAAGTGGATGATAAGTGGATGAGAGACAGACTTTGATTTCCAGGAATTTGCAAAGTTCCTTCCAAAATTTGGACGTAAATTGGACGCCTCTGTCTGAGACAATGCTCTTAGGTACCCCATGGAGCCTAGTTATTTCCCTAAAGAAGATCTTAGCTGTATCTGCAGCAGAGGGAGTACCCACCATGGACAGAAAGTGTACCATCTTAGAAAGACGGTCGACCACGACCAGGATAGTGGTGAATCCTCCAGAGGGAGGTAGGTCGACAATGAAATCCATGGAGACCTCTGCCCATGGCAGGGATGGGTAAGGGTTTGAGTAGGCCCCAGGTTTTAATGTTTGGTCCCTTATTGCGCTGGCAACGTGTGCAAGAGGCAACGTAAGTCTTACAGTCCTGTCTCCAGCCCGGCCACAAACAAGAACGAGAGACTAGTTCTGTGGTTTTCTGTGTTCCAAAGTGACCTGCTAGCTTGTGATCATGAAAGGTTCTTAAGACTAGATGTCTGGTTTCTAGTGGAACAAAGATTTTTCCACGGGACCAGAGCAGGTTATCATGTTTCTCTAGGGAAGAGATTTCCTCGTCAGTACAGTACCTGGATGCTGTCTTTTTTTTAAAATCTTTTTATTGATCTTTTTCACATTACATACATAACAATGCATAAATATTTAAACCACATAAACAAAACACACATTTACGGTCTCAATATATACTCCTTTGTTGAGATAAACCAAAAGTATTAATAACAGTTTTAAACTTAAAAAAAAAAAAAAAAATCTACTTATCCCATATAAAGTATATCCATCTCCATGGCCCCCATACTCTTAATCCCCCAAATGGAGGGGTCGAGCATACAAGAGAGGGGAAGAAAGATAGAGAGAGAGGCCAAGCAAATCAGAGAAGCAAGAGAAAGGAAAGGAGAGAGAGGGGAAAAAAAGGGGGGGGAAGGAGAAAGGGATTAGAGGGATTTTATCCCCCCTGTACTCCCTCTCTTGTGTGTCTAAAATTTAAAGTGCAGATACATCGTAGCATGTGTCTATTATATTGCAATCTCCCTATAATGATTACCCTCTTCCTTCTCTTTTCTTTTCCCTCCTTCTTTATATAAAAAATTCAAATGTGAATGTGAAGAAATCTACTAAATCTGGTGGTTCTAAATATGTGTCTGCTAAATTAAGAAGGGTACCACTCCAAGCCTACTAATGTGGGAAAAGAAAAAAAAAAGGGAAAATTCAAAATAAAGAAAAAATAAATTTCTAGTGTCAGTGATAATTAATATCAACAAAATCTAGTGGAGAAAAATTTTATGTGTAATAATTTAAGAAGGCTCCCGTTTCAAGCCTATGGATGTGTAAAAAAAAAAAAGAAAGGGAAGAGAAGAAAGGGAGAGGGAAAAACTAAAAAGAAAGGCCCGAAGGAGGAAGAGGGATAAAACATTCCCTCACTCCCTCAGCCCTTCTATTTAGGCCTCTGATTCCTTAAACTCTCTCCATCCCTTCCAGATCCTATCAAACTTTGGTCTACTTTCATTATGATTTGAGAGCAGATCCTCCATCAGTCTAATTCTATCCATCTCTCTTAACCAGTCTCCTATTGATGGCACTTTTTTTTCCTTCCATTTCCGAGGTATTAGTGCTTTAGTTCCGTTCAACATATATGGTATTCTGTATTTTTTCTTTGTCATCCCCGTATTACGAAACAGGCAATACCATGGATCTAGTTTGACCTTGAATCCACTAATCTTCTCTATCAGTCTTAATATCTCTCTCCAGTATTCCTGTATCGGGGGCAATGCCACAATATATGGGCGTGTGTTCCCTCCAACCCACACTCTCTCCAACATAGGGGTGATGACTCTTTATTTATTCTATGTAATTTTGTTGGAACCAAATACCATTTAGTTAGGAGCTTATAATTAATTTCTTTTACTTTTGCCTCTATAGAAGTAGAGTGGACGTAGTCAAAAACTAGGCTCTTCTTTTCATCTGTTATAGTTTGGTTTAGTTCTAATTCCCAACTTTCCAATATTTTCATTGTCTCGCGGCACCTTAGAGGTGACAATATCCTGTATATGTTCGATATCCCTTGCCTTCCCGCTCCCCCCCGCTCTATACGTTTTTCCAATGAGGTCAACTCATTCATAGCACGCAGGGGTTTCGGTAATGTATTTACAAAATGTTGGACTTGTCTATAACTCCAGCTGTCACCTATAGAGGTTCCATATTTTTCTTGTATCTCTGAGATTGGGCTCAAGATATTCCCTTTCAATACATTCTTCAATTTTAATGTGTCTGAAGTTGCCCACCTCAGGAAGACCCCATCCCCCCTTCCTGGCGGGAAGTAGTCTGTACCCGTGAGGGGGAGCAACGGACTGTTATAGAGCCACTTTTTTGTTTTGCACACTCTATACCATAATCTAAAGGTTTCTGTTGTTATTGGGGGTATATCTTGTGTAAAACCTCTATATTGGTTTGGAATACATATTTCTTTCTCGTACATCACGGGACACAGAGCGACATAGTCATTACTAATGGGTTATATAGTTACCGTCAGGTGCTGGCACTGGCAACTTCCAAAACCGGAAGTACCCTCCCCTATATAAGCCCCTCCCATCCGGGAGCACCTCAGTTTTTTGCCAGTGTCTAAGGTGTTGGCCAAGAAGAAACATGTGTTTTTCACTGAGCTTGCGTACAGGTTCTTTTGGGCCTCAGTAAGCTATTCCGGATCCGACCAAAAAAGCTTCATAGCTAAACGGTCGGTACCCGGGCCTTGCAGAGAAGAGCAAGGTTCTGCCTGTAATGCTTCTCTTAGGAGAGCTGGACCCTGGGATCCAGAGCTCTGGTCATACCCACGACCAAGATGTTTTCTGTGCAGGGTGCTATACAGGTCCAGGGGAGTGGAATCCTTGGGAACCCGGTCCCTGAAGGTTTGATTACAATGCCTGCCGTGATAGGTGAAGTTTGGGCTTTTGTGGACCAAACAAAGTCCTGCGGCGGGGAACAGGTAAGTGGGGGCCCCCAGGAACTTGGTTCTATTGGGGGACCCCCAAGCCTAATTTGTCTTTCTGTCTGTTACCTAACGGTATTCCCGCTAATATCTGTGCATGCCTGTAACTACTAAAAAAATGTAATAATTTTTAATGGTGGTCAAGAAAAAAAAAAAAAAAAAAAGAATGTTTTTTTATATATGTTTAGTATATTAAACTGCGGTACCTGTGTTTGTCCACTAGAGGCCGCTGTGGAATGTTTTTCTTGTCATATGGACTAGTTTCTTCTCAGAGAGCAAAGTCCAGGCAGCTGGTGAGTTCTCCTACAGGAAACTGTTTCCTCTGCCATGTTGCAGTGTTCGTCTATCCCCCGGCCTGCGGCAAAGGGGGCCCTGGCTCCTGTCCCTGGTTTCCATGTTTGAAAATTAGCGCCGAGGCGCACGTGGCCGCGCGCGTGCGTGTGCACGCGCCTCTATATATAGAGGTGGCCGGAAAAAGGGGCGGGGCCTGGGGGATGACGCTCTGTGCGCGCCGCAGCGCTTCTGCGCATGTGCGGGCGTCCCAGCAGGTTTTTAAAAAAGCCACATTATTGCAGTAAGCTGGCTATGAAGTACAGAGACAGAGCTGGCAACATTTAAAGGCATACAGCAAGCGGTTGATACAGGCATCCCCTAGAAAGGCACATTAGTAGACACCAACTGTGATATAGCAGCAATTGTGCTAGACTATTCTCAGTAAAAGTGGTGTATTACGGCTGGAATACCTCAGCTTTAGGCTTAGGAATATGCCGTCCAGTAGCTCCGGAACTGAATCTTCCAGGAAGCGAAGGGGGTCTCATCGGGCTCTGAGGATCTTGGGCATACTCCTGCTGCACCAGTCTCCCCTGAAGTTCAGAGGTAAGTGACCGTAGAGACCCCGCAGGGGTACTTGGTACTGTGGCTGTCCTCAGTCACCTGCTCCTGTGTATGTAACAGAGGAGGTTTTTTCCTCAGCTCTGGGAGGATTAGAGAGAGATTGTCAACATTTATCGCTGCCTCCCTGTCAGGGAAAGCACGTCCGATCTCCGTCTCCTCCTTCAGAGTGCCTGTTAGCAGAGCAACAGTCCCATACAGGGATCGACCTGCCTGAAGGGGATCAGGATGAGGTTGATTCTGTTATAGAGGAATCAACAGTGGGGGAACCTTTTCTCAGCATCTTAAGCTGAAAGATTATGGGTTCAGTCTCTGACTAACATGGTCCGATCAGCATTTAAAAATGCACCTTGCGGAACCATCAACCACTACTGTATCCTCGTTGGGGTCGCTAGAAGCCCCCAGACTGTTTGTTCTTTTCCACTTCACCCTTTACTGAAAGGGCTCATTTACCAGGATTGGGAACGTCCTGAGAAAATATTTATTCCCCCAAGAGATTTCCGGTGGTCTATCCCATGGAGGATAAGTTCATCAAAAAAAAAAAAAAAAATGGAAGGTCCCTACAGTGGACGCAGCCATCTCTTGTATGTATAAATCACTGACATGTCCAGTGGATAATGTCCAAATGTTCAAGAACCCAATAGATAAAAGATTGGAGTCCTTATGAAAATCTGCTTGGTGATACAACCAGCAGTAGCAGCTATTGGGGTCTGCTAAGCAGTGAAGGATCAGTTGAAACAGGTCTTGAGGGACTTGACAGATCAGCAGGCTTTGCCCTAGCTGATCTACCTAGAGCCTTAGGCTTTGCGGTTGACGCCATAGAGGATTCAGTCCATCAGGCCTCCCGCCTTACGCTGTCTATAGTACATATGCGTAGGCTCCTATGGCTCAAAAACTGGTCTGCTGAAGCTCCCTGTAAAGAATGGCTGGTTAGCGTCCCATTTCATGGTGAACGCTTATTCAGGGAAAACCTGGACAAATATATCCAGAAAATTTCCAGCGGTAAAAATACGCTCTTGCCGGTTAAAAGCAGAGTTAGAGGTCCCTCTTTAAGAGGCCTGCTTCTCCAGTCCCTGGGGCATCGGCTGTGTAACAGTTCCGACGGCCTCCTCGGTCAAATCCCGGGGGTAAAAAACAGGGACAGTAGCAGGGTAATGAGAAACCCTGGGTCAGGGGAGGTACAAAACCTCCCCCAAAGTTAAATTCATTGAAGCCCCCACTCAGTCGGGTGGGGGGAGGACTCCAGTTGTTCGCAAGAGACCTGGCGGGACACGATCAAGACAGATAGGTGCTCTCCGCAGTAGGTTTGGGATACAGTTTGGAGTTAAAAGACTCTCCTCCTTCCCATTTTTGAGGTCAAACGTGCCAAGGGATCCCCGGAAGAGAGAGTCCCTCCTGTTGGCACTAGAACAACTATTGCTCCAAGGAGTAATTATGGAGGTTCCCCTGGAAGAATGAGGGTTCGGGTTTTACTCAAACCTCTTTACAGTCCCGAAGCAAACGCGGACGGGAGGCCCATATTAATTCTAAAAGGGCTATACAAATTCCTGTATATCAGGACTTTCCGATGGAGTCGATCCGATCAGTGGCCACTGCCCTACAAGGGGAGGATTGGTTAGCCACGATCGACATCAAAGATGCTTATTTGCACATTCCCATCTTTCCAGTCCACCAAAAATTTCTACGCTTTGCAGTAGAAGGGCGCCATTTTCAGTTCAGAGCCTTACCCTTCGGTTTGGCCACAGCACCACGAGTGTTTACAAAAATTCTGGCCCTTTATTGGCCAATCTAAGAACACAAGGTGTAATGATAATGGCATATCTGGATGACTTGTTGCTGATAGACCACTCAGTGAAAAAACTAGACGTGGTCGTTCACAAGACGATCAAGTATCTGGAATCTCACGGTTGGATTATCAACCGAGACAAGTCAGCCCTAAAAACCAGTCAAAAGTCTGGAATACTTGGGGCTAAGGTTGGATTCAGGCCAGAGAAAAATATTCTTGCCTCGAGGAAAGGTGTTGTCTTTGAAAGATTTGATCCACTTAGTGGGTACAAAAAAGACAGCCGTCCATACGCCTGTATATGAGGCTGCTGGGAAAAATGGTGGCATCATTCGAAGCAGTACCCTACGGTCAATTCCATTCAAGGAATTTGCAAGGGGCCATACTGTCAGCCTGGAACAAAAAAGTTCAGGCCCTAGACTTACAATGTCCTTGTCCCCTTCCGTTCGCAAGAGCCTCCGTTGGTGGTTGGTTCCCCAGAATCTGGAAAAAAGGAAATCCTTCAGTCCGATTTCTTGGAAGGTGGTCACTACAGATGCCAGCCTTATAGGCTGGGGAGCAGTACTGGAGCAATAGTCTCTCCAGGGCAGATGGTCGGATGCAGAAAAGGCCCTGCCCATCAATCTCTTAGAGATACGAGCAGCCCGGTATGCCCTAGTAGCATGGACATCCAAACTCCAAGGGTCCCCTGTCAGAATTCAATCAGACAATGCCACAGCAGTGGCATATATCAATCGGGGGGGCACCAGGAGTCGTGCAGCCCAAAGGGAAGTAAATTACATCCTGAGATGGGCAGAAAAATATGTCCCAGCCATATCTGCGGTATTCATTCCAGGAGTGGAGAATTGGAAGGCGGAGTTTCTAAGTCGCCAGCAATTAGGCCCAGAGGAAGGGTCCCTTCACCCCGAGGTTTTCTGGACAATATGTCAGCGGTGGGGAACATCGGATGTAGATCTTCTAGCATCCAGATTCAACGCAAAGGGGGATAGGTTTGTCTCTCGGACAAGGGATCCCCTAGCTTGCGGCTCGGATGCCCTAGTGTTCCCTGGGGATCAGTTCAAGCTGATATATGCATTCACACCGCCACAATGGTTACCTCGATTACTCCGCAGAATCAGGGTAGAAAAGAAACCAGTGATTCCGGTGGCTCCAGCGTGGCCCCGAAGAGCGTGGTACGCGGAGATTTTAAAATTTCAGTGGGGAGTCCTTGGACTCTCCCACGTCGTCCGGCTTTCGCAAGGACCGATATACCACCCTTCCTTACCAGCCCTAGGTTTGACGGCCTGGCTATTGAAGCCCACATTCTAAAAAAGAGAGGGCTCTCTAATGCTGTGGTATCTACCATGATCAATGCCAGGAAGCCGGTATCCAGGCAGATCTACTATAGAATCTGGAAGGCGTACATCGCGTGGTGTGAGGCCAAGAAATGGCATCCACATAAGTACGTAATAGGTAGGATTCTGGACTTCCTACAGTGGGCTGTAGATAGGAAGCTTGCCTTGAGTACTATCAAGGGTCAGATTTCGGCCTTGTCAATATTTTTTCAAAGGCCCTTGGCTTCGCATTCACTAGTCAAAGCCTTTATACAAGGAGTGATGCGTATTAGGCCTCCGGTTAATATTCCCATATGTCCATGGGATCTAAACTTGGTTCTGTCGGTTCTACAGAAACAACCATTTGAACCATTACAGCATATTTCCTTGGTGCTTCTTACCAGGAAATTGATTTTTCTAGTAGCCATTTGTTCGGCTAAAAAGAGTATCGGAATTAGCAGCTATGTCCTGTAAGGAGCCATATCTGGTTATCCATAAGGACAGAGTAGTGTTACGTCCTCATCCAGCCTTTCTTCCTAAGGTGGTATCGAGGTTTCATTTGAACCAAGATGTGGTTCTTCCTTCTTTTTTCCCCAAACCTACTTCGGTAGAGGAAAAGTTATTGCATTCTTTGGATGTAGTAAGAGCAGTTAAAGCTTATCTAAAAGCCACTGCTCAGATTCGCAGAACGGATACTTTGTTTATTCTGCCGGAAGGCCCCAGAAAGGGTCAGGCAGCGTCAAAATCTACTTTAGCCAAGTGGATTCGACAGGTCATAATACAAGCCTATAGCTTGAGAAGTAGACCGCCTCCGTTCAAAGTTAGGGCGCACTCCACGAGAGCAGTTGGAACTTCATGGGCAGTGCATCACCAGGCCTCCCTGGCTCAAATCTGTAAGGCCGCAACATGGTCTTCGGTACACACGTTTACTAGGTCCTACCAGGTGGACGTTAGAAGTCAGGAGGATGTCGCCTTTGGGCGCAGTGTGTTGCAGGCCGCAAAAGATCCTCATGTCTGATAGCGCTCAGCTTATATATGGTGTATCCCCCCCCTCATTTGGCATTGCTTTAGGACATCCCATTAGTAATGACTATGTCGCTCTGTGTCCCGTGATGTACGAGAAAGAAAATAGGATTTTTATAACAGCTTACCTGTAAAATCCTTTTCTTGGAGTACATCACGGGACACAGAGCTCCCGCCCCTCTTTGGGGACACTTATTGCTTTGCTACAAAACTGAGGTGCTCCCGGATGGGAGGGGCTTATATAGGGGAGGGTACTTCCGGTTTTGGAAGTTGCCAGTGCCAGCACCTGACGGTAACTATATAACCCATTAGTAATGACTATGTCGCTCTGTGTCCCGTGATGTACTCCAAGAAAAGGATTTTACAGGTAAGCTGTTATAAAAATCCTATTTTTCTTTCCCAGATCCCCATTACACAAACTTTCTTCTACTCCTACCCATTTCTTTCTCTGTCCATTTCCCTGCATCCAGTCTGTTATCCTTTTTAATACAGCTGCCACATAGTATCGTCTAAAATCTGGTAGACATAGACCTCCCTCATGTCTAAATCTAGTCAAGGTCTCAACTGATATATGAGGCTTCTTTTCTTTCCATATGAATCTCCTTATTATCTTCCCCAGTATTTTAAAGTACATATCTGGGATTTTTATTGGGAGTGTTTGTAAAATGTACAGAGCTTTAGGCAGTATCATCATCTTAATAATGTTTATTCTACCCAGCCAAGACAGTTTTTCTATCGGGTACCCCTTCAGTTCTAGTTTTATTTTATTTAATAAGGGAATATAATTATCCTCATAAAGATCCCTCTCCCTGTTGGACAAATATATCCCTAGATACTTCATCCCCTTCTGTTTCCATGTAAATGGGTAAAGGGCCCCAAGGTCTCTGCGTTCTTTCGAACTTAAAGATATACTCAATATCTCAGTTTTCTCTTTATTAATTTTTATATTTGAGATCTCTCCATATTTTTCATATTCTTCTATTATCTTTGGTAATGTCTGCCTTGGATTTGATACATACAGCATCATATCGTCCGCGAACGCAGAGATCTTGTGTTCCCTCCCGTCTACCCTTACCCCCTCTATCTCCTGATTAGTTCTGATAGTTGCTAGTAATGGTTCTAAGGAGAGAACAAACAGAAGGGGTGAAAGCGGGCAACCCTGACGGGTCCCATTAAAAAGAGGGAAGCTATCTGAAAGGGTCCCATTAACCCGAACCTGAGCAGAGGGCTTAGAATAAAGTGCATCTATCCATCTATGCATGTTAGGCCCTAGTCCTATATATCTCAATGTTGCTAGCATAAATTCCCAGTCTAGTCTGTCAAAAGCCTTTTCGGCATCTACTGACAGGAATAAGACTGGAATTTTACTTTTTTTTAGCTTTTTGTATTAGGAATAAATCTCTTAGGACATTGTCCCTCGTTTCCCTCCCTGCTACAAACCCTACCTGATCATTTTCAATCAGCTCTGGCATGAAAGGTCTTAATCTCTCTGCCAGAATTTTCGCATAGATTTTTATGTCAACATTGATCAAAGATATAGGCCTATAGCTAGCACATAATGAGGGATCCTTATCTTCCTTCTCTATAAGAGCTATGTGAGCACCCAGAGCTTCCTCACGCATCATCATACCACCTCCTATGGAGTTCATATATTCCTGGAAGTACGGTATAAGGGTTTTCCCATATTTCTTATAGTAAAGCAAAGTATACCCATCTGGGCCCGGGCCCTTTCCCATTTTAATATTTTTAATTACTTGATTTATTTCCTCCCTTGATATTTCCTTATCTAGTTTGTTAATTACTTCTTCTGCCATTGTCGGGATCTTGGCCCTTTCTAAATATTGTTTAATTTTCCTTCTTCTACCCTGAATTTCTATTGAGCCTTGTTCTTTATTTACTTTATATAGATTTTGATAATACTCTTGGAAAGTTTTAATTATATCTTTTGTAGAATGCCTCATATCACCTTTAGTATCTTTTATTTTTTAAATAAAGTTCTGTGTATTTCTGGGTTTAATTCTCCTTGTTAGATGTTTCCCAGGTTTATTCCCCATAGCATAGAATTTCTTACTTATATTGTTGAATACCCAATTTGTTTCTTGTTCCATTAGATCCCCTAACTTTTCTCTTTTTCCAGTTAATAGAGTCAAAATTTGCTCTTCCTGTCTTTCTTTGTGTTTCTGTTCCAGGCCCTGGATTTCTTCTGATAGACTTTGTTTCTGGAACTGCCTAATTTTCTTTCTCTTGGCCTTTTCTGCTATCAACCTCCCTCTCATGTACACTTTATGTGTTTCCCATAGTATCGAAGGAGTGATATTTTCTATGTCATTTTCTTTAAAGAAGATACACATTTCCTTTTCTATATCACTGGCTATCTTGGTGTCATTTAGGAGGGATTCATCTAATCTCCATACCCCCTGGCCGGCTGAGATTTCCCCTATGTCCAGTGTCATCTCGACTGGAGCATGGTCAGAGAGCGTTATTGACTTTATTTCTACCCCTTTCAATCCTTCTAGTAGTTGATGATCTAGTAGGAAATGGTCTATTCTAGAGTATGACCTATGTACAGATGAATAATATGTGAAGTCTTTGTCTCTAGGATTTAGAATTCTCCAGACCTCTATTAAATGCATTTGGAACAGTTTATGTTTAATTGCTCTAAGATATTTTCCCTCCGACCTTAATGACATTGGTTGGGTATCCAATGCCGGGTCAAAGACAAAATTAAAGTCCCCTGCTAATATCACCTTCCCTTCCCTAAAGCCCTCCAGTTTATTCAGTATTTTTCTCAAATACGCTGCAGGGCGTATGTTAGGGCAGTAGACATTTACCAAGGTATATTTCATACTAAATAGGGAACCTTTAAGAAAGATATTTTCCTTCTGGATCTATTTTCAAACCTTCTAATATAAACCGTGTATTCTTATCAAACCCTATCGCAGTTCCTTTTGATCTTTTATTGGGAGAATAGCTATGGATCCATATAGGGAAATCTTTTGAGTTCAGTCTAGTCTTGGATGTCTCCTTCAAGTGAGTTTCTTGTAGAAAAACTATATTGGCCGAGGATCTCCTCATTTCCTGTAGTATCTGGTATCGCTAATTTGGGCTATTTAGCCCCCGCACATTATACGTAACAATTTTTATCGCTGCCATATTGAATAATTTAATTCCTCTATGCTATAACTAAAGCGATCAACCAGACACAAACAGGAAAGAGAAGACCCCACACAATCTCCTCTCCCCAAGATAACCCTCAAGCTAATCCATCTTTTATTTACATCCAACCTCAGTTTTATAAGGAATATTTTTACATTCAAGGAGTACCAATCCAACTTAACCATCAAAAACATGACATCTAGGTTCAACTTCCACTTCCCATATAAAATACATTGAGACCACATATAACCCCCCCCCCCCATCACAATGTATACCAATGTTAGAACTCCTTCAGTCTGCCCTCAACCCGGCTATCTGCTGAGCGGGCCCTGCCACGGGGAGTCTTGTATGTCGTCCTATTCTCCGGAGACCCATCCTCCTAGTTAAGAATGGTCTCCGGGAAGTAGGGCGGCACTTCCACTCCATACTTCCCCCCCAGGTGAATTAATCATCTTCATCATATCATTTTAGTTTCTAATCTCTTATAAAAACAAAAGTTTAAAGCAGCGTTCTAAGCTCTATTCCAATCTTCATCCTTCCACCTTCTCCATGCAGGAGGTCTCTTTTCCCAGTTGTCTATTTGTAAAAACTGTATATTCAGTCTGTTACAGAACTCTTTTATATCTTCTGGGAACCGCACATAAGCCAAGACCCCTTGGTTCTTCACTGATAGGCTACCTGTGAACCCCCATCTGTAAGGAATATCCTTTGTCTGAAGAAGGTTTGTCAACGGCTTCAAAGCCCTTTTCCGTGCTAGAGTCTCTGGTGCCAAGTCAGAAAAAATAGATCGTTTAATTCCTTTTTATTCCATGGAGGAGGAGTTCCTTGTGCTTTGAGATACTAATTATTTCTGCTCATAATCTTGAAATCTTACTATAGTGTCCCTTGGCATATCTCTGTATGAACTATATGACCTTTGTATTCTGTGGACTCTTTCAAATCGCATCGGCATAGTTATTTCACGATTTAAGGCTAAATTAAAAGTCTCTCGTAGCACATCCCCTAGTTCTTTATCTTTAATATCTTCAGGGAGTCCTCTTATCCGTAGGTTCTTCCTTCTACTACGGTTTTCTTGGTCCTTTAGTTTATATTGAGCATTTCTTATCTCTATCCAATCCATGTCGGCTCTATCTCTTAATTCTTTTATTGCACTTTTATGTTCTTCTAACTGTTCTTCTATTCCTTCCACTCTTTGGAGTACACTCTGTATGTCTTTTCTTGTTGCACCGATTTCCCCTTTAATTGTTTGCTCTAAGCGTGTTATCATTGCTATCATATACTTCATATCCTGCTTTGTAGGGGGGTCTTGAGACCCTTCGCATGATGTTTCAAGTTGCTGTTGTCTCTCAGGTGTTTTCTTGCTTTTTATTTCTGGGGATCTGGCTTTGTTGGGTTTACTTTTCCCCGGGGTCACCTCCCTTCCCTGATCCATCTCTGGGTGTCCCTTCTTTTTTTACAGGTGTCGTTGGAGCTGACTCGGCCCCCCCACCAGGACCCCCAGCCACCCGACCCGACCCCTCTAACACAAGGTAGGACTTTATTGAGGTGCAGCTTGTACCCTCCCCCTGGTTCACTTTGGGGCCCTTTTCCCCCATTTTCTCCTTATCCAGCAGAAAGCAGACTCTATTACACCAACTCCCCTTTATTTTATTTTCTTCTTTCTTTTCGACCAGTACAACTGACAACTCAGTTATATCAGGTTGTAATCAGGTCAGCGGTATAGAGTACTCTCAGAGTGGAATTTTCATCTTATGCCCCCTAAAAGAAAAGGGAGGGGGGCAGCGATATTCACAGTATTGATCACAGGTGATTAAGCTCTATCTGCAGTCAAGTCAAATCATCATCTGGTTCAATTCCTGTGATCTCAGTATTATACACTGCCGATTAAGCTCTATCGTCAATTATGTCAGTTTATAGTCAGGTTGGTGAAATAACCCGTCCACTCTCAAAATGTCACTTTCTTCTTAAGCCCCCAATAAACTTGTTCAGATATACATTCCATAAGACAGATATAGCAGATGTAGCAGATGTAGCAATAGCAGTAGCAAGTTGGCTGGGCATCAGACACTTTTCCTTATTGGGCGACAGTTTATTATTCACAACCACAGCCTGTTAAGCACCTCCTCTAAATATACTCTCCGTGCTTACAGTGGTTATCAATAGACAAGTAGTCAATATTTACTGCAGAACACATCTTTCAGACAAGAATGTTAGGGAGATGGGTAGTAATAGTTCTCAATCACCTTACCCTCGTTGAGCTCAATCCTTTCCGAGTCTCTCCTAGTGTCTGCAGTCTGCAGCCTTACCCCTGTATGATGAGTGATGAATATCGGGACCGCCAGGCAGTGTCTTATCATACACTTCCAGGTCTTCCGGGGTTTCCGAGGCTTCCGAGGTTTCCGGGCTTTCTCTAGCGGGAGCACATGAGGTCCGGGCAGGTCTAGATAGCTTCACCGCTTCATGGCTTCTTCGGACAGCTGAAGATCACAGGCAGCCTCGCGCTCGGACCGGTCGATCTGTATCTCCCAGCCGCCCCCTCACTCTCACCATCTCGTCATCCCACGCGCCACCAGCCAGCCAGCTACCCACTGAGACCCAGATTCATCAAACCGGAACAGGTCCGCCTGCTTCTGCAACCTGTAGCTCCCAGGATCTAGGCTAGATTGCTAGATTGCTTCAAACTTCAGTGCTTCACTGCTAATTATACGGAGGGACAGCTCCCCTTTTGCCGGTTCACCTGGGGTAAGCATGGAGCTTGCAGCAGCACGCTGCACTACGGCACCATGATGTTGCTCCTCCCTCCCTGGATGCTGTCTTAATGGAGGTCAATAGATCAGTCTGAGAGATCAAAAGAAAATTTTGTGAAGACAAGATGGTGCTTGGTTCAACTACCTGAGAGGTTTTGGGGAACATCCTGGAGAGCGCATCTGCCTTCCCATTTTTGGAGCCGGGCCTGTAGGAGATGTGAAAACAAAATCTGGTGAAAAAAAGAGCCCAACGGGCTTGCCTGGGTCTTAAACGTTTTGCTGTCCTTAAGTATTCCAAATTCTTGTGGTCGGTGAAGATCATGACAGGGTGAGATGCACCCTCCAGCAGGTACCTCCACTCTTCCAGGGCAAATTTAATAGCCAATAATTCTCTGTCTCCAACATCATATTTTTTTTCTGGTGGGCTTAGTTTCTGGGATGTGAAAGCTACCGGGTGTAGAAGGGACTTGAGACCCCGTCTTTGGGAAAGGATGGCCCCAGTGGCTGTCTCTGAGGCGTCTACTTCTAGTATGAATGTTAGTGCAGGGTCTGGATGCTGCAAAACGGGTGCAGAGGTAAACACGGTCTTTAGATTAATGAAAGCTTCCTGGGCTTCCTATGACCACTGAAAGCGATTGCCCTGACGTGTCAGTTGGGTGTTAGGCGCCACAATAGAAGAGAACCCAACGATGAACCTCCTGTAGAAATTGGCAAAACCAATGAACCTTTGTACCACCTTTTTTAGCTACTGGTGCCGACCATTCCTGAATCGCCTTGACCTTCTGTGTGTGCATTGCGACCCCGTTGGCGGAAATGATGAATCCTAAAAATTGTACAGTAGTTTTTTCAAAGTCACACTTTTCAGCTTTTAGATATAGTTTGTGTTCTCTAAGGATTGTAAGAACCTTTTTAACTTGAACTGGGTGCAATTCAACAGAGGCAGAGAAGATGAGGATATCGTCCAAATACACAACTAGGAAATCGTCGAGATGCTCTCGGAAAATGTAATTTACTAAATTATGAAAAGTGGCTGGGGCATTACAGAGCCCGAATGCCATCACTAAATATTCGTAGTGTCCAAACCTGGATCTAAAAGCGGTTTTCCATTCATCTCCAGCCCTGATTCGGATGGGGTTGTAAGCACCTCGAAGGTCTAGCTTGGAGAATATTTGGGCGAATCGGAACCGTTGAAACAATTCTGGAATAAGAGGCAGAGGGTATCTATTTTTAATGGTGATTTTATTTAGTTCCCTGTAGTCAATGCAGGGTCTCAGAGAACCATCTTTCTTTTCCACAAAAAAGATCCCTGCACCGGCTGGTGAGGAAGATGGATGGTTGAACCGCTTCTCCAAGTTTTCATCTTTGTAAGCCTTGAGCGCTTTTAACTCAGTTTCGGATAATGGAAACTGAGCCGGGCAGGAGATCAATGGGATAGTCATACAACCGATGAAGTGGTGGACGGTACGCCTGTTGTTTGTCGAAGACATCCCTGAACTCCAGGTATACAAGGGAGAAACATGTTGAAGGTTGTCAGGTACAGCTGCTATAGGAGAGCAAGTGGCTGAGGCAGGGGTAAAGCAGTGCTGGAAGCAATATTGGGAAGTAAAGTTGACCTCCTTCTTGGTCCAGTTTATGAGAAGTTCATGCGCCTGTAGCCAGGGAAAGCCCAAAATAAGGGGGAATATAGGAGAGGGAATAAGGTCAAATCGCAGAAACTCTTGGTGGCCAAGATGGGTTTGGTCTCTTGAGTGATCAGCCCAGAGCGAGGAAGAGAACTGTCCACCAGGTGTACCTGTAGGCAATGGTCTTTGGTTTGAAGAGGGAAGTGCAGTTTCTGGGCAAGCATGGAATCCAAGAAGCAGCTACAAGCTCCGGAGTCAATGATAGCCGGTAGGCGGGTTGCCCCTCCCGGTAGCTGTTGGGAGATAATGAGAATAACATAAGTCTGTGGAGTACCGGAAACTTGATAGTTCAGAACATCTTGGGGAGCAGACTTACTGGGTCTCACCGGACAGTTACAAAGGAAGTGACCAGTGCCCCCACAGTACAGGCATAGGTTGGCTTGTCGCTTGCGCTGTTTCTCCTCAGGAGTGAGAGGGGCCCGGACCAGTCCGAGTTGCATAGGCTTGGGTTCAGGAATGGAAGTAGCCACAGGAACTGGGAAGGGGCGGATGGACAGGAGCTGATCTGGGAAAAGTCCAACTGGGACGAGCAGTTTTGAAGCGTTCAGAGCACCGCTCTCGCAAGCGCCTGTCAAGCTTGGTGGCAAACTGGATTAAATCTTCCAGGGAAGCAGGAGTCTACATCCTGGCTAGCTCGTCCTTAAGAGTTTCAGACAGTCCTTGGCGGTATTGAGATTTTAAAGCCGACTCATTCCAGCCAGTGTCAGCTGACCATTTCCGAAACTCTACCGTATAGTCCTCGATTGGCCTTCTCCCCTGAGATAAGCCGTGTAGAATGGCCTCAGCCATAGCCCTGCGCTGGGGGTCGTCATACAACTGTGCCATGTTTGCGAAGAAGCTGTCTACAGAATTTAATACAGGGCTCCTTTGTTCCATTAAACTGTGGGCCCAGGCTTGTGGCTCATCCGTTAGGTGGGATATAATGAAACCCACCTTCACTACTTCTGAAGAAAAAGTCCTGGGCTGGAGAGCAAGGTATAAAGAGCAAGCGTTCTTAAAAGCCCGGTATTTCTTGCGATCGCCTGAGAATCTCTCAGGTGTGGAACCCTAGGCTCAGGGAGAGCCATTACAATGGCTGGACTTGCTGAAGTTTGAGAGGTGGAAGCTCCACTAGAGGATGCGGCAGCAGAAGCTGTTTGTCCGGGTGATCCGGAGAGTTGCTGAAGGCGGCCATCAATTTGGGTGTATTCCTCTGACACTGTGATATGTGTCAGCGTGTGGGAAAGAAGGGCGACCGATCTAAAGCTTCTTTGTACCCCCTACCGATCATAACTGAGCCCTTTAGCTAGATAGCCGTAGACCTGGTAGGACCGTTACCCCAACCCAGTGCCTCTGGGAAGAGATATATCTTGACTGTGGTAGATTATGCTACTTGTTACCCGGAGGCAGTTCCCCTGGCAAACATCCATGCAGAGACATTAGTGGAGGCCCTGCCCTGGATCTTTGCCAGGGTGGGTTTCCCTCAGGAGATTATCTCAGACCAAGGGACTCAGTTTACTGTAGACCTGACCTGGCAATTGTGGAAGCTCTGTGGAATTAGGCATATACACAGCTCTCCCTACCACCCCAAGACTAACGGACGCTGAAGCAATTACTGTGGACGTTCGCAACTTCTCACCGGGATTGGGAGAAATTTCTGCCGCGCCTCCTGTTTGCTTACAGGGAAGTGCCACAGGAATCTCCACATTTGAGTTTTTGTATAGGAGACAGGTGAGAGGGCCACTAGATCTACTTAAAGCCCATTGGGAAGGAGGTGTAGGGGCTGAAGAGACCTCTATGGTAGGGTACATACTAGCGCTCAGGGCCCGGCTGGAAGGAACTCAGGAGACCATATGGGAGAACCTTCAGACTGAACAGGGGCGGCAGAAGCGGTGGTATAATCGTACCGCCCGGAATCGCACCTTGGCTGTAGGGCAGAAAGTTCTTGCCCTTAAGCCTACCAAGTCTGACAAATTACAGGCCTCTTGGCAGGGACCCTACAAGGTAGTGCAGCAAATACCTACCTGGTAGCTAAGTGCTCAGATGAAAGAGTCCGGTGGACCTTCCATGTGAACATGCTCAAAGCGTACCAAGAGAGGACCAAGGAGATAGCCGCCATATGTGCTACAGCCGGGGAAGATTTTGAGAACCTTCCCCTGCCAGAGCTACTGGTGAGTGATAGGGACAGAGCAGGTGTAGAGACAGTGAGGTTAGATCAGCAGCTAGGGTCGGAGCAGCAGGACCAGGCCAGGCTGGTCAATAGGCAGCGTCAGGACATGTTTTCCACCAAGTCTGGATACACTACTAAGGCAGTGCACCGAGTGGAAACCCCGGGACAGCCACCTATCCAGAAGGTGGCTTTGGGGGTATCTGAGTGAGAGAGGGTATGAGGCAGGAGATAAAGGACATGCTCAATTTAGGCGTCATCGACCCCTCCAACAGCCCCTGGGCATCCCCAGTAGTGTTAGTGCCAAAGCGGGATGGTACTACCCGTTTCTGCGTAGATTACTACAGACTAAACGATTGCACAACGACTGGCACTTACCCCATGCCCCGGGTCGAAGAACTGTTAGACCGCATCGGCCAAGGTAATTTCCTAACTACCCTTGACCTATGCAAAGGGTACTGGCAGTTTCCTCTGGACCCAGAATCTGTTCCAAAGTCAGCATTCTTCACCCCCCTTGGCTTGTACCAGTCTAAGGTCATGCCATTTGGAATGAAAAATGCTTTGGCGACGTTCCAGAGGATGGTAGATCAACTCCTCGATGGCCTTCAGGATTATGCCTGTGCATTCCTGGATGACATTGCGATCTACAGCCTCTTACCTGGGAGGAACATTTACTCCACCTGGGTACTGTGTTAGACCGCATCACGGCTGCAGGACTAACATTAAAGCCAGAGAAATATAGCATAGGGATATCCGAGGTTCAGTACCTCGGACATCGGGTAGGCTGTGAGCAACAGTGTCCTGAACCAGCTAAAGTAGAGGCTGTTGCCAACTGGCCCACCCCCGGACGAAAACCCGGATCTTGGCATTCCTAGGCACTGCAGGGTACTATAGGAGGTTTGTCCCCGACTATAGCATGATAGCTAAACCCCTGACTGACTTTACCAGAAAGAATCTTCCCCGCCAGGTCCTGTGGTGCCCAGAGTGTGAAAATGCTTTCCAGCGCCTGAAAAATGCTTTGATTTCTGCCCCAGTTTTGGCTGCTCCTGACCCAAACAAACGTTTTTGTGTACATACAGATGCTTCTACCTTCATGTTGGGAACAGTGCTAAGCCAAGTGGGAGCCGACAGACAGTGAGCACCCTGTTGCCTACATCAGTCGTCAGCTACTACCAGGGAGGTGGGATATGCAGCCGTAGAAAAAGAATGTTTGACGCTGGTGTGGGCCTTGAAAAAACTTCAGCCATATCTCTATGGATGATCCTTCACGGTGCTCACTGACCACAACCCTTTGATCTAGTTAAATCGAGTATCCTGGGACAACGGACCCTTATTGAGGTGGAGTCTTGCCCTGCAGCCCTAAAACTTTACTGTGCAGTACAGGCCAAGGTGACAAACAGCGACGCAGAGGGACTCTCCCGGCAAACTGAACTTTGATTGTACTGCAGCTCCCGGACATCCCCAAATTGACCCGTATTGGATCTAGCCGGGCCTGCCAGACTATGGAACATTGTATTGTCATGGACTTTGGGCTGCAGGAGAACCATTCCCTGGAGAACTCTGTGTTTTAGTATGTTCTTAAGTTATCCAGACAGAGCTGGTCACTAATTGCTTTTGGCTTCCTATGCATGTTAGTCCTATAGGGGACTGTCTAAGGTGGCCATTGTTATGATAATAGGATTAGCTCTACTGTCTAAGGGGACCATTGTCTGAGATAATGGGAGGAGCCCTTATCTGATGGTTTTCTGTATAAATTCAGTGTGTTTCTCAAATAAAGCAGTTCTATTTCTGGTGTACTCCAAGACTGGTGTTGTCTGGTTTTGGGGTTACTATAGCCAGATTCATTGATCTTGTGTTCCAGGACCTGGGAAGAAGCTTCTTGACAGAAATACCCAACAGGGTGTCCGGAGTCCATCACACCCGTCACACCCAGGATCATGGATATAGGGAAGGCTTATATATATAAAAGTTATTCTCGCGCTACTGTTAAACAGCTGAATCTTAGCTGAAAGTGTGTCAAAGTGAGTCAACTGCTACAAAACACTGAAAGGTAAAACCACAACCTGAGTAAAAATGTATATAAAAAAGTAGTGCTGAGCTGTTGAGGACGACTAAATAATTAATGTGAATAAATATGGAAATAAAAATATTCAATGCAAATGCATAAAGTGGTGAAGCGATGGTAAAGTGCAATGTGCAAGGTAGTGACAATCAAAATAAAAAGTGCCAAACAATGCAGTACCTAGGTGTACTGACAATACTAAACAGGTCTGTTTGCAAAATCATACATATACTGTACGTATTGATGAAAATAGAAGAACATAAGTAAATGCAAAGGTGCATAGGTGAGTCACACAGTGTAGTGTTAAAACAAGTCCACAGTGTTCAGTCGCACATAAAGTGATAGGTGCTGGGTGATGGCTCTTCAGTGCCTTCCACTGGTGTGAATAAATGGCCCTCCAATGGTGTAAATAGGGGGCCCCTTACCTCACTGCTGTGAGGTTACAGCATGTAAATGAACCCAATGTGGATCGAGAGTGGTCCTGCCTGGATGGTCCCTTGGGAGATGTGGGTATGGTCCCTGGATGTAAGGGATTGGTGATGCGTCCGTGGAATATATGGTCACCAGATGCCGTGCATGTATCGTAGCAAAGGGGGAAGGTAAAGTAATCCCAGGATAGTGTAGTAGTTTAAACGATATGTGGCATTTATTTAGTAAAACAACATGAATGTACTCACATTAACAGTGTGAAATAAGCATATCAATCCTACGAGCGCCAAGCTCGCCTGCGTCACTTCCGGTGCCTGTAACGTCCCTACGCGTATCGTCAGTAAACATGTGACTTCGTCAGGGGATCCCTGGCTTGCATACACACGGTCGCACAAAAGTTCTCGGAACTTTCGACCGTCAAGAGCGCGGTGACGTACAACAGTACGACAAACAGAAAAAATTAAGTTCAATGCTTCCGAGCATGCGTCAAATTGTTTCCGAGCATGCGTCTGAGTTTTGCGCGTCGAAATTGCTACAGATGATTGGATTTTCCGATAGGAATTTTTTTTCATCGGAAAAATAGAGAACCTGCTCTCTATCTAATGCTGTCGGAATTTCCGACAGAAAAGGTCAGATGGAGCATATACACGGTTGGAATTTCCGACCAAAAGCTCCCATCTGACTCTTTCTGTCGGAAATTCCGACCGCGTGTACTCGGCATTAGGGCTAATCCACACAAACTGCTGCGTTACAATGCAGTGACTGATGTGCGGTGCAGTCTGGTGGGATCACTGTAGTGCCGATGCACGAATCTCGGCACTGTTCCCTTTATTTAAAAAAACTTTGACTGCTTTTCAGCACACGCCACCGCAACACAGTGATGTGAACCGGGCACACAGGTAACAAGGCATTTTGCCTTGTAATGTGGACAGACTGCACTGGAATAGAAGTCTACTTACTTACATTACCTAATCATGTGCAAGTAAAAGTATTTTTATTTATTTTTTATTTTTATTGCATGTGATTGGGAGTTTTCACCCCATTCAATAGCCTCTGGAGCAAATTTTCTTGAAAAGTGCACATTTCTTTGCAAGGTGAACAGCCTTTAGTATTAATTTGTCTTTAGTAAACTGACATACAATTAGTAACTGCCGACAAAGTCAGTATTGGACACTATAACAGGTATCTGACATTGCCTAGTCTCTATTTTTTCCAATAAAGGTGGCTAGGGGCAGTTTAGCCATGCCAGATTGTCAGAAGTATTTTCCTGCCGCCCTCCTAGTGACGACGCATTGGTGGCTGTACACTGATACTACTACTGCCCCAACCATGTTGGTGGTTGCCATACTTCACTTTCTTGAGGCCCTTCAATTTTATTATATTGAGGGCCTCATGCTCCCTATTCACTTAACCCTTCCATGTGCACTGCACTGAAATCCTGGAAAATTAGGCTCTGTTGTGAGTCTCTGTCTCCATCTTTTTTTCCCCATAATACACCTCTTTGGCTGAATTCTTCTCTTTCACTATTTATTCCTTGACCCTCAAAATTGGGCAACATTTTAAATTAGGACCTTGATACATATAGTCAGGGGTTCCAATATACTCCCCTTTGATGTATTCCAATATTCCTGATTTAGATGGCTGGTCATATATGTGGGATGTCCCCTTTAAACATTTGGTATCTGCCAGGGATAGGCTTATACAATTCAAAATCCTGCACTGAGCACCATGGTATCTACTGCTGGCAGTGTGCTCACGAGCCTGACGGTTTTTATCATATATTCTGGGCCTGCCCAGCCATTTTACAATGATGGTCTGATGTAATTGCTACTGTTAACACTGTGGCCCAGCTCAAACTCACTCTGTCACCCAGGTCTTGTAGCAGACCTCATCCCCAGAGTAGTGGAGAAAACGCTCCTCAGTCTCCACTTATTGTATGCCTCAAAGGTCATCACTATGTCCTGGAAAAAAAATCTTACCCTCCTGCGCTACAATTTTGGAAACATCTTGTGAATTACAATTTTTTACCTCTCTACCACAATAGGGGGTGCCCTAAAAGGTTTCTCAAAATATGGTCTTGCTGGCTTGAACTTATGTTGCAATGTCATCCTTCTTCCTTAACTTTATTAGGCTGTAGTTATTAAATGTGGCCTTGCACCTGCGAGGACATCTCAGTCAATATTTTTTATTTTTGTCATTTTCATATGATTTTGAATTACTCGTATTAAACAGTTAAAAAAAAAAAAAGTTAATAAGGAAATCTTTAACAGTCAAATTGTCTACCTATTGACATAATCGTATATACTCATAACAAATGGGTGTAAATTATTACTAGAAGGAGTGGTGGCAAACACACCACCACTCTGATCTCCTTACATGGGACAATAGGCCATCAGACAAAAATACCAACCTCACAATAGCCCTTTAACCCAAAGCAGTTGAATTGTTAGTAAATACTATTTAGTTAAGTCACAGATGACAGTACTCATGAGTGTAATCATAATACTTCTTTCTAGTTAATTTATCTTGCATATTTTTTATGTTTAACTTAACAAATACGAACAACACTACTGCCCACCTAGTACACTAAAAAATGTTTAGCCCTGTGTATAAGGAATAATGCACATTAAATGTTAATATAGTGTATGCTTACTCCTGCATAAACACCAGGAAATATAAGTAATTGACCTTTCGAGAAGGATATGTGTTCTGGTAGGAAACATGAATTAATAATAACAGTTATGTGTGCTGCTGATTTCTGTGTTGTAATGTTTTCCCCAGATAATTCATGAATTCTTGATCATTTTAAACTACCTTGTACTTCCATATTTCTCTGGCTAGAATATGCATGGGCACTATTGCATACAGCATGGGATTTACAGGAACTTAGAGTACAGATCATTTGAACATCACATTTATGTACATCTTTATATTCCAAATGATCAGATTGTGTCAGACTATTGTATCTGCACACATTTTTTAGGACTGCTACCTTGACTTAGTACTTGTGTCATCCAGGTGTCATTCATCCTATGAATCCAGGTTACTGTGATCTTCACGACTAAACACTTTTTGGTAGTGATACTGTTACCTTTTCATCTACTGCATGACCCTTTTGGTTTGTAAGGTCACTCATCATAGTGATGGCCCATTAGGTACATGTGGAAGGAGGGACGAGGTAAACTCATTGATCAACACTCCTAGGAAGAGTTCCACCTTGTAGTTTACAGCATCCTGGGATTTGGAGCTCCCAGGCTACAGAAGAGAACATCTAAATGTTGCAGTACTGGTGCCTGTTCACTGTTCAGCACTCTTTGGGTTTGTGTAGAATATCATTTCCTGCACTCAACATGGTTTTAAAGTAGGTGTCAATTGCAGGTCAGCACATTCCCATTTAATTCAATCTTGTAGTGTGTATAACAGTTCCAAAGCTGCATTTGACCTGTTTGCCAAGCATTTCTTTTGACATAGCAGATATAATTTAAATGCATTTTCATTACAGTTAAAGCAATTTGAATGCAGCCTTTTGCTGTGTTTTGATTGTTACTGCATGCTTTTGAGCAACGCTGTGTGTGAATGAAAAAGGCAGTGATTGACAATAATGCCTATGTGCTGTAACCGAGCCCTTAGGGTACTAAGTTTACTCCAACAAACATTTAGGTTCTTGCACCAATTTACCTTATCATCCTTTCTATTCCAACAAACTTGTTCCATGTGCACATTGAGACGAGTCATAATCAATTAATTTAGCTTTTTTTAACTACATAACAATATGATGCAAAGAGTACTGATATATAGTAACCCACAGCAACCAATCAGCCTACAATGGTGAAAATTTATATTGGTGTGCTTGCTTTGCAATACTGCAAAAGTAGGATTTTTAAAACAGCTTACCTGTAAAATCCTTTTCTTGGAGTACATCACGGGACACAGAGCGGCATAGTCATTACTGTGTGGTTATATAGAATTACCTTCAGGTGCTGGCACTGGCAACTTCCAAAACAGGAAGTACCCTCCCCTATATAAGCCCCTCCCATCCGGGAGCACCTCAGTTTTGTAGCAAAGCAATACGTGTCCCCAAAAGAGGGGTGGGAGCTCTGTGTCCCGTGATGTACTCCAAGAAAAGGATTTTACAGGTAAGCTGTTTTAAAAATCCTACTTTCTTGTTCATACATCACGGGACACAGAGCGGCATAGTCATTACTATGTGGGACGTCCCAAAGCAATGCCAAATGAGGGGGGGGGGATATACCATACATAAGCTGGGCGCCATCAGGCATGAGGATCTTTTGCGGCCTGCAACACACTGCGCCCAAAGGCGACATCCTCCTGACTTCTAACGTCCACCTGGTAGAACCTAGTAAACGTGTGTACTGAAGACCATGTTGCGGCCTTACAAATTTGAGCCAGGGAGGCCTGGTGATGCACTGCTCATGAAGTTCCAACTGCTCTCTTGGAGTGCGCCCTAACTTTGAACAGAGGCGGTCTACTTCTCAAGCCATAGGCTTGTATTATGACCTGTCGAATCCACTTGGCTAAAGTAGATTTTGATGCTGCCTGACCCTTTCTGGGGCCTTCCGGCAGAACAAACAAAGAATCCGTTCTACGAATCTGAGCAGTGGCTTTTAGATAAGCTTTAACTGCTCTTACTACATTCAAAGAATGCAATAACTTTTCCTCTACCGAGCTCGGTTTGGGGAAAAAGAAGGAAGAACCACATCCTGGTTCAAGTGAAACCTCGATACCACCTTAGGAAGAAAGGCTGGGTGAGGACGTAATACTACTCTGTCCTCATGAATAACCAGATATGGCTCTTTAAAGGACATGGCGGCTAATTCCGACACTCTTCTAGCCGAGCATATGGCTACTAAAAATATAAATTTTCTGGTGAGTAGAACCAAGGAAATGTGCCGCAAAGGTTCAAATGGCTGCTTCTGCAGAACCGACAGAACCAAATTTAGATCCCATGGGCATATGGGAGCTTTAATCAGTGGAATAATACGAGTCACACCTTGCATAAAGGATTTGACAAGTGAATGCATAGCCAGGGGCCTTTGAAATAGTATTGATAAGGCCGAAACCTGGCCCTTGATAGTACTTAAGGCAAACTTCCTGTCTACAGCCCACTGCAGGAAGTCCAGAATTCTGCCTATAACGTACTTACGTGGATGCCATTTTCTGGCCTCGCACCAAGTGATGTACGCCTTCCAAACTCTATAGTAGATCTGCCTGGATACAGGCTTCCTGGCATTGATTATAGTTGATACCACAGAGTTAGAGAGACCTCTCTTCTTTAGGATGTGGGATTCAATAGCCAGGCCGTTAAACTTAGAGTTAGTAAGGAAGGGTGGTATATCGGTCCTTGCGAAAGCAGGTCCGGACGACGTGGAAGGGTCCAAGGACTCCCCACAGACATTTTGATGATCTCCGCGTACCAGGCCCTTCGGGGCCACGCTGGAGCCACCAGGATCACCGGCTTCTTTTCCAACCTGACTCTGCGAAGGAGTCGAGGCAACAATTGTAGCGGAGGGAATGCATATATCAGTCTGAACTGATCCCAAGGGAACACCAGAGCATCCGAGCCGCAAGCGAGGGGATCCCTTGTCCGGGAGACAAATCTGTCCACCTTTGCGTTGAATCTGGATGCTAGCAGATCTACATCCGGTGTTCCCCACCGCTGACATATTGCTCAGAAGACCTCGGGATGAAGGGACCATTCCCCTGGGCATAACTGTTGGCGACTTAGAAAGTCCGCCTTCCAATTCTCCACCCCTGGAATGAAGACAGCTGACATACATGGGACATGCTTTTCTGCCCATTCCAGGATGTGACTTACTTCCCTCTGGACTGCACGACTCCTGGTGCCTCCCTGATGATTGATATATGCCACTGCTGTGGCATTGTCTGATTGAATTCTGACAGGGGACCCTTGGAGTCTGGATGCCCAGGCTACTAGGGCATACCGGGCTGCTCGTATCTCTAAGAGATTGATGGGCAGGGTTTTTACTACATTTGACCATCTGCCCTGGAGAGACCATTGCTCCAGTACTGCCCCCCAGGCTATAAGGCTGGCATCTGTAGTGACCACCTTCCAGGATATCGGACTGAAGGGTTTTCCCTTCTGGAGATTCTGGGGGATCAACCACCAGCAGAGACTCTTCCGAACGGAAGGGGACAAAGCCATCGGGAAGTCTAGAGCCTGAATTTTTCCGTTCCAGGCTGACAATATGGCCCTCTGTAAATTCCTTGAGTGGAATTGGGCGTATGGCACAGCTTCGAATGATGCTACCATCTTTCCTAACAGCCTCATGCACAGGCGTATGGACGGCTGTCTTTTTGCACAAAGCAGACGGACCAAGCCCCTCAAAGAGGATACCTTGTCTAGAGGTAAGAAAATCTTCCTCTGGTCTGAATCCAGCCGTAGCCCTAGATATACCAGGTTTTTCACTGGCTGTAGGGCTGACTTGTCCAGGTTGATGACCCAACCGTGAGATTCTAGATACTTGATTGTATCGACAATTACCACTTCTAGCTTGGCAACTGAGTGGTCCATCAACAACAGGTCGTGTAGGTATGCCATTATCGTTACACCTCGTGTTCTTAGATCGGCCAACAGTGGGGCCAGAATTTTTGTGAACACTCGTGGTGCTGTGGCCAGACCGAATGGTAAGGCTCTGAACTGAAAATGGCGCCCTTCTACTGCAAAGCGTAGAAATTTTTGATGACCTGGAAAGATGGGAACATGCAAGTAAGCATCTTTGATGTCGATCGAGGCTAACCATTCCTCCCCCTGTAGGGCAGCGGTGACCGATCGGATCGACTCCATCCGGAAGGACCGGACGTTTAGAAATTTGTTTAGACTCTTTAGGTCCAATATGGGTCTTATGTCCCCGTTTGGTTTCGGGACTGTGAAAAGGTTTGAGTAGAAACTCAACCCCCACTCTTCCATAGGAACCTCCATAATTACTCCTTGGAGCAATAGTTGTTCTAACGCCACTAGGAGACACCTTCTTTTCAGAGGGTCTTTTGGCATGCCTGACCACATAAAATGGGAAGGAGGAGACTCTTTTAACTCCAACTTGTATCCCCGAGTTACTGCGGAGAGCACCCATCTGTCTTTGATCGTCTCCCGCCAGGTCTCTGTGAACAACTGAAGTCTTCCCCCCACCCGTTTGAGTGGGGGCAGCCCTTCATAGGCTTGACTTGGAGGCTGGTTTAGTACCTCTTCGGATCCAGGGCTTTTTATTACCCTGTGACTGTCCCTGATTTTTACCTCCTGAGTTTGACCGAGGAGGCCGTCGGAACTGCTTAGTAGCAGACGTCCCAGGGATAGGAGAGGTAGTCCTCTTAAAAGACGGACCCCTAGACCTCTTTTTAATTGGTAAGAGAGTACTTTTACCACTGGAAATCTTCTGGATATATTTATCCAGGTCTTCGCCAAAAAAGGCGTTCTCCATGAAATGGGAAGCTAACTAAGAGCTTCTTACAGGGAGCCTCAGCAGACCAGTTCTTGAGCCACAGAAGCCTACGCATATGTACCAAAGACAGCGTGAGGCGGGAGGCCTGATGGATAGAATCCTTGATGGCGTCAACCGCAAAGCATAATGCTCTAGGCAGATCAGCCAGAGCCTGGGCCTGCTGGTCTGGCAAATCCCTCAGGACCATTTTCATTTGATCCTTTAAAGCTTGGCAGACCCCAATAGCTGCCACTGCTGGCTGTGTAACAGCCCCTGCTGTGGAAAAAGCAGATTTTAATAAAGATTCCAATTTTTTATCTACTGGATCTTTGAACATTTGAACATTATCTACTGGACATGTCAGTGATTTGTTCACAGAAGAAATGGCTGCGTCCACCGTAGGAACATTCCATCTCTGGGTGAATTTTTCCTCCATGGGATAGATCACCTGAAATTTCTTAGGTGGAACAAATAGTTTATCAGGATGTTCCCAGTCCTGGTATATAAGTCCTTCCAATAATGGATGAATTGGAAAGGAGCAATTAATCTGGGGAGCTTTTAGCGACCCCAACGAGGAGACAGCAGTAGTTGATGGTTCAACAAGAGGCATTTTAAATGCAGATCGAACCATGTCAGTTAGGGTCTGGACCCACAATCTTTCAGTCTGTGATGCTGAAAATGGTTCATCTACTGTCGATTCCTCAAAAACAGAGTTAACCTCCTCCTGATCCCCTTCAGGAAGGTCAGTCCCTTCCTGGGACTGTTGCTCTGCCAACAGGCACTCTAATGGAGGGGATGGAGATCTGGCGCGCTTTCTTTCCTGTAGAGAAGAAACGATCAATGCTGCCAATCTCTGCTCCAATCCCTCCAGAGTTGAGGCAAAAACCTCCTCTGTTATATATGCAGGAGCAGGTGGACTGAGGACAGCCGCAGTACCTGGCACTCCCGGGGGTTCCTTATGGGTATTAACCTCTGATTTCTCAGGGGAGGAAGGTGCAGATGACTGCTCCAGATCCTCAGAGCCCGATGGAGACCCCCTACACTTCCTGAGAGGTATATCTCAGAGTTTTTTAGGCGGCATATTCCTTAGTTCAAAGCTGAGGTATTCCAGCCGCAATACACCCCTTTACTGAAATAGTCTAATGCAATTTGCTGCTATGTACATCAGTGGGTGTCTACTAATGCGTCTTTCTGGGGATGCCTGTATCAACCGCCCGCTGTAAGCCCCTATACCATGCTACCAGCTCCTTTTCATGCTCTGTGTCCATAGCAAGCAGCGTGGACTGAGTCCTTTTATCTTGCTGGGACGCCCGCACATGCGCAGAAGCACTGGGCACACAGAGCGCGTCATCCGCCAGGCTCCGCCCCCTTTTTTGAAGCTAAATCTTATAAAAAGAAAGCGTGTGTGCGCGCGCGCGCGTGCACGTGTGCGCTCTTGGCGCCATGTAGGGAGAGGAGCCAGGGTCCCTGTTTCACCAGGACTCGGGGATGGAAGGAAACTACTTGGCAGCATGACAGAGGAATGCAGCTTCCCTGATAGAGAGCTCACTCATCTGCCTGGACTTTCACCATGGAAGGAATAGTCCCAAGAAAAAAAGACGTTCCACAGCGGCCTCTAGTGGACAAACACAGGTACCGCACTTTTGTCTTTTTTTTTTTTTTTTTTAAAACCTCCTTTATGAAAAACATTTCTAGGTTTACAGTTTTTAAAACTTCCTTTATGAAAAGACATTTCTAGGATTTCTTAGGCATATACAGCTATTAGCGGGAATACCTTTAGGTAACAGGCAGAAAGACATATTAGGCTTGGGGGTCCCCTCAATAGAACCAAGTTCCTGAGGGGCCCCCACTTACCTTTTCCCCGCCGCAGGACTTTGTTTGGTCCACAGAAGCCCAAACTTCACCTCTCACGGCAGGCATTGTACTAGACCTTCAGGGACCGGGTTCCCAAGGATTCCACTCCCCTGGACCTGTATAGCACCCTGCACAGATAGCCTCTTGGTTTTGGGTATGACCAGAGCTCTGGATCTCAGGGTCCAGCCCTCCTAAGAGAGGCATTACAGGCAAAACCCTGCTCTTCTCTGCAAGGCCCGGGTACCGACCGTTTAGCTATGAAGCTTTTTTGGTCGGATCCGGAATAGCTTGCTAAGGCCCAGAGAACCTGTACACAAGCCCAGATGAATACATGTTAACCTTGGCCAACACCTTAGACACTGGCAAAAAACTGAGGTGCTCCCGGATGGGAGGGGCTTATATAGGGGAGGGTACTTCCTGTTTTGGAAGTTGCCAGTGCCAGCACCTGAAGGTAATTCTATATAACCACACAGTAATGACTATGCCGCTCTGTGTCCCGTGATGTATGAACAAGAAATGTTGCTGTTAGTATTATATTATTAAATAAATCCACACCTATAACTGAGCTGTTTAGTGGTTTAGTAAAACTTGCACCAATTTTCTTTGTCTTTCTAGACCTTCTGTTCTGCAATTCTTGTGTGTAGATTTCTCTTCTTGTCTTGTTTCTAATAATGCTTTTGACCCATTTTCAGTGTACTCGGAATAAAAGGGAGGGTGTGCACCCATAGTAAGTAATTAAGACTGCAGGAATCAGGCTGCTCACTTCCCATTGCAGTGGAAAAGACTAATGCAATTGCTCATGTGTAAAATGCAGAAATTAATGACCCTATATAATTCCGATTAAATCATTAATTAAAATAAAATTGAGTGTGTGTGTTCACACACACACACATGAACACAAATGAAAACTAAAATAACTCATGGTATGTGTGTATATATATATATGTACCTATATGCTATATTTTCCTACATTTACAGGTCATGCTTTTACAACAACGTAGGCACTATTTCAATAATGTATATTAAAGATAATCTTATCTTTGTGAAGGATATTTTGTTAGATCTCTCTTCAAAGAAAATGATATATTACAATACATGGACAGGCAATTAATTTTCTATTGCATACCAAACCTAATAATGTTATAACGAGTTCATGCAAGCTGAGCACTCAACAGCACTGCCGCTTCTGTTTCTCAGAGCAGAATACGTCAATAACCTCCCAACCTAAGATTCGACTGCTGAGCTAAAGAATTGGCTGGTTAGAGCAGCCTTATATTTTCCTTCTTTCTTCCTTGCCCAGTGTTGAGTATATTTAGAGAATCTATGCATTTCCCCTGCTGTTTCTTTACTAAGCACAGAGCAGAGAAATGTTACACCTGGTTTTATTTCTCAACATGTGAAGTATAAATATAATTATGTGGTGTCTTGTAGGCCTAGGCAATGCAATTACAGTGTTCCATACATTCAACGCTATGCATGTTACAAGCTTCTATTTTCCCTTTAGCGCTAAGCAAAGATTTGTGCTCTAGTAAGGTCAAGTGTATTTAGTGCTGCCTGGCAGCACTGGACTGTGGGGTCATCTAGGTTGCATGTGATCGCTGAAATTCCACTATCTTCAGAATGGATCAAAATGAATAAAATTCATAATTCACAAACAGCACCTGAAATGAACATCTGGTATAATTCTGAAAAAATATGTTTATGCACCCTTGTGGTCTATCTATCTATCTATCTATCTATCTATCTATCTATCTATCTATCTATCTATCTATCTATCTATATGTAGAAATAATATATTTGCGTTTAATAAATGTTTTAGTACACCAACAAATTCTATTGGACCCCTGCTTTTGAGGCAACTTTGGTCCCTACAAGCTCTACAATCCCTACCACAGTTATACACACGATAATATACAATGTGCACAGTAGAGCCAGTTTAAGTGGCAGCCAATTAACACATCAGTATTTTTTTTTTTTGTTTGGCTCATGGAAGAAATCCTGGGGTACCTAAAACAAAGTTATGCAAACAGGAGAAGAGCATGCAAACTCCATGCAGTGTCCTTGGTGGGACTACATTGCTGAAAACAGGTGCTAACCACTTGGTGCTAACCACAGATGAAATAAACATATACAAAATATTTTACTTGTTGAAGATTGGTTGTACACATGCACCAACCAACTAACCACTGCTGGGCTATATGACTGCTTAAAGGGGTTGTAAAGGTTTGTTTTTTATTTTCTAAATAGGTTCATTTAAGCTAGTGCATTGTTGGTTCACTTACCTTTTCCTTAGATTTGCCTTCTAAATGTTTTTTTTTCTTTGTTTTCTTTGTCTGAATTTCTCACTTCCTGTTCCTCCTCAGTAAGCTGTTCAGTAAGCTGTTCTGGCTGACTCCACACCACTCGGATGATGGTGTGAAGTTTAGTGAGGAGAAACAGGAAGTGAGAAATTCAGACAAAGAAAAAAAACATTTAGAAAGTAAATCTAAGGAAAAGGTAAGTGAACCAACAATGCACTAGCTTAAAGGAACCTATTTAGAAAATAAAAAACAAACCTTTACAACCCCTTTAAGTTGAAAACACGTTTAGAACCTACCATTCTGTGCCACTGTTCCATCTGCTCTCTCCTTTGGATTTTTGCTCGTGTAATTCACCATTCTTGAAATGTCACACAGAGCCTTTTCTATAGTCTCTGTCAAGCATTTCTACTCCAACCTAGAATTTTATAAAGCAAGTACTCTCACTACATGCTTACATGCATGTGTCAATTAAATATCAAAACAGATTTTAGGCAATTACACTGGCTGAACTGAAATATGTTTTCTTGGCTCTGTATTCTCAACAGACAATAACAGAATAAGGCCCAGTTCACATGTGCGCTTTTCGGAAGGGCAGACAGGTTCCTGCTGGCAGAAAAATGCATTCATTTAGGCAAGTTTTTTTCCTGCCTCTAAAAGCCCCTGCCACTAAACGCTGCTAAAAGTCTATGGGGGAGATTTACTAAAACTGGAGCACTCAGAATTTGACACAGCTGTGCATAGTAGACAATCAGCTTTTAACTTCAGCTTGTTCAATAAGGCCGGGTTCACACTGGGGCGACAAACGTTCCGACATTGGGAGCTCATGTCGCATGACGTGTGAAAATCAATGTTTCCCTATGGGAGCCGTCTTAACTGGTCTGACACAAGTCGGTCCGACTTTGAAAATGCTCCCTGTACTACTTTGGTCCGACTTTGATCCTACTTCAGCCCATTGGCTATCATCGAAGTCGGATCAAAGTCGGACGGCAGTCTTGCATGATCCAACTTTGGCATGCGACTTGTACTCTGCTGATCTTGAGGGGGAACTCCACGCCAAATTTTAAATAAAAAACCGGCATGGGTTCCCCCTCCAAGAGCATACCAAGCCCTTGGGTCTGGTATGGATTTTAAGGGGAACTCCTACTCAGAAAAAACGGCGTGGGGGTCCCCCCAAAATCCAAACCAGACCCTTATCCGAGCCTGGCAGGCCGCAGGGGAAGAAGAGGCATGAGAGAGCGCCCCGCCCCCTCCTGAACCACACCAGGCCGCATGCCCTCAACATGGGGGGTTTGGTGCTTTGGGGCAGGGGGGCGACCTGCGGCCCCCCCACCCCAAAGCACCCTGCCCCATGTTGATGAGGACAGGGCCTCTTCCCGACAACCCTGGCGGTTGGTTGTTGGGGTCTGTGGGCGGGGGACTTATCGGAATCCGGGAGCCCCCCTTTAATAAGGGGGCCCCCAGATCCCGGCCCCCCACCCTATGTGAATGAGTATGGGGTACATCGTGGAAAAAATGACAATAAAAACACACACACAGCTTTTTAAAGTAATTTATTACACAGCTCCGGGGGTCTTCTTCCGACTTCGGGGGTCTCAGCGCTCTCCGGTTCTTTCTTCCTTTTGCCGGGCCTCCGCTATCTTCTTCCGGCTCTTTTGCTAGCGGGGCCCGGTCTTCTCCGTTGCCTTCTTCTTCTCCCGCTCTCCGGTTCTTCTCTCGCTCTCCGGTTCTTTCTTCCTTCTGCCGGGCCTCCGCTATCTTCTTCCAGCTCTTTTGCTAGCGGGGCCCGGTCTTCTCCGTCGCCTTCTTCCCTCTTCTCCTCCTCGATGTTGACACGTCGCTTCCTCCCACTGTAATGCTGGCTGTGCGGTGCGCTCCGATTTATATAGGCCTCTCATGACGTCACAGTCACAAGCTCCGGGTGGCCCCGGAGCATGTGACTGTTGCGTCATGGGAGCATGTGGCCACCCGGAGCATGTGACTGTGACGTCATAAGAGACCTATATAAATCGGAGCGCACCGCACAGCCAGCATTACAGCGGGAGGAAGCGACGTGTCAATATCGAAGAGGAAAAGAGGGAAGAAGGCGACGGAGAAGACCGGGCCCCGCTAGCAAAAGAACTGGAAGAAGATAGCGGAGGCCCGGCAGAAGGAAGAAAGAACCGGAGAGCGAGAGAAGAACCGGAGAGCGGGAGAAGAAGAAGGCAACGGAGAAGACCGGGCCCCGCTAGCAAAAGAGCCGGAAGAAGATAGCGGAGGCCAGGTTGCGTGCTCGGATAAGGGTCTGATAAGGGTCTGGTTTGGATTTTGTGGGGATCCCCACGCCGTTTTTTCGGCGTAGCGGTTCCCCTTAAAATCCATACCAGACCGAAGGGCCTGGTATGCTCCTGGAGGGGGAACCCATGCCTTTTTTTTATTTAAAATTTGGCGTGGAGTTACCGCTGATTGATTTCTATGCAGAGCCACACCAGATTTTGCACTCTCCAGTGTTAGTAGATCTCCCCCTCTGTGTGCATGGACACATAGGCTAACATGCAGGGGAGTTAAAGGCAAGAAAACATGTCTGACACCCCTGGGAGCAGCTGCACAAACATCCAATGTGTCAGGGACGTGCTGGGCTTGAACCTGGGACCTCTTCTGTGTCTGGCATTGACTCTTCCAGCGGAGCTATCTGAGATGCTGGACAGTTCCCTGCCTGATCTGCTGGATAACCTATCTGATCCATTAGACTACTCTGCTTGGTGTCTGATTACTGTTGAACTCTGAACCCCTTGCTCCTCCCATGTACTTCCTATAAAAGACATTCCAGAGATGTTGCCCCTTGCGGTTTGATCTGCTTCTGTTCCCTGAGTTCCTGATTCTGTGCTTGTATCCTGTTCCTGTGTTTGACCCGGCTTCCTGACCACGCTTCTGTCTCCAGTCCTGACCTCGGCTCGTTTGACCCTGCTCAGTTATCTGCCAGTCTGCCTGTTGCCAAGATTCGGCCTGGACTTTGACTACTCTCTGCCTGCCACTTGTGATGTTTACCTTGATGTGTATGACCCGGCTTGTCTGACTCTGCAAACCTGCACCAGCTTACCTGCATCCTCTGCTCTGCAAGCTGCACACGCTGACCTGCATCCTTTGCAATGCAAACCTGCACCTGCTGACCTGCATCCCTGCTCTGCTGACCTGCATTCCTGCTCTGCTGACCTGCATCCCTGCTCTGCAAACCTGCACCTGCTGACCTGCATCCCTGCTCTGCAAACCTGCATCCCTGCTCTGCAAACCTGCACCTGCTGACCTGCATCCCTGCCCTGCAAACCGGCACCTGCTGACCTGCATCCTCTGCTCTGCAAGCTGCACCTGCTGACCTGCATCCGCTGCTTCCGGAACCAGCCGTTCCAGTCTCCACTCGGCTCCACCACTCCAAGCAGTGAGGATCAGACAGGCACCCTTACCTCACCGTGCTCTTACCACCACTGTCCCCACTCCAGTGGTCTCCGAGCCGGGGTTGTACGGGAGGTCCCTCTCCGCACGTCAGGCTCACACCCAAGGTACGTTACAGTATCAAACCGCCATGCCTGAGCCTGCAGGAGATACCTTGCCTATGGACAATGTCTATCGACACCTTACAGCTCTCACTCAGATCGTGAAGTCTCTGCAGGGCAGCCATGTCCGAATGGATAAGCAGACACAAACTCAAGCCACCTCTGCAGATTCACCTCCAACCCCAACTTCCTCTATTGGAATGTTACCATCTCCTGAGCCCAAGGTCCCTGTTCCTGAGAAGTTTTTCGGGGATCGGAGTAAATTCCGTGCGTTTCGCAACGCATGTGAACTTTACTTTTCGTTGCTACCTCTGACTTTTTCATCTGAAGCCACCAAGGTGGGCTTCGTTATCGCTTTGCTGCAGGGGGAACCTCAAGCTTGGGCCCATCACTTACTTGAAGTCCGCCATGTAGTTCTAGACTCTCTGCCCTCTTTTCTTGATGCCATGGCCCAACTTTATGACGATCCACAGCGGACTTCTACTGCCGAGGCTGCTCTCCATGCGCTCCAGCAAGGCCGCCGAGCGGTCGAGGACTATGTGACTGATTTCAGACGCTGGAGCGCGGATACCCAGTGGAATGAGGCGGCTCTGCGGCATCAGTTCCGTCTTGGTCTCTCTGAAAGCCTGAAAGATGAGTTAGCACGGGTCGGTGTTCCTGATGTTCTAGAGACTTTAATTAATTTGTCTATCCAGATAGACCGACGACTCCAGGAGCGCAGAGCAGAAAGGTCTACCCAACAGCTCCGCCCAGCTTGGATGCTACCCCGGATACGAGCCCCTGTGTACCCTGCCAGTGCCAGTACGGTTCCAACTGAACCCTCATCCCTCAACCAGACCGTCAAGCCAGGGCAGCTTGGACTAATGAAACATTCCCTATCGGCCAAGGAACGACTTCGTCGGCTGCAGAATTATCTATGCCTGTATTGCGGTGAACCCGGTCATTATGTCTCTTCTTGTCCTGCTAAGCTGCGCAAGGTCCTGGCTACCTCTTCTCCCAACTACTCACCTCCATCTACCAATGCTACTCACCTGGCTCTTCCTATCTCTTTCCAACTACCAGGGAGGACAATACCAGTGACTGCAATAATCGACTCAGGGGCATGTAGTTGTTTTGTCGATCTAGACTTTGCAGCAAAACAACACATCCCACTCCAACCTAAGACTCAGGGACTTTCCATTTTCCTGGCAGATGGGTCTCGCATCAAGTCCGGAGTAGTGACCCAGGAGACCCCTCCTTTGCCTGTGATCACCTCCATGGACCATAAGGAACTATTGACTTTGGATGCTATTGCATCTCCCATGTTTCCAGTTATCCTGGGTCTACCCTGGCTTCAGGCACACAATCCACAGATTGATTGGGGAACCGGAAGTATTAAGTTTCAGTCACCATACTGTCAACGCCACTGCATGCTTCCACGTCCCAGCACCTTGGGGCCTCTGTTATGCCTGGATTCAGATCCAGAGATACGAGCTTCTGTACCCAAACAATATCATGAGTTCCTGGACGTCTTCAGCAAACGAGGGGCCGAAGTCCTCCCGCCTCATCGTCCTTACGATTGTCCAATCGAGCTTCTTCCCGGTGCTGAGATTCCTTTCGGACGGATCTTCCCCCTATCTGAACGGGAGCTTGAGGTACTGAAAGAATACGTTGATGAGAACCTTAAGAGGGGTTTCATCCGTCCTTCCACTTCTCCAGCAGGGGCAGGAATCTTCTTTGTGGAGAAAAAAGACCATTCTCTTCGGCCCTGTGTAGATTACCGGGAATTAAATAAAATCACGGTCAAGAACCGGTACCCTCTGCCTCTGGTACCTGAACTTTTTCAAAGACTCAGGACTTCCTCTGTGTTTACCAAACTAGACCTGCGGGGGGCGTACAACCTGGTACGCATCCGAGCAGGGGATGAATGGAAGACTGCCTTTCGTACCAGGTTCGGCCATTACGAATACCTAGTAATGCCCTTCGGCCTATGTAACGCCCCTGCCACCTTTCAGCATCTAGTCAATGATGTTTTCAGAGACTGTCTGGACATTTATGTAGTTGTCTATCTTGATGATAATTTGATTTTTTCCTCCTCTCTTGAGCAGCACCGGAAACACGTCAAGAGTGTACTCTGTCGTCTCCGCCAGCATGGACTGTACGCAAAACCAGAAAAGTGTGAATTCGAGCGACAGAGTATCCAGTTCCTTGGCCTAGTGATCTCTACAGAGGGATTCAAGATGGACCCACAGAAGGTTTCAGCCATTCTGGATTGGCCTGCACCTTCAGATAAAAAGGGGGTGCAGCGCTTCGTTGGCTTTGCCAATTTTTATCGGAGGTTTATCAAGGGATTCTCTGCTATTATTTCCCTGATTACGCAGCTAACGAAGCAAAATGCTCGATTCCAGTGGACATCTGAAGCACAGGCTGCTTTCACAAACCTAAAAATACTTTTTACGTCTGCTCCTATTCTAAGTCATCCCGATCCTGCCCTACCGTATCTACTTGAGGTAGATGCCTCAGAGACAGCGGTTGGAGCTGTTATCTCCCAGCGCCAAGGTCTCAAGGACTTGATACACCCGGTAGCCTTCTTCTCCCGTAAGCTTACCCCATCCGAGAGGAATTATGATGTTGGAGACCGGGAGCTCCTGGCCATTAAATCTGCCCTTGAGGAGTGGAGGTACTTGTTGGAGTGAGCAGCACATCCTATACTCATTTACACAGACCACAAGAACCTAGAGTATCTGAGAGCTGCCAAACGTCTGAGACCACGCCAGGCACGTTGGGCACTATTTTTCTCTAGGTTCTCGTTCCACATAACTTACCGGCCAGGCTCCAAGAACACCAAACCAGACGCTCTTTCCCGCATGTTTGATGATCCAAAAGAGGTGTCAGCTCCAGATACCATTCTATCGGAAGGCAACTTCTTACTTTTACAAACTAGCCTGATGTCTGTCTTGAAGCAAGCTTCTACAGGTGTGTCTGGTCCCTCTGGAATCACTCTGGTACCCAAGGACGGGTTACTTTGGAAGAATGACAAAATCTTTGTGCCAGAAGAAGTTCGAGTCACAGTGTTAAACTTGTGTCATGATCATCCCCTGGCAGGCCATTTCGGAATGCATAAAACCCTTGAACTGATTCAACGCACGTTTTGGTGGCCGGATCTTGAAAAAGACTGCAGGGAATATGTAGGTTCATGTGCCACCTGTATCCGTAGCAAGACCACTAGAAGCAAGGCCTGGGGTCTGCTCAGACCCTTACCAGTCCCTGACTGTCCCTGGAAAATGATTGCCATGGACTTCATAGTGGAACTCCCCCCGTCTGAAGGTTGCACAGCCATCTTTGTAGTGGTTGACCGTCTATCCAAGATGGCCCACTTCGTGCCTCTCAAAGGCACGCCCTCTGCCATGGAAACTGCCCAGGTCTTCATTAGGGAAGTAGTAAGGCTACATGGGGTCCCTGCGGACATCGTTTCGGATAGAGGGGTGCAGTTCACCTCTCGCTTTTGGAAGGCTTTGTGCAAGGTCCTGAAGATTGAGTTGTCCATGTCCTCGGCCTATCACCCCCAAACTAACGTGCAAACTGAAAGAACGAATCAGACGCTCGAACAGTACCTCAGATGCTTCACCACCTTCGTTCAAGACGACTGGGTAGCTTTACTACCCTTGGCAGAGTTTGCCTTTAACAACGCCAGTCATTCGGCTACAGGTCAATCGCCATTTTTTGCCAACTACGGGTTTCACCCGACCTTCTTACCTGATCTCATCCCTGATTCAACAGTCCCAGCGGTCCAGAGTATTGTTGATTTCCTGACCCGTAACAGCAGGATATTGCAGGAAGCCATGACTAAGGCACAAGCAGCCAATAAAAGGATCTTTGACAGGAAAAGGAGAGGGGAATTATGCCTGCAACAGGGTGACCAAGTATGGTTATCGACCACCAACCTTAAGATGGCTTGCCCCGCAAGGAAACTGGCACCCAAGTTCATCGGTCCTTTCCCAGTAAAACGGAAATTAAACGAGGTCTCCTATGAACTTGCCTTACCGGCGTCGTTGAAGATTCACCCAGTCTTTCACGTTTCCTTGCTGAAACCCGCAGTGCCCGACCCGTTCCCAGACAGGGGATCGGGACCACCCAAGCCTGTAATCATTGACGGTGATGAGGAGTTCGAGGTGGAGGCTGTCTTGGACTGCCGAAGAAGAGGGAACCAGCTTCAATTCCTGATCAAGTGGAAGGGGTACGGTCTGGAGGAGAACTCCTGGGAACCCCAACAGAACATCCACGCCCGAGAGTTAATCCAGGCCTTTTTTCGCAGTCACCCCCAGAAAAGAGCTCTATTGGGCACCCGGAGGTTGCCCTTAAGGGGGGGGGCACTGTCAGGGACGTGCTGGGCTTGAACCTGGGACCTCTTCTGTGTCTGGCATTGACTCTTCCAGCGGAGCTATCTGAGATGCTGGACAGTTCCCTGCCTGATCTGCTGGATAACCTATCTGATCCATTAGACTACTCTGCTTGGTGTCTGATTACTGTTGAACTCTGAACCCCTTGCTCCTCCCATGTACTTCCTATAAAAGACATTCCAGAGATGTTGCCCCTTGCGGTTTGATCTGCTTCTGTTCCCTGAGTTCCTGATTCTGTGCTTGTATCCTGTTCCTGTGTTTGACCCGGCTTCCTGACCACGCTTCTGTCTCCAGTCCTGACCTCGGCTCGTTTGACCCTGCTCAGTTATCTGCCAGTCTGCCTTTTGCCAAGATTCGGCCTGGACTTTGACTACTCTCTGCCTGCCACTTGTGATGTTTACCTTGATGTGTATGACCCGGCTTGTCTTACTCTGCAAACCTGCACCAGCTTACCTGCATCCTCTGCTCTGCAAGCTGCACACGCTGACCTGCATCCTTTGCAATGCAAACCTGCACCTGCTGACCTGCATCCCTGCTCTGCAAACCTGCACCTGCTGACCTGCATCCCTGCTCTGCTGACCTGCATCCCTGCTCTGCAAACCTGCACCTGCTGACCTGCATCCCTGCTCTGCAAACCTGCATCCCTGCCCTGCAAACCGGCACCTGCTGACCTGCATCCTCTGCTCTGCAAGCTGCACCTGCTGACCTGCATCCGCTGCTTCCGGAACCAGCCGTTCCAGTCTCCACTCGGCTCCACCACTCCAAGCAGTGAGGATCAGACAGGCACCCTTACCTCACCGTGCTCTTACCACCACTGTCCCCACTCCAGTGGTCTCCGAGCCGGGGTTGTACGGGAGGTCCCTCTCCGCACGTCAGGCTCACACCCAAGGTACGTTACACAATGTACACGAGGCCTACAGTTATACACATTTAGATGCTTTTAGATGCTTTTACATCCATCGTGTTTAAATGTGTTAGACACATTTACAAAGGCTTAGGCACGTTTAAGCACAGTTACACACATTTAAGTACATTTGTGTAGCAAGGCCCCAGACCTCCTTTGGACTAATGAGAACCTCCAGGACCAGGGATAGCTGACATTCTTCTGTATATGGTGGGTTGTGAGGCATAGTGGGTGTAAGGTGGATAAAGTTATTGGGCGCCTGACACTTCTTGAATGCAAAAGAGATGTTTATTTGTCTTACAAACTTTTGTGGGAAAGAGGGTTAGGGCCTGGACACCCTTGAAAAGTTGCAAGTTCAATTAGCAGACTCAGAGACTTCAATAGGACAGCCTTGCAGGGAAAGGCCTCCAGCAAGAAGCCATATATGCATGTGCAGGAATGCTGTGTCCTATGGCAACAGTCTTTAACAGGTAATAAGGCTGTGACAGTGGTCACTTTGGGTAGGATGCCCGAGAACTCCATTCCGATCTGTACTAGACGGACTCTATTTATAGCCACACTGGAACCTTGTAAAATATATATATTGTGTATCTCATGCTGTTGGACTGTTTTGCTTAAATCGTTTGGGGTGTGGTTGTATGCCATTGGTTTATTGTCTCTGTCTGCCCTGGCTGTGGGGGAGGGATTCCTCCAACAGCTCTCTTTGCTGATTGGACAGTTTACCCCACCCTGAATTCCAAAGGGAGGGGTGATGGTCCCGAGAGAGATAGCTATTGTGTTCATGTGTGAAAATAAAGCAGTTTTTGTTTTTGCCACTCTACACTGAGGTGTTGTCTGATGACTGGGATGGCTGGAGAGTCTGGGATAAGTGCTGGTTCTGAACAGAGGAAGCATTGACGGCGGACCTAGTTCTTTTTGAGGACAGAGGGTTCGTCACAACTGGTTGGCAGCAGCGGCACGAGAGCGCTCAGGATGGCTGATGAAAGTCTGCACACCAGGAGCACTGAAGCCCCAGAGTATCACCACTGGACAGCAAGCAGTCTCCAAGAAAGAGCCATAATGTTGGGTCTCAACCACAGGGGACTGAGTAAGGACCAGCTGGTCCAGTTGCTGGAGGAAAACAGCCAGCAAGGAGGAGTCGACCGCAGATGGAGGTCATGCACTTCCCAGCGAAGACAGAGCAGAGCCTCCCAGCCCAGGCAGCAGTAGTCCTTGGGTTGTCTGGCATGAGGAAGAGATGGCCATTCTGGGGAAGGATGCCACCACCGAAAGAAAGCTTGCAGCCATTGAAAAGGCACAAAAAAGACAAACGGAATGAGAGACTGCAAAAAACCAAGCCACCACCCCTGTGTCGCTCCCTGCTGTATGGGAGACCCAAAGAATTTCCAGGAAGGACTTTAAGTCCTAACAAGAACATACAGGGGATGTGTTTGGGTTCTTTCAGGACTTTGAACATCAATGCAAACTACTGGGGGTCCCACCCACAGACTGGACCCGCCATGTAGTAGGACTGCTGGAAAGGGGGGCCGCTGAGGCTTATCGAATGATGGACCCTCTCAAGAAACGTAGCTATGAGGACCTAAAACAGGCAGTAGTGGACTATTACGCTGTATCACCAGAGGCGTATCGTGCCCAGTTCCGGACTACCCCTTGGGTCCCTGAGACCTCCTTCAAAATGTTTGCGCACAAGCTGTCCATAGCATGCCACCGATGGCTGAAAGGGGAGAAGGCCAGCTCCCCTGAGGGGATCATACATGCTGTCCTGAAAGAACGATTATTTTTCAAGTGCCCCCCTGACCTCCTACAGTGGGTGTGGGAGAGAAAACCTGCCACCCTAGAGGAAGCTGCAGCCTTAGCGGATGAGGCCCTCTTGATCAACACACAATGGCGGAAGCCTCCCGCCGAGGCACCCCGAGTTCCCAAGGTGTCCAGCCCCACCTCTGGGCCCTGCATGCCTCACCATCATCGAGCACCAACCCCTCGGGTCCCACTACCACATCACCCGATTTCCCCACAGTGGACCGCAAGACCCACCTTGGAAAGGCACTGTTTTGGCTGTGGGCCAATCTATCAGGCCAGCTGCCCTGCCAGAACCAAGACTCTCGGACCTAGCCCTGGCATGCCAGTACATTATATGGATTGGTGCCAAGCTCCCGAGGTCCTGCCGCCACCCCCTCCAGACTGGTGTTTCTCTTCTGCCGACTGGGACACCCATCCAGGAGTCTTTGGCCTACAACCTGCTGAGGCACCTACATCGCTTCTCCAAGGAAAGCACCTACAAGAGGTCACCGTGGACGGTCAAAAGGCGGTGGGATTCCGAGATTCGGGTGCGTTCCTTACTATTGTGGACCCATGAGTTGTGAGCCCTGGTGCTCTCCAGCCTGGCCCAGGAATAGTGATCCGATTGGCAGGCGGCACCAACCTCTTCATTCCCCTCCTTGATCTCCTGGAGGTAGCGCACCATTCGGCTGATGTACACCAGGTATCCCTTGGCCCCCAGCTCAGCCAGGAACAGCAGGTGTCCATGAAGACTGTTGTGCACCACCACCGTCCCATCTTTTCCTCTCAGCCCGGAAGGACGACCCTCACCACTCATCATGTGGAAACCTTGCAAACCCGGCCCATCCAACAAGCCCCTTACCGAGTTCCAGAAGCCGTCCAGAACACCATAAAACAAGAACTGAATGAAATGTTGGACCTGGGAATTATCCAACCCTCCCAGAGCCCCTGGGCCTCACCTGTTGTTCTTGTACCCAAGAAAGATGGCACCATTCGACTTTGTGTAGACTATCGATGTCTTAATGACCACACCGTTAGCGACGCCTACCCGATGCCCTGTATAGATGACCTGCTGGACCGTCTGGATGTCACTACACTGGACTTGAGCAAGGGTTACTGGCAAATTACCTTAACCGGGGAAGGGAGGGAACGTTCCGTCATCACCCCCTTCGGGCTGTTTGAATTTCTTAGCATGCCCTTTGGGATGAAGAATGCCCCTGCCACCTTCCAGCGTATGGTGGATCATTTGCTGCAGGGCTGTCAAGACTTTGCCTGCGCCTACCTCGATGACATTGCCATCCTCAGTGAAACATGGGAAGACCACCTCCGGCATGTAGGTACTGTCCTAGACCTAATTAGAGGGACCAAAGTCACAATCCGGCCCGATAAGTGCCAGATGGGACACCGGGTGGGGGGAGGCAGACTGCTCCCTGAACCAGCTAAAATTGAAGCCATTAGGGACTGGCCTATTCCTCAGAATAAAAAACCGGTTATGGCCTTTTTGCGCACTGCAAACTATTATCACAAATTTGTTCCCCATTTCAGCACAATTGCCAAGCCACTGACGGACCTGACCAAGAAGACCATGTCAAGGATGGTGACATGGACCCCGGCCTGCCAGACCGCCTTTGACCAGCTAAAAGAGGCCCTCTCCCGCGACCCCATCCTGGCAGCTCCAAACTACAAGCGAAGGTTCATTGTACAGACAGATGCCTCCACATATGGGCTAGGGGCTGTCCTCAGCCAGGTGAATGAGGAGGGGGAGGAGCTCCCGTGTTCTTCCTTAGCAGAAAGTTGCTGGACAGGGAGGTGGCCTATGCCACCATCGAAACGGAGTGCCTGGCTATAGTATGGGCCTTGAAAAAACTGCAACCCTATTTGTACGGCAGGGAGTTCACCATTCTCACGGACCACAACCCCTTCTTCTGGCTGAATCGCGTCTCCGGGGATAACGGCCGCCTGCTAAGGTGGAGTTTGGCCTTACAACCGTATAACTTCACTATTCAATACCGAAGGGGGAGCCAAAATGCAGATGGACCCTTCTGTCAACAAGATTCCCAGTAAAGCCCAGTCACCCTGTCTTCTCTCCAGCGGCTGAAAGGACTCCAGTGAGAAGGACCAGTCTATGCTCTCCCCAGCGGCGGGCATGTTCTCTGAGAGAGGCAGAGGTTGGCTGGGTAAGTAATGCTATGTTTTGGACAATTTATTTGGGGTACTGTGGGGACACCGGCATTGGGGACTGGAACTACTGACTAACTTTGGAGTCAACCCGTTTGGGGTCTCCTCCGGTGTTAGTCTCCTGCCGTAAGGGGAGATGTGTGACAGTGGTCACTTTGGGTAGGATGCCCGAGAACTCCATTCTGATCTGTACTAGACGGACTCTATTTATAGCCACACTGGAACCTTGTAAAATGTATATATTGTGTATCTCATGCTGTTGGACTCTTTTGCTTAGATCGTTTGGGGTGTGGTTGTATGCCATTGGTTTATTGTCTCTATCTGCCCTGGCTGTGGGGGGGGGAGAGGGGGGATTCCCTTGACAGCTCTCCTTGCTGATTGGACAGTTTACCCCACCCTGAATTCCAAAGGGAGGGGTGATGGTCCCGAGAGGGATAGCTATTGTGTTCATGTGTGAAAATAAAGCAGTTTTTTATTTTTGCCACTCTACACTGAGGTGTTGTCTGACTGGGATGGCTGGAGAGTCTGGGATAAGTGCTGGTTCTGAACAGAGGAAGCATTAACAGCGGACCTAGTTCAGTTTGAGGACAGAGGGTTAGTCACAAAGGCGATTGGTCCCTTAGTGGGGACAGCTTCCCTTTTACCTCCGACCACTGACAGGATCTCCAGTCAGCAGAACCTGCACTTCTGGTTGGACTGCAAGCTGCAGGCCCAACCCTGCACTGCTCTCCTGCTTCTGGATAGGCCCTCAGACAGCCTAGCAGCCAGACGCCCCCCCCCCCCCCCCGGAATAGGCCCAATCTCTGGCCTAGCAGCCTGGGGCACACGACACACGTCCACTCAGATAGCCGTCCAGGTGGCACAGAACTTAGATCACCTGACTCCACCCGAATATATAGGCTCTCCCAGCAGGCCAAGGGATCCAAGAAAACTCCTGCCCATTGGCTGAGATACCCCATATGACCATAACCTGACCTTGAGTTGCCCTTCTCATATCTAGTACCACCAAGTACCCGGCCACCTAGTGGTAGAAGAGAAAAGTGCAACAAGGCCAAACTTAGGGAGAAATCAATGGATCTCTAACAGTCAACCAGGATAACTACACTTGACAAGTAAATTTGTGAGGATCATCCCTGCCTAAACTTCAGGGTGCTACATCTGCACATCTACATTGGGTAAAAACGCAGAATCTGTGCGTCCTCAGATGCATCCCTGCTCTATTTTTTTTATTCTGCTAAATGCATAACAGAACTCAATGCACCTGTCTGAATTAATAAAACAGAAAATAATCTAAGCTAGGGTGGAAAACCTTTAAGAATAAAATAAAGCTGCGACCACTTAATTTGTGATAACAAAAACTATATCAAAATAAAATACATAGGGTAGTGCCAATGCCCCTGTCTGACTGAATAAAGCAGAAAATAATCTGCGCTAGGGTGGAAAACATCTAAAAATAAAATAAAGCTGCCACCACTTAAAGTGTTGGTTATCCCAACATTTCATATTCCTGAATTGTGCCTGCTATACCATGTACTTGTATGAGAACATATTCTGTTCTCTTTGTATTGCTTCCTTAGTGGGAAATCCCTGGTGTTCCTGTCAGTCCCTCTCCCTGGTGTTTCTGTCAGTCCCTCTCCTTTCCTATTAAAAACTGACCACACTAAACAGTGCTAGGAACTTAATGTGCTCTCCTCCAATAATCAGACTTGTCCTAACACCCCACCACCATGCACAGCCTCCCACTGGGAAGATCAGTGTGCTGATGTTTCTGCTCCCCCAGCTCGTATACAGTTGAGAACAGAGGGAATTTGATCACGTTTTACAAAAGGGGAAAAAGGTATTTATTATGTTTTTTATATGTATACACAAATGTTTTGCCTTTCTTTTTTTTTTTTTTTTTTAAACCGAATGGGTTGCTTTAGAAGGTGATCATTTACAATCACTTTAATTTGTGATACCAAAAATTCTATCGAAATAAAATAGAAAAAGTAGAGTGCTATTTTTTTAGGATTGTACTGTATATGCATATAACAGTAAAGTGAAAGTTTGAATTAGTAATGATAAAATTAATGTTAAACTTAAAGATAGTCCTTGTGAAAGTCCATATATAAATCAATCCATATACAATAAGTTTGTATATAAAACGTGCTACATGCAAAATGTAAACAAAGTTCATAATAAGCCACCAGGTGAACTGATGCAAACAACTCAAAAGAAAGTCCAGAAAGTTAGAAAGAAAGTTATTACTCTTAGGTGTATTATAAACATGCCAGCTTCATGTGCAATCCACATACGGTATGTCTCCTAATGTGTTCTCCAGCACCTCCACTCAGATGTAATAAAGCCAAAAGGCCTCTTACCAGATAGTGCGGAGCCTTAAGTTATAAATGGCCATGAGTGCTTAACACAAATATGCCTTCAATGATATCCAGAGCTGTTATCTCTGTTCCCAGTCACAGTAATTAGCGGTACCTTGGAGTATATATGAATACACATGCTACATTTAAATAGTGTCTTGTAATTTGCACCCAGGATCCCAGCACTGCAAGACTTCAATGTTAACCAATGTGATTTCTCATTTCCTTTCTGAATTGCCCAATACATTTTAATTATGCTGCATACAGATACCTGCAGAACTACACCCTGCATGAATCTGTAGGCAGTGTTTGTATGTCCCATTTGAACGAGGCCTTGAAGATAATTATTTTTGCCAAATTTGTAGCATTTGTATATAATAGATTTATGTAATGTGTAATGTGTTATGCTTCCAGAATCTGCACTCAAGTTACACCTGCAGGTCATGCTTTGTGGATATCTACAGTGCCTTGCAAAAGTATTCACCCCCCCTGGCATTTTTTGCATTTTGTTGCCTCACAACCTGTAATTAACATGGATTGTTTGAGGATTTGCATCATTTAATTTACAAAACATGCCCACAACTTTGAAGATGTTTTTTTTTTATTGTGAAGCAAACAACAAATCGGAAAAATTCAATGTGCATAACTATTCACGCCCCTAAAGTCAATACTTTGTAGAGCCACCTTTTGCGGCTATCACAGCTCCAAGTCTCTTTGGATAAGTCTCTATGAGCTTGCCACATCTTACCACTGGGATTTTTGCCCATTCCTCCTTGCAAAACTGTTCCAGCTCCTTCAAGTTGGATGGTTTGCGCTTGTGAACAGCAATCTTTAAGTCTGACCACAGATTTTCTATTGGATTGAGGTTTGGGCTTTGACTAGGCCATTCCAACACATTTACATGTTTCCCCAAAAACCACTCATATGTTGTTTTAGCAGTGTGTTTGGGGTCATTGTCCTGCTGGAAGGTGAAACTCCATCCTAGCCTCAAAAAGAGTGGTACAGGTTTTGCTCAAGAATATCCATGTATTTAGCACCATCCATCTTTCCCTCACCTCTGACCAATTTCCCAGTACTGACTGCTGAAAAACATGGGATGGTGTTCTTTGGGTGATGTGATGTGTTGGGTTTTCGCCAGACATAGAGTTTTCTTTGATGGCCAAATTTTAGTCTCATCAGACCAGAGCACCTATTTCCATACATTTTGGGAGTCCCCCACATGCCTTTTCGCAAACTCAAAACGTGCCATTTTGTTTTTTGCTGAAAGTAATGGCTTTCTCCTGGCCACTCTGCCATAAAGACCAACTCTATGGAGCGTATAGTCCAGTCTCTGCTGTGGAACTCTGCAGCTCCTCCAGGGTTACCTTAGGTCTCTATGCTGCCTCACTTATTAATGCCCTCCTTACCCGGTCTGTGAGTTTTGGTGTGCGACCATCTCTTTGCAGGTTTGCTGTTGTGCCATGTTCTTTCTATTTGGTTATGATTGATGATTCCTAGGAGCACCATCAAATCTAAGATTTGGATATTTTTTTATAACCTAATCCTGACTTGTACTTCTCAACAACATTGTCCCTTACTTGTTTGGAGAGTTCCTTGGTCTTCATGGCAGTGTTTGGTTAGTGGTGCCTCTTGCTTAGGTGTTGCAGCCTCTGGGGCCTTTCAAAAAGGTGTGTATATGTAATGACAGATCATGTGACACTTAGATTGCTCACAGGTGGACATCATTGCACTAATTATGTGACTTCTGAAGGTACATGGTTGCACCAGAGCTTTTTATGGGCTTCATAACAAAGGGGGTGAATACATACGCATATGTCAATTATCAGTTTTTTATTTCTGAAAAATTGTTTTATGTATATATTTTTTCTAATTTTACTTCACCAACTTAGACTATTGTGTTCTGATCCATCACATATAATTCAGATTAAAAAAAACATTGAACTAAAGGCTGTAATGTAACAAAATAGGTAAAAAGCCAAGGTGGGTGAATACTTTTGCAAGGCACTGTACGTAAGTAGTTAAACCATTTGGAAAATCTTTCTCACGCTTCCCAAGCCCCCCTGTTGACTAGGGGGGCAGCCAAACTCATTAAAGTATTATTGCCAAGGTTTAAGAAATGGGAAAAGCTGGGTCAAGCTTGGAAATACAGGAAGGGTCAAGGCTTGACTTTAAAGTGAAATACTAGGTAAATAACCAACATCCTAGAATTTGTACAGCCAGGGTTGCAATTCATAAACATTCCCCACTGCAAAACCAGAAAGTAGGTTTTGACCATGACTAGGCTCCGAGGAGCAGAGCGGGACATGTTGTGGGCGTGGCCTGGTTGGAGTCCAGGCAGAGGTTCGTTCAGAAGGATCGTTCAGATGTGCTGCTAAAGGAGACATTTTCTTAAAACCAGACAGACAATATATCTTCTTGTTTCAACAGTGCAGCTTCATATAATCACCCCTCCACCTAATGGACCCTAGGGGCTTTTATTTCCCCCATCCCCCAGCTTGGGCTCCATAACAGTATGGGGAGAACAGCATTAGAATGTGTATGAGTTTGTATTAATGTGAACCCAGAATAATTATTACTGCAAAGGCAAGCCAAAGTTTGAAAACATTATGTCCCACCGCCAATCCCACATTTTCTATTAAAGGGACTATAGACATTACACTTTTACATTTCCTTTTAGACTGTAGTCCTTAATATATGGAAATATAGGCCCTCATTAATAATTTATTAATCCTAAACAAAATCTGGATAATCATTTCCCTTTAAATGTGTGATTACAAAATACGTCAGGTCCTATAATTTTTTTCGCTGATTTTGAGGTCATAGTCAAGCATCACTAAGACCCCTTTCACACTGAAGCGCCGCTAAAACAGCGCTAAAGCGTCAGTCATTTTTGCGGTGCTTTAGTGGAATTTAAATCGGAGTTCCACCCAAAAGTGGAACTTACGCTCATTTGTCTCCTCTTCCCCTTCGGTGTCTTTGACAGGTATCCGGTTCCCACTTCTGGGAGTCCAGGCCGCGACCCATGATGTCACAGTGGGGCTCCCTCTTCCTCACTCCTCCTCCCCTGTCGCCAGGCCAGTAAGAGAGAGGAGTGGGGGTGCTCGCGCATGCGCAGTAGGGACCCGGTGTGAAGCCGTGTTTTGCTTGCGTCTATCTAGCAAGGTTACTCTGTGGTATAACAAGGAAGCTGAGACTTCTGCAGTGTGTAAATGTGCTTTTACTATACAAGATGCTGTACATACAAAACTATTACAATATTAGGACTACAATACAAGACTGACAGATCTCTATAACAAGCAAAATGCCTAGCAAATAGAACAGCCTATGGTCTATAACAGTACAAATACATTTTAAAGGTTACTTAACTTCTGTTACTCGTGATCTCCATTGGCAATGATTCTTCTTGGAGACCAGGTTCTATTCTTCTTCATGAGTGGCTTCTTCTGATCTTACAGCAACATGATGTGTGTGTTAGCTTATGCCTGCTTTTATGTGTCAGGCAAAGTTACCAAACAACAGAAAACATACCTGTTTACTGTAGCTGTTGAATACAACAATGCTATCTATCTATTGTCTACTTAACCACTTCCCGCCCAGTCAATAGGCAATTGACGTCCGGGAAGTGGTTCAGTTATCCACACTCATATGACGTCCTGCAGGATAACAGCCGCCGCGCGCCCGGGGGGCGCGCATCGCGGCGATCGGTGGAGACACTGATCTCGGTAAAGAGCCTCCTGCGGAGGCTTTTTACCACGTGATCAGCCGTGTCCAATCACGGCTGATCACGATGTAAACAGGAAGAGCCGTTGATCAGCTCTTCCTCACTCGCGTCTGACAGACGCAAGTAGAGGAGAGCCGATCGGCGGCTCTCCTGACAGGGGGGGTTCGCGCTGATTGTTTATCAGCACAGCCCCCCCTCAGATACCCACACTGGACCACCAGGGAAGCCCCCCAGGACCACAGGGAAGCCCCAAGCATGTGGATGACCAGGTAAGTCCCCCATGGCCATCCACATGCAGAAATACACACAAAACATATGCCAATCAGTGCCCACAAATGGGTACTGACTGGCACCATCATGGCATGTGATGCCCAGCAATGCCAGCCACCAGTGTCATCAGTGCCACCTAACAGTGTCATCAGTGCCACCTACCAGTGTCCATCAGTGCCACCTATCAGTGCCCATCCGTGCCCATCTCTGCCCATAAGTGCCCACCTATCAGTGCCCATCTGTGCCACCTATCAGTGCCACCTATAAGTGCCCATCAGTGCCGCCTATAAGTGCCCATCAGTGCCGCCTATGAGTGCCCATCAGTGCCGCCTATGAGTGCCCATCAGTGCCGCATACCAGTGCCACATATCAGTGCCCATCAGTGCCGCCTATCAGTGCCCATCATCAGTGCCCATCAGTGCCACCTCATCAGTGCCACCTCATTGGGGCCACCTCATCGGGGCCCATCAGTATCGCCTTATCAGTGCCCGTTAGTGCCGCCTTATCAGTGCCCGTCATTAAAGTAGAAAAGGTACTTATTTACAAAAAATAATTAACAGAAACAAAGAAAAACATAGTTTTTTTCAAAATTTCCGCTCTTTTTTATTTGTTGTGCAAAAAATAAAAAACGCAGAGGCGATCAAATACCCCCGAAAGAGAGCTCTATTTGTGGGAACAAAATTATGAAAAAATTGTTTGGGCACAGTGTTGCATGACCGCGCAATTGTCATTCAAATTGCGACAGCGCTGAAAGCTCAAAATTGGCTTGGGCAGGAAGGTGTATAAGTGCATGGTATTGAAGTGGTTAAACCAAATCTGTCAGTAATCTAAAAGTCATTCTTTCAGTTTGAGAGCTGAAAGAAATCTCAAACAAGTAATGTCTTACTTGTTTACTGTAGATATAATACAACAATGGTATCTAAACCCCATTGTATGAAAACAGCATTTGTTTGAGAAATCTACTCAAACCAAAAAACTAACAGTAATCTGACCAGCTCACTATTGTAAAATTGTCCCATGTATCCTATGTCTGAGTAATATAATAAAAATCATATTTTTAACAAACGCAACACATTCCACCCTATGATTTTTTTTTCTCTCAGACTACACAGAAAATCTCTTCATTACTAACAACTCATTCTACACATGAATTTTCCTTAAATGCAACCCCTCCCATATTTCTGTTACTGGGAAGGTGTTTCAGTCTTTGGATAATAGTTCATTAGAAAGTCCATTCTAAAGTTCTTTAGAAATAAGTCCAGGCTTGAAATACATCAAAGGCCTTGTTCTCCACAGCTCTTGCGATCTTCCATCATTCTTTCCATCATGTAACCACTTTTCTCTGGTCTTCCTATGGATCAAAAAGGAGACAGCCTGTGGAGTGGAAAACAAAGCGGATTATCTGTTCCTTCTAACAATACATAAACAGTAGATCCTGGCCCTTCAGCTACAATCTCTCCTCTAAATGGCTTCTTGCCTGGATATCTGACCAATACTTTGCCACCTGCCTGTATGCACCTCTGACCCTCCCAAAGAACATCAATAGGGAGGAGAGAAAATATACTGATATTTCCCAGAAGATCACTGCTGTTTATTTTGGAAGGTTTGATGTTATGTAGCCTCACTTTCCACTCTTGCTGAGAAGTATCCACTAACCAGTCAGAGTCCCAGCCACTGTCTTGAAGCTCATCTGCCAATGCAAATATAACTTCAAACCTTCCTGCCAGATTCCCTCTCATTCCTAGATAGGCTTCAGCTTCAGATATGTCACTCTTGGTTTCTATGTCATGGGAAGCAGTAACATGGTATCTGTTAAACCCTGTTCTTTCAGGAACCTTACATAAATACTGAACTCTGCACTCCAGCTGTGGAATCTGTGCCTCAGCCCCTACCACCCTCTCATATGGTGTGCTTTTGGCTATTGGCCTAGAATTTAACAACATGACTGCCTGTGTGAGGACCCGATCCCACTCCCTTAGTGTATGTGTGGGTGTAAGTTTGCGTATCTGGTCTTTCAATAGCCCGTTGTATCTTTCAATCAAACCAGCTGCCTGTGGATGGTATGGGATGTGGCACAACCAGTACACTCCAGAATCTTTGGCCCACTGCTGTACTGTTTATCCGGTGAAGTGTGAGCCATTATCACTTTGGACTTGTTTGGGACAACCATAAGCAACGACAAGTTTCTGAAGCAGTTGAAGCGTTGCGGCTTGATCTGCACGTTTGCAAGGATGAAAAAGCATAAGTCCTGAATAAGTGTCCACTGCAGTGCAACAATATCTCAGTCCATTGTTTCCCCGGGGCAGGGGACCGATGAAGTCAATCTGCCAGATCTCTGCAGGCCTCTCACCCCTCTTAATTGATCCGGTGGAGTACTTTTGCAATGGCCATTGTCGCACTTCTCCACACACTGTACAGTTCCCTATTACAGTCTTTATCATGTCCATGGATATAGGCAATCCTCTCTGCTGTGCCCATTCATATGTTGCTTTCTGCCCCAAATGTCCAGATTGCTTGTGGGCCCAGTTGGCCAAGTTCATCAAAACAGGATCAATTGGCACAACTGCCTTCACTTTGGCGATTTCATCTGCAACTCTGTTATAGTTCTCAAAGTCTGGTACATGGGGCACATGTGCATCAACATGCCCCACTTTTATGGTGCGTGAGCGAGCTTCCTTCCAGATGTAGTCCCAGACTTCCTTGCCTCCCCACACCACCTTTCCATGAATCATCCATTCATTGGACTTCCACGTGGGGATCCAAGTTGTCAGTCCTTTAAAAACCACCCAGCTGTCAGTGTAGATAGTGACATGGGAAGAAGGATCCTCCTGAAGAGTCATCACTACAGCTTTCAACTCTGCATACTGACTGGACCCTCCGATTCAGGACTCCTGCAGGACTGTGTCTGTACTTGGGTTGTAGGCTGCTGCTGTCCATTTACGTCCAGACGAGGTGATTATGGCTGAACCATCAGTGAACCACGCTGACTCCTTCATGTCTTCTGACAGAGACTCAAAGGGTGGAGCCTCTTGAATGGGGGATGACTGCAGCACAGGAATTTCTTCTTCTGGCCGGGTACTGGTAAAAGTAACAAGCCCTGCCAACTGTTTTGAAATGTCTCTAACATCCCCAGCTGCAATACCCCCTCTTTCTTGAAGGTACCACTTCCATTTCATCAGTGTCTGGTTCTGGGCTACAGCTGCCCTAGTGGTCAGTCCATTATCTCTCACCTATCCTGCTATTGGCAATGCAGTATGGATGGTGACTGTGTCCTTTTCTGTAATGGTCTCTACATGTTGAAGTGCTATGTAGGCCCCAAACAGGTACTTCTCTAGGGGCGTGTATCTCGTCTGTGCCCCTGTCAGTTGTTTGGACCAAAATCCAATAGGTATTGCTCTCAGTCCTTTCTTTTCATTTGGCTGCCACAGACTCCAAGATATGGTACCATTCTGCTCCACTACATCCAGCTGAAATGGTACTCCTTGTCTCACGGGTCCCAATCCCTGATGCTGCAAAATAGCTTCTTTAGCAGCCAGAAATGCAGTTCGCTGTTCTGAACCCCATGAGAACTCAGTCTTTTTTCTGGTAAATTGTATATAGGCCTCAATATCAGTCCAAGATGTGGGATGAACGATCTCCAGAATCCTACAACTCCAATGAACTTCTGTGCCTCCTTTTTGGTAGTAGGGGGCGAGAGCGCCTGGATAGTTTGCACAACTGTCTCTGGAATTTTCCTCTGTGGCCCAGTTCACATCATTCCTAGGAATTTCACCTCTGTGGCAGGTCCTTGGACTTTGTCTCTGTTGATAGCCCACCCTCTGTTCTCCAAGTGCTGTATCAGCAGGTGCAGTGCTTCAGTTACATCTTCTTTTGTCCCAGAGATCATGATGTCATCAATGTAGTGAAACACAGCGACTTTCAAATTCAGGGTACTTAAATCTTGGGCAATCAGTCCATGACAAATTGTTGGAGAATGAAGATAGCCTTGCGGAAGGACAGTGAAAGTGTACTGGCGGCCGTCCCACACCATAGCAAACTGGTCTTGACAATCTGGGTCTATCAAAATTGAAAAGAAAGCATTAGCCAGGTCTATCACAGCATGATATTCTCCTGCATCTTTAGCAATTTTCTCAACAATTGAGATCATATCTGGTACAGCTGACTTCAATGGAGGTGCCACTTTGTTTAGACCTCTGTAATCCACAGTCATTCTATATGTCCCATCAGGTTTCTTTAATGGGAACACCGGAGACGAGAAAGGACTTACAGCAGGTCTAAGGATCCCTACTCTCAACAGTTCTTGAATAGTCTCCCCAATTTCTTTGTGGCCTCCAGGAAGTCTGTACTGCTTGAGACAGACTGGCTTCTCTGGTGGAGGAATGTAGACAGGGGTCCATTTCGCATGACCTCTGACCACAGCCTTCACCGCCCTTACCAGATACGCTTTATCAGGATACCCGAATGTGAATGTACCTCTTTCAGTCTGAATTGACTGACCTTGAAGTACATCCATCAAAAGAATATTTTCGGGTAACTCTGATACCAAAACATTTGTCATAAATCCTGATCCCTTGCCAATAGCCAATTTCACCCGTATCCTAACTGCTGGTGTAGTTTGCCCTCCCAAACCTTCTACATAAATCAATTCTCCTTTGTGATGGGAAGGATTTCCTTGCAAAAGTGTAACTTCAGCTCCGCTATCAACTAAAGCCATTACATGTGTAGGAGAAGATGACATCCCCCACCATACAGTGACAGGTGCATATGGGCGTCGGTCTCCTGCTGTCACTGCCCTTGCTGCTATTACAGGAGACTAACCTTCCCTTCATAAAGGATATTGAACCTCCCAATCCCCTTTTCTGATTCTCTCTAACTCCTCCCCAGGATAAAGGGATTTGGGTTCATGTTCAGTTTTGGGAATTGGTTTGGGGCTAACAGGAGGGGTCTGTTCTGTTTCCTCTAAGTATAGTTTGATGTTATCTTCACTAGGAGTAGTGTTTCTAACCCTGACAGTTTTACCTACTAAATGTTTCCACCTCTTCAGCATTTCTGCAGTAGTAATGCCATCTATCTCATCTTTAGGTACTCCTGCCTTTAATAGGTCCACCCACATTTCTTTCCTAGAAATAACTAGCCTGGTTTTCTCTTCACCTTCTGTCTTCTCTACCCCATTCCGTTTCTTCTCTGTTCTTTTCTGCTTGTATTCTTCCTGTCTGGCCTTGACCTTATCTACTGCCCTGACAGGTTTTGTTTTAGCCTCCTCTATCTCCCCCAACTGGCTTAAAAGGGTTGTGGCTTCATGAACCTTGCTGTTTAATCCCAGGCCTCCCAACAAGGACAATAATGGAGCCCTGAGATTAAATGGCGCAGACTTCATCAGCTTAGAGCGCAGAGCAGACGTAAAGGGTTCCATATCTGGACCTATCCATTCTGGAAATGTATTTAATCCGGTTATACAACCCATCTCACGTAACCTGGAAATACCCTCTCCTATTGATCTCCAGGAGTAGGTATTTTCCAGGTCAGTTGGACTAGCGTATACTCGGACTATTCCAGCTCTCACAAGGTCTAACAGTGAAAAATTCACGCTAAACTCTCGGGCTTTTCGCATTGCCTGACGCAATTGTGGATCATGGGTTAACACTCCCATAGCCACTGCTTCCTTACCTGACAAAACAACACTGCCCGCCCCTTCGTCCCATAAGCGTAGGAGCCAACTCAATAGGGTCTCCCCAGACCTTTGTTTATATTGTTTTGCCAGCTCATGGAGTTCAGTTTGTGTAAACTCCCAAACCTCTTCAATTTCAACATCTTTGGGGTTGCGATAATGCACCTCCCCATCTGCCATATCCTCTCTATCATGTTGCCGTTTCCTATGCTTAGTAATGAGAGGTCTGGCATACTTTTTCTTTCCCATTGGGTGATCATCATCTGAAATATCAAACTCTATCTCCTCATCATCACTATCATTTGAGGAGAGCACATCCTCACAATCTCAGTTTTGGGATGTGACAATGGCACGTACCCTGGCTTTACTAACAGGTTTATGCCCCTTCCTTTTCCTTAAGGCATTAATTGATTTGGTCATGAGGGCTGCACACCGCTCTTGCAAATCATCAGCCCGACTAGCGGTTGAACGTACACACTCTGAAGCAACTGCTAGCTGGTCTTTTAATACCTTAACTTCTGCCTCTGCCTTCTCCCTTCTATGTGATTCAGTATAGAGAGCATGGAGGAAGTACCATCCCACTGTGGACACTGTCCTCTTCCCTTTCTTACTTAAATCCAACCCCTTAAGGCTAAAATCTACAAAATGATCTGAGACTTTATCACCCCAAGTCAGCTTCAAGGGAGAAGCATATTTCACAAATTCTTTAGCAAGAGGCTCCCACTCATTATTTCTGGCCCAGATAGGTAAGCTGCACACTTTCTTCTGGTCACCAGAACCCTCTGCAGCCTTGCTTTTCCTAAACAGCTTACGCAGCATTTTACCTAGCACAAGCTACACAACACACTACAGAAAAACAAGTCTGCTTCAATTGAATTATAGCACAGATCGCGGCCGAGCCCCCAAATGTTTCGCTTGCGTCTATCTAGCAAGGTTACTCTGTGATATAACAAGGAAGCTGAGACTTCTGCAGTGTGTAAATGTGCTTTTACTATACAAGATGCTGTACATACAAAACTATTACAATATTAGGACTACAATACAAGACTGACAGATCTCTATAACAAGCAAAATGCCTAGCAAATGAACAGCCTATGGTCTATAACAGTACAAATACATTTAAAGGTTACTTAACTTTGATTACGCTATGTTCATGATCTCCATTGCTGGTGACCAGGCATCGTCTTCTTATGATGAGTGGCTTCTTCTGATGTTACAGCAACATGATGTGTGTGTGTCCCAGCTTATGCCTGCTTTTATGTGTCAGGCAAAGTTACCAAACAACAGAAAACATACCTGTTTACTGTAGCTGTTGAATACAACAATGCTATCTACCTATTGTCTACTTAAAACCAAATCTGTCAGTAATCTAACACTCATTCTTTCACTTTGAGAGCTGAAAGAAATCTCAAACAAGTAATGTCTTACTTGTTTACTGTAGCTATAGACATGAATACAACAATGGTATCTAAACCCATTGTATGAAAACAACATTTGTTTGAGATTTCTACTCAAACCAAAAAAGACTGACTGACCAACTCACTATTGTAAAATTTTCCCATGTATCCTATGTCTGAGTAATATAATTAAAATCAGATTTTTAACAAACGCAACACAAGCCGTAAGGCTAAACTGCCGGGTTCCCTTACCCACATTGGCGGCGGTGCCGACATCCCTGGACTCCAGGACAGGTAAGTGTTCTAATATTAAAAGCCAGCAGCTGCAGTATGTATAGCTGCTGGCTTTTCATATTTTTTTTGGGCGGACCTCCGCTTTAAGCAGTGCTTTCTCAGCATTTTTCGGGAGCTAGCGGGTCGTTTTCAAGTGACAACGTGAAAAAGACCAGTTTTGCTGCGCTTTCAAATCGCTTTTAAGGCGATTTGGAAGCGCTGCTCATTCATTTCAATGGGCAGGGGCGTATTCATAGTGCTTCCAATTCGCCCCAAAGATGCTGCTTGCAGGACTTTTTTTAACGTCCTGCAAGCGCACCGCCCGAGTGTGAAAGCTCACATTGCAATGAATGGGAGGCAGCTTTCAGGCGATTTTCAGAGCATTAAAACGCCTGAAAACTGCCTCAGTGTGAAAGGGGTCTAATAGAAGAATGCAAGAATTCCTGGCTGGCAGGAATTTGTCTTACTTTTTTGCACCTACAGTACGTTTCCAAAAGCCACCTCTTTACTGAAATGAACCAGTTATCATGGAGCTTCTGAAAATTTCAGTCTTATTTCGCTGTTTGAATTGTAGAACATCAGCAGTGGAAAAAAAGCAAGGAAAAAAGGCATTAACGGGTATTCATTTCTAATGGTGAGTCTTCCCTATTAAAGACATAAGAGGGCAGGAAAAGGAAAGCTAACACCGAGGGGTTTATTTACTAAAACTTGAGCGTGCAAAATCTGGTGCAGCTCTGCATGGAAACCAATCAGCTTCCAGGTTTTATCGTCAAAGTTTAAATGAACAAGCTGAAGTTCAAAGCTGATTGGCTAACATGCACATCTGCACCAGATTGTGCACTCTCCAGTTTTAGTAAATCAACTCCATAGTGTACTAGGGTGGACATTTAGAAAATTCTATGTGATAAACAGTGACTTCGTTTTCAAAATAAACCTAAAAAAAAAGATCTATTACTTTCATTTGAAATCTATTTTAATGAAAGTCAGCTTGTACTGGAGGATTTTAGTAAATCATTCAAGGAAAACTCAGTCACTAATAATGTGACCATTTCAATTCCTTTATTTGCTGTGCAAGCAGGGAATTAACTGCAAGTCTTTTACAGGACTGCAAGAGTTTTTGTCAAATAACTGCAATGCCCCCAAATGCACATTTCAGCTTGATATATAATTAAATATAAGGTAATCTAGAGAATGGACATCTCCTGAGCTATCCCATGTTTTAGGAGCTGACAGTCAATTATAGCTGGTAGATTATAATCCAGCCTAGGCACAAACTGTCATAAAAACATGCTGTGTTCCTAGTTATAGAATGGTCTGAGTACCATACCAAACTGCATGTAATATTAGGTGAAATTTCTTTTTTTAAGAACAGCAGTCCTAATGGCTTTTAGACTAATTCATCATTTTGCTTGTGCATCAGACATATTGACATGTAATTATTGGTGTGGGAGCTGAGTGCAGACTCTATTGTTTTCAGCTGGGATTTTTACTACCTGATAGCTGCTCATTATCATGATGTATTAAAAATGCCACAGTTTAGGGATCGGCATTTTTACAGCTTGCAATGGATATTATACCACAGATAAAAAATTTGAATAGAAACATCTTCTTTGCGTTCGGCTGTACATCATTTTACTACTCTGGCATAGCTTTGGAATCTGTGGTTGGCATTTATTCTTCATAAAAGGGGAAGCATTATATATACAGTAGCATTGACAACAACAATAATAATAGTAATAACTACAGTAATATAGTTACATAGCTAATTAGGTTGAAAAAAGATATATATATATATATATATATCAAATTCAACTATGAAAGCACCAGCTGTAACAATAATAATTATAATAATAATAATAATAATAATAATACCGTAATAATAATTATATCCTTCTATCCATACTCCACTAAAGAGAAACACCTTCTTTACAGCTAAAAAACAAAAAAACATAAATTTTTCTTTGTGCCACATTGTTATGCACCATATCAGTTTATTTTTGAATTCTCAATACAATTTTGTATTTAGAAACTTCTCTTGAACTGGTGTTATGTTGATGGAGCTGAACATAAAAACAGCCATTGGCAGGGATGTGGCTATGATTTTTAAAGACTTAGAGAATCATGAAGAACATTTATGTGGTATGCGCAGCGTGCCAGGGCAAATGGTAACAGTGCCCACATTGGATGAAAAGTGGGAGGTGTTTAAAAGCAATGGATAAATAGAACCTTAGACTCTATGTATACATTGAACACATACTGTATGCCAGGGCTCAAAATTTCAAGTCCTGATCTACTAGCCAGGCCCTAAGGGTTACTCGCCACCAGTTGCTCCACCCAACCCCTACCCTGCCCCGCCCCTAAACACGCCCTCATAAATATATTGTGAAATGACACTGTTAAATATTTTATGCAGAATTAAGTTACAAAAATAAATATTAACAACAACTTTATCAATGCCCATGAATGCAGTCTATCAGTGTCCATTAGTACGGCCCCATCAGTGCCTCCTCACCAGTGCCCATAAATGCAGCCTCACCAGTGCCCATCAATGCAGCCTGATCAGTGCCCCTCAATGCAGCCTCATCAGTGCCCATCAGCTCAGCCTCATCAGACAGGAAAATGTGGTTGGTTAGCAGGCTGGTTAGTAAGTTAAGAAAGGAATTTCTCTGGTTTTATTTCTCCTCCCTTAGTACCCCTCTACCTCCAACACCTCCCCCAGTACATCTCTACCTCCAATGGCTCCCCCAGTACACCTCTACCTTCAATGGCTCCCCCAGTACACCTCTATTCCCAACACCTCCCCCAGTATACCTCTACCTCCAACACCTCCCCCAGTACAGAAGGAGAGAGTTACCGCTCAGATGTGACTGGTGACTCATTCACAAGATCCAGAGCCGTGGGTGCAGGCAATGCATATGACAATGCAAAAAATCTGAGGAAAACGCTTGGACAGCCGCACTCCAAAAAAGGTTCTTTTATTTAAAATAAAAGCACAAACAACATGACACAGCAAAAAAAACAGCAAGTATGAGCTGACGTTTCGCACTGCGATTCAGTGCTTAATCATAGCTGCGCAGTGCGAAACGTCAGCTCATACTTGCTGTTTTTTTGCTGTGGCATGTTGTTTGTGCTTTTATTTTAAATAAAAGAACCTTTTTTGGAGTGTGGCTGTCCAAGCGTTTTCCTCAGATTTTTTGCACCTCCCCCAGTACACCTCTACCTCCAATGCATCACCCCTCCCCCTAGCACACATCTACCTCGAATTCCTCTTCCCAGCATATCTCTGCCTCCTTACACCCCCTCCGAGCACACCTGTGCTTTTAATGACCCCCCAGCACACCTCATCTTCCAACCTTCCATCTCCAGCACACCTATGCCTCTATCCCCCCCTCAATCCAGCACATCTATGCTTTAAATTTTCCCCCCAATCCATCACACCTATGCCTTAAATTCCACCCCCCCCCAATCCATCATACCTATGCCTCCAAATCCACCCCTCCCCCCCCAATCTATCAGACCTATGCCTCAAATTTCACCCGCCCTCCCCCCAATCCATTATACCTATGCCACCAATTCCACCCCCTCCCCCAATCTATCTTATGGTATGATAGATTGGGGAGAGGGGTAGAATTGGAGGCACATGTATGATAGAGTCGGAGGGGGGAGGTGGAATTGGAGGCTTAAGTTTGATTCAGACCTATGCCTTCAATTTCACAATAACCCCCCCCACTCATAAAACCATTATACCTATGCCTCCTATTAATCCCCCCTTCCTCCCAACACATCTTGTTCAATCCCCCATTATGCCAATGCCTCCAGCAAGTGTGTTGCTTCCAACCACAGCACACTGTCATATTTATTATTTACCATTCTGCTGCAGCCACGGGGGTTAAACAACGGTGCACACTGAGGGCGGACCGAGTGTTCGAGCCCGCCCACTTAGGACTGCCCTGTGGAGACATGCACCACTCCTTAGATGTGAGGCAGGAGGGTGGTAAAGGGGGCTGTCCCAGGCGGTTCTTTGACTCCTATTGAAAGACCACGATGTGAGCCTGAGTGGGGCGGGAATATGCGTCAGGAGGAAGGTGGAGGGGGCGGTCCCAGATGGCTCTTTGATGCCTTTTGAAAGCCAGCAATGTGAGTCTAATCGGGGCAGGTATGTGCGGCAGGAAGGAGGTGGAGGGGGCAGTCCAAGGCGGCTCTTTGACGCCTATTGAAAGCCAGTGATGTGAACCTGAGCAGGGCGGGAATATGCGTCAGTAGGGAGGTGGAGTGGGCGGTCCCAGACGGCTCTTTGCCGCCTATTGAAAGCCTGCAATGTGAGTCTAATCGGGGCGGGTATGTGCGGCAGGAGGGAGGTGGAGGGGGCGGTATAAGGCAGCTGTTTAACTCCTATTGAAATGGCCACGCTGAGAGCCTGTACGCAGTGGGGGGGGGGGGGGGAACTGGCTACATTCCCGGTAACAGCACAGCCCTGCAACCCTCGCAGTCCTAATTTTTTCACTCGCAAAATGTGAGCTGGTGAGTGAAAATTTTGAGGGCTGCTGTATGCCACATACCCACAAAATTTGCTTTAATTGCTGTGCCACAAGCAAGAGTTTCACAGACACGCATAAACCTCTGAACTATTTATAAAGAATGAAAATCTTACATTACATATGAAAACAATCAGGGACTGCTTAGCAATCAACAACTGTTGAGAAAATGAACACTTTGGTCAGGAGTATGTAGTGTAGTACACTGTAGTATGTAGAATGTAGGTTTTAGGTAAATGTAGCAATCAAGAGTATATAATGCACATCATGATATATATATTGCAGGGGTCCAGCGCATGTAATGTACAACATAGTGTAGGGTTCAGCATAGAGTGCATGTAAAGGAGAATATAGCATGCAGCCCAGCTTACAGAGTGCATGGCTCAAGAGAATTTGACATATAGCTCGTCATACAGGATGCATGGCTCAGGATTATGTAAAATACAGCCTGGCATACAGCACACATGGCAAAGGAGTATATAATGTACAGCCAAGTGTACAGAGTGCAAGGATCAGGAATATGTAATGTACAGCCCATCCTGCAAAGTGCAGAAATCAGGAGTATGAAACATGCAGCTATGTATACAGGGTGCAGTAATCAGGAGTGTTTAATGGGAAGCCAGAATACAGAATATTTTTGAGTCTTTACAGCATGCTCCTTATTTCTTTCTCCTGGCAGCAGTTTCACCGCCAACTCATAAGTTCAAGAAGCAAACAATCAAGTACAGTACACAGCCCTGGTGATAATATATTCTGTAACTCTAAAACATGTAATTACAGCTCATTGGCCATCGCATTCACCACAGATACAAGAGGGGGAATGAGACTGACTAAATATAGTTGCAACAGGATATTGGATTTAGGGTTCAAGCAAAGAGCTCTTGAGCGCCAAGAGGTAAAAAAATAAAAAAGAAGTAAATTGGTGATAAAAGTAAATTCTACGAAAATATCAGTTTTGGGCACACAGACCCTCTAAAGCTGAACTCTATTCTAACTCTATTCTAACAACTACATACCAGTGTTGCCAACCCCCCGAAGTGAAATTTACTGGCAGAACGACAAAATTTACGAACACCACCAGTTTTTTTACTGCCACTGTAAAAAAGTACCTGAAATTACAGTTTTTAGTGCTAAACAGTGCAAATATCAATATTTCAACTATAAACACATAGCTAATGCTATTATCAATGTGTTTAAGTTAAACAAAAGTAAAACAAACATATTTCTAAATTTACATGAAGGTCAGGATACTATAACCCAGCCAGCACAGAGTTCCCCCTTACATCAGAGTCTGCAGTATGCCCCTTACAGTGCAAGGGAACTCTTATGTAAAGGGGAACACTGCAGATCATGATGCAAGGGGGAACTCTGATGTGGAGGGGGGCTCTGGTGAATAGAGACAACCTTCCGCAGAATGAATACACAAAGGTAAGGGGGGGTTACTAATATAGGGGGGGACCTTTTATATCAGTGCCCCCTTACATTATTTTATTTACTCCCCTCCTTAGATCAGTGACCCCCCCTCAGACTGGCCTGGCGGCGCTGTCACTGACCTGCTCTCAGGTGCACAGTGCGGGGCCCGGCTTAGTCAGACGGCTCCAGCTTGGCGGCTCTGACCTCCTCTCCACAGTCCACACGTCCATTTCCTCCCGTAACCCCCATCACGGCGCTCCCACACTTGACATCTTTCTAGGATCCCCTCAGAGACTGCAGACATGATAAAAGACAGGAGATGGTCAGAGGCTGCGGACACAATACAGGAGGTGGACAGAGGCTGCAGAGTCATGACACAGGAGGTGGACAGAGGCTGCGGACATGACACAGGAGGGGGACAGAGGCTGCGGACATGACACAGGAGGGGGACAGAGGCTGTGGACATGACACAGGAGGGGGACAGAGGCTGTGGACATGACACAGGAGGGGGACAGAGGCTGTGGACATGACACAGGAGGGGGACAGAGGCTGCGGACATGACACAAGAGGGGGACAGAGGCTGCGGACATGACACAGGAGGGGGACAGAGGCTGTGGACATGACACAGGAGGGGGACAGAGGCTGCGGACATGACACAGGAGGGGGACAGAGGCTTCAAACATAACACAGGAGGGGGACAGAGGCTGCGGACATGACACAGGAGATGGTCAGAGGCTGCGAACATGACACAGGAGGGGGACAGAGGCTGCAGAGTCATGACACAGGAGGGGGACAGAGGCTGTAGACATGAAACATGAGGGGAACAGAGGCTGTGGACATGACACAGGAGGGGGACAGAGGCTGTGGACATGACACAGGAGGGGGACAGAGGCTGCGGACATGACACAGGAGGGGGACAGAGGCTGCGGACATGACACAGGAGGGGGACAGAGGCTGCGGACATGACACAGGAGGGGGACAGAGGCTGTGGACATGACACAGGAGGGGGACAGAGGCTGCGGACATGACACAGGAGGTGGACAGAGGCTGCGGACATGACACCGGAGGGGGACAGAGGCTGCGGACATGATAGGGTCCTCCTCACCCCCTCACAGTGGCCTCCTCCTCTGTCCACCATCATATAACTTCTCCTCCACATCATCAGTATGCTGTGTTCTCCTTCTGTGCCCCTTTCACCTCTCCACAGGTCAGGGCAGCTCTGACCTGTGTAGAGGTGAAAAGGGCACAGGAGGAGGACACAGCATACTGATGATGTGGAGGAGAAGTTATATGATGGTGGACAGAGAAAGCCCATCAGTCTCTGTCCCTCCCCTGCATGCCATGGCTGCTTCACCCTTCGGGCTCCCACTCCCAGCGCAGTCCTCCTCTTACTTCATATCCCCCCTCCTCCTCCTCCTCACCCCTGCTCGGCCGAGTCCTCTCCTCCTACTATGTCGACTGCGAGTGCACTGTAGCCCGCGAGCACTCCCGTCCTGATAGTCTATTCAAAAATGGTGCCGGGTGGCACCATTAAGTTACTGAGCATGCGCCGCTCGGCCGAACGCATACGAGTTTTCCCGAGCCCGACCGGCTTCGGAACGGCGCATGCGCAGTTGCATGGTGGGCTCGCGGCCATCTTTTTTACGGGCAGCCGATGCCCATAACGGACTTTACGTACACCCCAAAAAGGGGGTTAAATTTACGTGCTGTCCATAAATTAACGGACGGTTGGCAACACTGCTACATACACAATTAAAATACACATGTGACCCTGTCAAAAGATTTGTATTTTTGTCCAGCCACTTCTATGATTCATGCAGTTTTGCCAGACAGCACAATAAGGAGGGTAAAGCCCTGTACACACAATCGGATTTCCTATGGATTCTAATCCGATGGTTTTTTCCATCGGAAATCCGATGAAGCTGATTTCCATCAGTCTTGCCTACACACCATCAGTCAAAAATCCGACCGTCCCAAACGCCGTGACGTAAAACACTCCGACAAGCCGAGAAAAATTAAGTTCAATGCTTCTGAGCATGCATCGACTTGATTCTGAGCATGTGTGGGTTTTTTGTCCGATGGAGTTCCACACAGACGATCGGAATTTGCTATCGTTTTCTTTCCCCATCGGATAAATTTAAAACATGTTCTATTTTTTCTCACCGATGGAAAAGACTGATGGGGCCCATACACGATCGGTTTGTCCGATGAGAAAAGTCCATCGGACTTTTTTCATCGGTAAAACCGATCGTGTGTACACGGCATAACATCCTTTTCTCCATCGGGGACAAAGGTTAACTAAAACCCAAAAAGAAAAATGTAATATACAGTTGAACCTCGGATTACAAGCATAATCCGTTCCAGGAGAATCTTCGTAATAAAAAGTACTCGCACATCAAAGCGAGTTTTCCCATTGAAGTCAATGGAAATGAAAATAATTTGTTCCGCATTGACTTTAATGGGATGCAATACCGAACGCGGCCAGAGGTGGGGGGCGCCAGAAAATGCCAAAAGCGCACGAAAATGCCCAAGGACACATCGGCTGACCTTGGCAAACATTGGAAAGGTACGGAAATTGAGTATTTCCGTGTATTTCCGTGTCTTTCCGAGCATTGCCGAACGGCGGAGATCGTCGCTGTTCGGCTCTTCTCGGCTCCTGCGCCCTCGTCCCGCACGCCAAATGCGGTACTGCAGGCCTACTTAGCTTGAATTCTGCTCGTCTTGCAAGTCAACACTCACAAATCAAATTGCTCTCAAACCAAGTTACTCTTAAAACGAGGTTCCACTGTATTACAGTTCAGTTTTTATGCTTGGTTCACACCTACAGGTGCAACTGAGGGCAGATGCCTTTCCATGTGTTTTTTGTGTGTTCCTCCCTGTCGGTCATTTCATGGACTATACTTTGCGCGTGTCTACTAAACTGCAGCACTTTTTTCTGTGTGTCCGAAGGCATGTGATTTTGTGCACATTCCCCCATGGAAAGATCTGAGCGTAGCCTTTAAATGTGGTGGCTGTACTTGTTTTCTTCTTTTAGGCTAATAACATTTTTGGCATGTACAGAAAATACTCTTAATTCTGCACACTACTTATCCTCCATCCCACATGTAATGAAGATAAACAGAGGCAGAAGTCCAGCCTTGAGGAGTGAGCATAGCCACTGAGGGAAATCAAACATGTTATTTGCAGGATTTCCAGGTGAAAGGAAAAAATCCTGAAAAAAAGAAAACAAATGCATCAACCACATCTCTGCGAACACACAAGCAGGCGCGCTCCCCACCCACGGCTCTGTTTGTCCATTCACACTCCATCTCCTGATTGTCTCACTGGCTGTGGGAGCCAATGGCTCCCACTGCTGCCAAAAGCCAATCAGGAGTGCAAGTCCCCGGAGAGGCAAGGCTCTCATGGACATCGCTGGATTGAGATGGGGCTAAGATAAGTATTAGGGGGGCCTGGGGGGCTGCTGCACACAGAAAGTTTTTTACCTTCATGCATAGAATGCATGAAGGTAAAAAACCTTGTGCCTATACAACCACTTTAAATGGTGTTTTTACAGTACATCTACCTGGAGTTCATTGGTGATGTCATATTGGGTCTTACAGTCGCAGCTTAATATGATAGAATAAATACAACAAACACATAAAACCTATTAATACTGATTTAGTATTTATGTTGCTTTGTTCCAATCAGCTGCTTATTGTTTGTACTCATGTCTTTTTCTGAAAATACTTTCTGCCCTGGGCACATAATAAATGCACAACTACAATGTTCCTTTTACTATGAAGCAACTTGCACTTGTAATGTTTATTTGATTGTAAGATTTATGATGCCAAATCCCCTTTCATCCTTTTATTTTTCACTCAATTTGAAATATCTATATTTTCTTCTAACTGGAGAAAAAGGTGATGGTAATTTTCTCAGCAATTTTGATGCATGCTTTTCTTATTTTTTTTCCTGTCGGATCTGGAATTCTTACAATCGTCTGAGTAAACCATATGCAATTTGCTTCACAGTCTCCTGGAGACACCCTATAGCTGTATACTTGAGCATGTGTCTAAATAACATGCTCTTTCCTGTTAAGCCATTGACAGTGCAATCTTACACGTTTGTGGAAAGGGATGAGCTGCTAGTAGGGAGGTCGTTATACTATAATCAAATCCTTTCATCTAACACAAAAGCCAAATGATTTTGGTATTACAGAACTTAATACTCATCCAATTTCCTTTTCTAGCTGTATGGATAAATAACATCCTCAGGTCGTGAATCAGTACATCTCTAAAATGTAAAGGAAAACCATTTCTACACATATATGTACCTATTGTTTAACCACATGGGGTCCGCGCTATAGCCGAATGACGGCTACAGCGCGGACCTAGAATGCCGGGAGGACGTCAATTGACGTCCGCCCCTTTCCTTGTCCCCGGCGCACGCTCCCAAGCGCGCATCGGGGAACTTCCGTTCCGCCGCGTCACGTGGGTGCCGATGCGCGTGCCTGGCGGCCGCGATGTCCACCAGGTACCCGCGATCGGCATTTACAGAGACAGGGACGTGGATCTCTGTGTGTAAACACAGAGATCCACGTCCTGTCATGGATGGTGTGTCCCTTGTACATAGGGACAACCATCGGTCACCTCCCCCAGTCAGTACCCTCCCCCCACAGTAAGAATCACTCCCCTAGGTACACTTAACCCCTTCAGCGCCCCTAGTGGTTAACCCCTTCACTGCCAGTGCCATTTTTACAGTAACCAGTGCATTTTTTATAGCACTGATCGCTGTAAAAATGACAATGGTCCCAAAATGGTGTCAAAAGTGTCTGATGTGTCCGCCATAATGTCGCAGTCACAATAAAAATCGCTGATCGCCGCCATTACTAGTAAAAAAAAAATTATTAATAAAAATGCTATAAAACTATGCCCTATTTTGTAGACGCTATAACTTTTGCGCAAACCAATCAATAAACGCTTATTGCAATTTTTTTTTACCAAAAATATGTAGAAGACTACGTATTGGCCTAAACTGAGGAAAAAAATATATTTAAAAAAATAAATAAAATATTGTGTTTTTTTCACAATTAGGGAAAAGGGAGCCACTCAGGTGTAGAAATCCTCCAAATTACCTCCTCCCAGCAGCCAAGGGTGCAAGCAATGCAAATATCAGCAAACAGGAACGAAAAAATCTTCTGGATAGCAGCACTCCAAAAATAAAAGCCTTTATTTAAAAATCCAGGAATCCAAACACACACTGTACATCACGACACACTGGTCAAAAATGGCTAACGCGTTTCACACTGTACTAGTGCTTATTCATAGTATGAAGTATTTTTACATTCTTAACAAGCACTAGTACAGTGTGAAACGCGTTAGCCATTTTTGACCAGTGTGTCGTGATGTACAGTGTTTGGATTCCTGGATTTTTAAATAAAGGCTTTTATTTTTGGAGTGCTGCTATCCAGAAGATTTTTTCGTTCCTGTTTGCTTTTTTTCACAATTGTTGCTCTTTTTTTGTGTTTATAGCGCAAAAAATAAGAACCACAAAGATGATCAAATACCACCAAAAGAAAGCTCTATTTGTGGGGAAAAAAAGACGTCAATTTTGTTTGGGAGCCACGTCGCACGACCGCGCAATTGTCATTCAAAGCGTGACAGTGCTGAAAGCTGAAAATTGGCCTGGGCAGGAAGGGGGTTTATGTGCCCAGTAAGCAAGTGGTTAAGATCGCTTTATATACATACAGTATAGGTATGCAACATGTGTCCATGTGTCCATCAAAATCGTCAGATACTATTCATACAAACTGCACAACAATGAAAGTTATCATGGGTTTCATTAGGAGGAGTTACCTTTTACTTTCTCTCCTGCCACCCCAATCTGCTGCCAATGGGTTTCAAAATTACTTTTAAGTTCTAATTTAGGGAAATTGTACACTGGCCAGTTAGGCAGTGCTGACCTGCTGGTAGGCAGGGGGTTTGCCATGTGTATACCTGGAAAAACAGGGTTTTTCTCCAGGTTCTAGCAGAGGAATGGGGCAGTGAATGATGGGGTTCATCCAGTGAAGAAAACGTGCTACTTTGGTCAGTATCGGACAAACACATACCATAATATATGGTATACCATATATTATGGTATGTGATATTCCATAATATATTGCGCTAAAATATAATAGGTAATCATAACATAAAGTTTTTAATTCACATAATAAACTTTTGTAGTGAAAACCAGTGCGTGGTCTTATTCTAAAAGGAGTTTTTATGCTTAAAAAGTTTCTATAGTTTTACAATTGCTGTTAAATATGTATTGTTTTTCCACAAAGGATGCTATGATTAACCACTTCCTACCAGATGGACGTCCCTGGACGTCCTTGAATTTGAGCCGGGATATCTGAATGATGCCTGCAGCTACAGGCATCATTCAGATATTGTTTTTTAGACCTGGCGATTCTGTGCACCGTAAGAATGATCATAGCGGCTGTTCCACCGCTTGATCGTTCTTACAGGCGGCGAGAGGGGATGCCCCCCCTCCTGCCGCCCTCCGGTGCTTCTACCGACTCACCTGTGCGATTGGTGAGTCGGTGACAGGATCCGCCAGCCCCGGCTTCTTACCAAAGAGATTTACGGCGGACCAGATGGTCGCCGGAGTCTCTATGATCGTTCGGAGGCCGGGCACAATGTTATAACAAAACGCCAGGCCTCTGCATTAAAAAAAACGACGGCGCCCCGGCTAGGAAGCGGTGATAGTTTTTTTTTTTTTCTTTCAGGCTTCCCTGCCTAGAGGTGAGATGTGGGGTCTTATTGACCTCATATCTCACTGTAAAGAGGACCGATCATGCCATATTCCTATTAAAAGGGATGTTTACATTCCTTGTAATAGGAATAAAAGTGATCAAATTATTATTTATTTTTTTAAAGTGTCAAAGTAAAAAGTTTAATTTAAAATTAACAATAAAAAATTTTATTAATTTTTTTAAAGTGTCCCTGTCCCCGGTAGCTCATATGCAGAAGCGAACGCATACGTAAGTCCCGCCCACATATGAAAACGGTGTTCAGAACACACATGTGAGGTATCGCAACGAACATTAGAGTGAGAGCAATAATTCTAGCCCCAGACCTTCTCTGTAACTCAAAAATTTTAACCAGTAAAAAAAATTCAAGCGTCGCCCATGAGGATTTTTAAGTACCGAAGTTTGGCGCCATTCCACGAGCGTGTGCAATTTTGAAGGGTGACATGTTAGGTATCTATTTACTCGGCGTAACTTCATCTTTCACATTATGCAAAAAAATTGGGCTAAATTGAATGTTTTAATATTTTTTAATTCATGAAACCGTTTTTTTCCCCCAAAAAATGCGTTTGAAAAATTATTGCGCAAATATCGTGCGAGATAAAAAGTTGCAATGACCGCCATTTTATTCCCTAGGTTGTCTGCTAAAAAAAACATATATAGTGTGTTTGGGGGTTCTGAGTAATTTTCTAGCAAAAACATGAGGATTTTTACATGTAGGAGCAAAGTGTCAGAATTGGCTCGGATGGGAAGTGGTTAAGGGGCAGTTAACACCAGAATGTGGTGAGGGAAAGGTGCATTCTGTGTGCATTTCCCGCATAGTGCTTGAATGCATCACCCTTGCGATCTTGTGTGGGTGTCAATGTAAGCACCTCAAACGCAGATTGCAAATGCAATGCATTTGCAGGCACCAAATCGCATAATACGACAGTACCAGGCGATTTGGTGTGGCACATTTTTAACAGTAGTGTATGCACAGGAACACACAAACATTGCACGGTTATGCGGCATGCGTTCTTGTGTGACTCCAGTGTGAACCAGCCCTAAAGTGAAATGTTTTGACTGTGGGACAATTTTTACTTTTATTTTTATTAAAAAATCCAGGCGGTTACCCTATAAACGAAAAAGGGGTTACACTTTCCTGTTCAGTAGGTGGAGACAAAATTATTTGGCCTCTTGTAGAGCTAAAAACACTACTGCTAACCAAAGCTTCTGTGTTGGGTGGAGTGTCACCTGTTCCATGTTGTGGTTCCTCCCATCATGTGGCTACGATGTCCTCATCACTACATTAATCCTGTTCATAAAATATGAAGGAATTACAAAATAGGTGTATTTTTCTTTTAAAGTGCAAATTGCTGAAAAAGAGAACTTTTTTTTTGTCATTATTAAAAAAAAAAACGGTCAGACATGTTTTTGCTGTTTTTCAAATCATTTGGAAAAATGATAGCTGGAATCTGACTAGTTGCTATGAGCAACATTAGTTTTTATAGATTTTTCTTTTATTCTATGAATACTTAGGTATTATATTACATCAACTTTTCAACAGGATTTGTTGTATAAGGTTTTGCAATATGAAGGAATTACAAAATAGGTGTATTTTTCTTTTAAAGTGCAAATTGTTGAAAAAGAGAACTTTTTTTTTTGTCATTATTAAAAAAAAACGGTCAGGCATGTTTTTGCTGTTTTTCAAATCATTTGAAAAAATGATACCTAGAATCTGACTAGTTGCTATGAGCAACAGCTTATTCTTGCTTTAGTTTTTTAGATTTTACTTTTATTCTATGAATACTTAGGTATTATATTACAGCAACTTTTCAACAGGATTTGTTGTATAAGGTTTTGTATTCCAAATTTGTAAGTGGTTCACAAGCCGAGACTGGTATAACTCTAGAGAAACACAAACTTTGATGTATTGTTGTGCTCCTCTCCATTCCTGCCTTTCATACAGGCCAAGATTTCTTCTAAGCAGCCCAATCCTCTTTAGCTTCATTTGAAGTCTTGTCTTTGATAAAAAATATAAGTGAATATAGTGTTGCTGCAATCCAGTAAGCACTCAGGGTAGGAGAAAACAGAGCACACTCTAATACCAAACAGTTAGAAAAATTCTGAGAATTAAAAATGTTTTGATAGTTCCTAATTAGCTCTTCAATTAAAAATGTTTCTGTAAAAAATATTTAAAAAAAAATCAAATATAACTGTCACAAATTGTTCACTTCTATCAGTTTCTTTTAAAGTGAACCTGTGCCCAGACCATGCACACTAAAGTATTTTCACATTCTGAACAAGCTGAAAAAAAGCACTTTAAAACAAGTAGCATTCACCTCTGTAGCTTGTTGAGAAATGAATGTTCAATGCAGAGGCTTTCTTTTCCTATTCACTTTCTATGGAAACAGAAGCGCGCTGCCAGCCCTCTAATACAAACATGCTGCAGATGTTTCTAAGATGTTAGAGACCTACTACAACCAGACTCTAGAGTCTTCGTTGTCATTTTTGAGATTAAAGCAGTAGTAAACCGCCACAAAAAAAAACAAAAAACAGGTCCCCTGTCAGGTTAAGTATGCATCAGATACTATCACATTATGACAGACTTACCTGCACACAGAGCCCCCCAGTTCAGCACTGTCACAGCCCCCCCACACTTCTATTTTCACTCAGTCTTCCTTCTAGGTTCACAGGCTTTGGCTGTATGGATGGCCGGAGCCCCCGCATGGAGATCTGAAGAATGGGTATGCCGGCCTTATAGAGCGCAAGTGACGGTGTGAATATCTCCTAAACCAGGGGTCTCCATACTTTTTAAGCAAAGGGCCAGTTTACTGTCTTTCAGACTTCCGGGGGGCCGGATTCTGACCAGTGGGGGTAGAAAATGCCCCAGAGCCAAGCATCAGTGAGAATAAACGGCCCCAGTGCTGGTGGACAGTAGGAGGAGGAATAGTGCTTCATCATTGCTATTAGTGGAAGAAATAGTGGCCCATTGTTGGTGTCATTGGAACGAATAGTGCCTCATATTGTTGGGAGCAATACTGCCCCAAGGGCCGGGTGAAGGCTAGCAAAGGGCCACATCCGACCCTCGGGCTGCAGTTTGGAGATCCCTGTCCTAAACAGTGCAAGTTTAGGAGATGTTCACTGTACCTACAGGCAATCCTTATTATAGACTTACCTGTAGGTACAAGTTAAAAACTGGACTTTACTTTCACTTTAACTTCAATCTGCATGCAGCTAGAGGGGTCATGAATGGCTTGTGCTAACCATTTCCCATTCGCTGTAAGTATATATACATTTTTGGACAGAAAAGGTGATATCTCGGTCATCGATGTGGCTGCAGCAATGATCGAGATATAATTTTTTACAATCAGTGATTTCAAACAAAGTAAAAGTGATCCAAGTGGCTATACAGCCTCTTAATCATTTTCACAGGTGCCAGGTCCCCCCACCCCCACTGCCTTTACCAGGCTCTCCTGAGCAATCAGGAAGCCCAGTACTGCCACCACTCAGTGTGCTGAGAGGAAGATATGGAGAGAGGTACACCTGTATCCGCCTCCCCTCTGTGATGTAAGAAAACAAGAAGTAATGAGGATTTTGTCACTTTTGATTTCAGTTTAATGCTTACAAGTTGTGTATGGCTTGTAATGCATCTGATCAAACCAATCTTGGCTTGGTCAGATGCTTTGGAGGACAGAGGAGAAATCTGGGGTTCATAGAGAGGACCATGCTATCAGAAGGAAGGTTCTTAGGAATATTTATTTTCTCTTACATACAAAATTGTTGGCGGCTTCTTTGTTTACTGCTTTAATGGATAATGAGTAATCCTCTCTAACATTATGTTCTTCACAGCTTACATACTGTGGTTGCATTTTTGTTACTTGTCAATGAAGCTGACATCATTTTACATATTTCAATCTGAAAAAATAAATAAAAACTTGGATAGTGTCTATAACTCAAACTACTGACCGGTGTACTTTACTTTTCTTTCAGAGAAAGCTAACAGACTTTAGCCTCGTACACACAAACGAGTTTCTCAGCAAAAACCAGCAAGAAACTTGCTGGCAGAGATTTTTTGCTGAGAAACTCGTTCGTGTGTATGGTTTCTCGTCAAGAAAAGCGACAAGTATCTCGACGAGAAAATAGAGATCCTGCTCTCTATTTTCTCGTCGAGATTCTCGTTGGCATGTTTCTCGATGAGAAAAGTGAGTGTGTGTACACTTACCTGTCCTCCCGGAAGCCCGCGCATGTTCGAAATGAATTCGACGCATGCGCCGTAGCTTCCTAGGCATACGTAGGGTATACCAAGATGGCGGCGACGGCATCGAATGTGACGAGCGCATGCTCGTCGTAGTCGATGACGTCACCGCGTACGCTCCATTCAAAGAACCGCGGGTTCTTTGAATCGAGCGTGTGTACACTCGGCCGGGACAATTTTCTTGTCCAAGAATCTCGTAAAAAAAACGACATGTTTTTTTCAACGAGAATCTCGGCCGTGTGTACGAGGCCTCAGGCTCATTTTCTGTCACTTGACAACAAACATGACACATTTTTGTCAGAGCACCAGAATAGGCCATAAACATCATGGAATAATGCAGGATTCCCCTTGCAGCAAACATTCAAAATCTGACAGTTGAGGTCCAGCTGTAAACATTTTGTGGCATCTTTACAGTGCCCGGGCACCAGAATAGGCCGAAAATTGTCTTGTTTTGTTTTATTTACCGCAAAGCTGACATTCTTTTAAAACTGGCAATGAGAAAAATAACTGCAACAGAGTCTGAGCCCTCGTACACACGGCCGAGATTCTCGTTGAAAAAAACATGTCGTTTTTTTCGACGAGATTCTTGGACAAGAAACTTGTCCCGGCCGAGTGTACACACGCTCGTTTCAAAGAACCCGCGGTTCTTTGAATGGAGCGTACGCGGTGACGTCATCGACTACGACGAGCATGCGCTCGTCACATTCGATGCCATCGCCGCCATCTTGGTATACCCTACGTATGCCTAGGAAGCTACCGCGCATGCGTCAAATTCATTTCGAACATGCGCGGGCTTCCGGGAGGACAGGTAAGTGTACACACACTCACTTTTCTCGTCGAGAAACATGCCGAGGAGAATCTCGACGAGAAAATAGAGAGCAGGTTCTCTATTTTCTCGTCTAGGTTTCTTGTCGGTTTTCTCGACGAGAAACCCGATAGCCGCGTACACACGACCGATTTACTCGACAAGACCTCTCTGCCAGCAAGTTTCTTGCTGGTTCTTGCCGAGAAAATCGGCCGTGTGTACGAGGCCTGAGACTCATGTTTCAGACTGAAAAACCTGTGCATTTACAACATTGCTGGTATAAGCTGATAGGCTTAGGTTGAATTTTTGTTATTTGGCAGCAAAGCTGATACTGTTTTGCAAATTGCAATCTGATAGTGTCTATAACTCACACGGCTGACCCTTTTTGTCACTTGACAGCAAATATGGCACAATTTTTAATCTGACAGAAAACTGTAATTTGTATGAGAGCCTCATTGCTGACTAGAATCCCTACAAATTTTCTAAATTGTGGATAATATCTGTTTTTGACCTGACTATTTATTTTGCTTGTATTTTATTTGAATTGTGCTGATCAAAATGTCTTGTTCATGTCTTGTTCAAGCACCTATTCCAAAATGTGTGCATCAAACACTTCATGTACACTTGTACTGCTCACAGCCGCCAACTAGTGATGAGCCGAACACCCCCGGGTTCGGTTCGCACCAGAACCCGCGAACGGACCGAAAGTTCGTACGAACATTAGAACCCTATTAAATACAATGGATGCGAACGTTCGAATTCTAAAGTGCTAATTATAACAACTATTATGCATGTTATTGTCCTAAAAAGGGTTTGGGAACCCGGGTTCTGCACCAGGGGACATGTATCAATGCAAAAAGAAGTTTTAAAAACGGTCGTTTTTCGGGAGCAGTCATTTTAATGATGCATAAAGTGAAAAAAAAAAAGTCAAATATTCCTTTAAATATCGTACCTGGGGGGTGTCTAAAGTATGCCTGTGAAGTGCCACGTGTTTCCCGTGTTTAGAACTGTCCCTGCACAAAATGACACTTCTAAAGGAAAAAAAAGCCATTTAAAACTGCTTGCGGCTTTAATGTAATGTCTGGTCCCGGTAATATGGATGAAAATCTTTAAGAAAAATGGCATAGCTACCCCATGACCCCCCCCCCCTACCCCAGCCCATTACCAGCCCCTTTGGGTCTTGTATGGATATTAAGGGGAACCCCGCACATAAAATAAAAAAGGCCCTATATACTCTGAACAGCCGTATACAGGCGGTGCATACAAGACAGGGACTGTAGGTTTGTTCTTATGTAGAATCTGTTTGTAATTTTGAACAGGTACATTGTTGAAGTGTAGCTCCAGCCCAAAAATCTATTTTTAAACTTTTTGGAAAACATAGGTAAGGGTTATCACCCCTGTAACATTTGTTTTGCTGTCTGTGCCCCTGTTCAGAACATTTCACCTCACTTTCCGTCCCAATGTCAACTGTTTTTGAAATGTGGTGTTTTTCTTGAAACAAGGATTGCTGATAAAGCATCAGTACAGAGGAGACACCTTTCTCCCATATTTATTCTTACAGGAGAGAATTTTCCTTCCTAGGGGTAGATTTCCTCTCACTTCCTGTTGTCTTCTTGCGTTTGCAAGTAGGAGTCGTTTGTAAGTTGGATGTTTGAAAGTAGGGACCTGCCGTATATACTCTGCAGAAATAGGCCCCTTAGTTGTTGGTGTTGGCACAACACTGTAAGCACTCACAGTTACTCTTGGTTGGTGCTGGAACGGCCTGCTGTCAATTATTATATCAGGAATTTTAATTACATATAATTGTTGAACAGTGGTAGTAAAAATTGGGCCTTTGATGGTGGTGCTGGTGCCACAACACTGTAAGCCCTGACAGTTACTCTTGGTGGGTGCAGCAATGGGCCCTGCTGTGAATTATTAGATCAAGAATTGTAATTGCATGCCCCTGTTGAACAGGGGCTGAAAAATTGGGCCTTTCGTGGTGGTGGTGGTGGTGGTGGTGTTGCCACAACACTGTAAGCCCTCAGAGTTACTCTTGGTGGGTGCAGGAATGGGCCCTGCTGTGAATTATTAGATCAAGAATTGTAATTACATGCCCCTTTTGAACAGGGGCTGAAAAATTGGGCCTTTCGTGGTGGTGGTGGTGGTGGTGGTGTTGCCACAACACTGTAAGCCCTCAGAGTTACTCTTGGTGGGTGCAGGAATGGGCCCTGCTGTGAATTATTAGATCAAGAATTGTAATTACATGCCCCTTTTGAACAGGGGCTGAAAAATTGGGCCTTTCGTGGTGGTGGTGGTGGTGGTGGCGTTGCCACAACACTGTAAGCCCTCAGAGTTACTCTTGGTGGGTGCAGCAATGGGCCCTGCTGTGAATTATTAGATCAAGAATTGTAATTGCATGCCCCTGTTGAACAGGGGCTGAAAAATTGGGCCTTAGGCACTGGTGGCACAACGCTACAACCCCTCACAGATACGTTACTTGGAGCACAGCAATGAGCCCTGTTGCAAAGTATTGCTTCAAAAATTGTAATGACACGCCCCTGTTAAACAGGGGCTGAAAAATTGGGCCTTAGGCACTGGTGCCACAACACTCCAACCCCTCACAGATACTGTACTTGTAGCACAGCAATGAGCCCTATGGCAAATTATTGCTAAAAAAATTGTAATTACACGCCCCTGTAAAACAGGGGCTGAAAAATTGGGCCTTAGCCACTGGTGGCGGCACCCATAAACAAAAATGATCTTCCAAGCTATCATCATCAATCGTATCATTGAGGACTCGGAGGAGGAGGATAGCCAGTCAACATAACAGCACAGGCACTCAGCATCAGCATCAGTCTTGAAGGGATGTGACATGTTAAAATCAATTAGTCTGTTATATCAGCATCAGGTGTGTGGTAGCTGGTGGTGATCCAAGACTGGTTCATCTTGATGAAAGTCAGTCGATCAACCGAGTCGGTGGACAGGTGCACCCTGTGATCCGTGACAAATCCTCCAGCAGCACTGAATGTGCGTTCCGAAAGAACGCTGGATGCAGGACAGGCCAGTAGCTCAATTGCATACTGTGCAAGCTCTGGCCAGTGATCCATCCTCAAGACCCAGTAAGCCAGAGGATTTTCGGTGGGGAAGGTGTCCAAGTCTGACCTTGCCCCTAGATATTCCTGCACCATGTTTATCAGACGCTGGCGATGGTTGCTGGAACCGATCATACTTTGGGGCTGCGGACTAAAGAATTGTCTGAACGCATCGGTCAGACGGCCACCTTCCCCACCGCTCCTTCTTTGACTGGCCGAAGCCTCAGCAACTCGTTGTCCAGGACCAGGAGTTTGTAACCTCCCAGTCTCTGGGAACGCGTTGCACAGACCTTTCTGCAAGGCCTCCCGGAGTTGTCTCATCCTCTGCTCCCTCTGCGAAGGTAACATAAGGTCCGCAACCTTACCCTTGTACCGTGGATCAAGGAGAGTGGCCAGCCAGTAATGGTCCCTCTCCTTGATCCGAAGAATACGAGGATCCTTCCGCAGACTTTGCAGGATCAGGGAGGCCATGCAGCGTAGGTTTGCTGAGGCATTCGCTCCGGAGTCCTCTGGGTCACTAAGGACGACATGATCCGCAGCCACCTCCTCCCAGCCACGTACAAGTCCACTGGTTTCTTGGGACTGTAAATCATCCCTAAAAGACTGCTGCTGATGATGCTGAGTGCCAGCCTCCACCTCCATGCTGACACAATCCTCCTCCTCCTCCTCCTCCTCTTCCTCTTCCTGTGCGATGGGTGGGACAGAAGGAACACTGTCTGGGTAAAGGGGGCCTTGAGAGGCAAGGAAGTCCTCCTCTTCCTGCCTCTGTTCTGCCTCAAGTGCCCTGTCCATTATTCCACGCAGCGTGTGCTCCAACAGGTGGACAAGAGGTACAGTGTCACTGATGCATGCACTGTCACTGCTCACCATCCTCGTGGCCTCCTCAAATGGTGCCAGGACAGTGCATGCATCCCTGATCATGCCCCACTGGCGTGGAGAAAAAAAAACCAAGCTCCCCTGACCCTGTCCTGGTGCCGTAGTCGCACAGGTACTCATTGATGGCCCTCTGCTGCGTGTGCAGCCGCTGCAGCATGGCCAACGTTGAGTTCCACCTGGTGGGCATGTCACATATAAGGCGGTTCTTGGGCAGGTTCAACTCCTTTTGCAGCTCAGCCAGGCGAGCACTGGCATTATAAGATCTGTGGAAATGCACACAGACTTTCCTGGCCTGCCTCAGGACATCCTGTAAGCCCGGGTACCTGCCCAAGAACCGCTGCACCACCAGGTTAAGGACGTGAGCCACACAGGGCACATGGGTCAGTTGTCCCTGTCGGAGGGCGGAGAGGAGGTTGGTGCCATTGTCGCAAACCACCATTCCTGGCTTAAGCTGGCGTGGCGTCAACCACCTCTCGGCCTGGCCCTGCAGAGCAGACAGGACCTCTGCCCCAGTGTGGCTTCTGTCCCCCAAACACACCAGCGCAAGCACGGCATGGCATCTTTTTGCCTGCGTACTTGCGTAGCCCCGTGAACGGCTACGGAGCACCGCTGGTTCATAGGACAAACCACAGGAAGAGGCCATGGAGGAAGAAGAAGAGGAGGGGGTGGAGGAGAGAGGTGTGTCACAACCAGTAGTAGCATTTTGGAGGCGTGGCGGTGGAACAACCTCCAACACTACTGCACCTTGTCCTGCATCCTTCCCAGCTGCCAAAAGAGTGACCCAATGGGCCGTGAAAGAAAGGTAACGTCCCTGTCCATGCCTGCTGGACCATGAGTCAGCGGTAATATGCACCTTACCGCTGACCGCCCTGTCCAGCGAGGCCAAGACATTGCCTTCCACATGCCGGTAGAGAGCCGGAATAGCCTTCCGTGAGAAAAAGTGGCGTTTGGGAACCTGCCACTGAGGAACCGCACATTGCACAAACTCACGGAAGGGGGCCGAGTCTACCAACTGAAAAGGCAGCAGTTGAAGCGCTAGCAATTTAGCCAAGCTAGCATTCAACCGCTGGGCATGTGGATGGCTGGGAGTGAACTTCTTTCGACGGTCCAGCAGCTGGGGCAGGGAAATTTGCCTGCTAGAATCGGACGTCGGTGTACTGCTAGCAGAGTGGCCACAAGTACTTGGCTGTGACACACCTAATTCTACACCTTCATTCCTCTCAGTGCATGTTTCAGAGAGGACTGAAGTTATAGTGGGGTTGGAGATCCCAGCTGATGCGGTGCAAGGAGAGGTCCGCTTTGTTCTTTGGTGTGGGTCTTTGAGGTAGGCTTGCCAACGAGCTGCATGGCAGGTCAACATATGTCTGGTCAGGCATGTGGTACCCAAGCGGCTGATGTTTTGGCCACGCGATATACGCTTGAGACATATGTTGCAAACAGCAGCTGTGCGATCTGATGCACTAGCCTCAAAAAAGGCCCACACCAAGGAACTTTTTGAATGACGGGCAGAGGCAGCGCCCTGCACAGGCGGAGCTCTGCGGTGTGATTCCGTCGGTGTACTGCCCTTACGCTGGCCACCAAAGGGCATCCTGCCTCGTTGGAGATGTGCCTCCTCCTCATCCTCCTCCTCCTCCTCTCTCCTATTAGGCACCCACGTGGAGTCAGTGACCTCATCATCCCCTCCCTCCTCATCACTGGAGCCAATCTGGCAGTATGCTGCAGCTGCTGGAACATGACTGCCAGATTGGTGTCCTTCTTGAGCATCCCCTCTGTCTGCTCTCACGCTACTGCCTTCCTGTAGCTGGGTTTCATCATCAGACCCTTCGAAACGCTGGGCATCCTCCTGGAGCATGTACCCAACACTGTGCTCAAACAGTTCGGGGGACTCCTCAGGAGGAGGACATGGTGGGTCTAGGGAAGGAGTGACTGATGATGAGTCTGACATTGATACCAGGGAAGAGGACGCTTTGGCAGCTGCTTTGCCAGTACCCTGAGCCTGGGTGAGAGAGGATGAGGAGGAGGAGGAGGGCTTGGTCATCCACTCTACCAAGTCTTCGGCATGATGTGGCTCAACATGTCCAGCTGCCGAAAACAAGGACAAGCGTGTCCCATGGCCATGTGCTGATGACAATGCACCGCGTCCACGACCAGCACTGTTGCCCCCAGACACAGAGCCTGCTTGCCCTCTTTTATTGCCTCCTGACTGTCTGCCTCTCCTTGTTTGCCTTCCAGACATTCTAATAGATGGCCTGCAGGGAGATGGGAAAAAAGCAATAAGGGCTACCTTCAGGTGTCCTTCTCTGTCCCTTTACTTAAGGATTTCTAAATATGGTTGAGGATTATTGCTTTTGCACAGAATAGCACAACGACAATTTCCCTGACTGTCCAAAAAACAAGGATTTCAAAGATGGTTGATGAGGAATGCTTTGGCACACTATAGCACAAGGAGAAATCCCCTCACTTTCCTTCTTTGTCCCTAGAAACAAGGACTGGCACAGTGAAAGAAACTGACACTCTCCCTACCTACAGTTTTCTGTCCCTAGAAAAAATGTTTTTTTAAAGCACACTATAGCACAAGGAGAAATCCCCTCACTTTCCTTCTTTGTCCCTAGAAACAAGGACTGGCACAGTGAAAGAAACTGACACTCTCCCTACCTACAGTTTTCTGTCCCTAGAAAAAATGTTTTTTTAAAGCACACTATAGCACAAGGAGAAATCCCCTCACTTTCCTTCTTTGTCCCTAGAAACAAGGACTGGCACAGTGAAAGAAACTGACACTCTCCCTACCTACAGTGTTCTGTCCCTAGAAAAAATGTTTTTTTAAAACACACTATAGCACAAGGAGAAATCCCCTCACTTTCCTTCTTTGTCCCTAGAAACAAGGACTGGCACAGTGAAAGAAACTGACACTCTCCCTACCTACAGTTTTCTGTCCCTAGAAAAAATGTTTTTTTAAAGCACACTATAGCACAAGGAGAAATCCCCTCACTTTCCTTCTTTGTCCCTAGAAACAAGGACTGGCACAGTGAAAGAAACTGACACTCGCCCTACCTACAGTTTTCTGTCCCTAGAAAAAATGTTTTTTTAAAGCACACTATAGCACAAGGAGAAATCCCCTCACTTTCCTTCTTTGTCCCTAGAAACAAGGACTGGCACAGTGAAAGAAACTGACACTCTCCCTACCTACAGTTTTCTGTCCCTAGAAAAAATGTTTTTTTAAAGCACACTATAGCACAAGGAGAAATCCCCTCACTTTCCTTCTTTGTCCCTAGAAACAAGGACTGGCACAGTGAAAGAAACTGACACTCTCCCTACCTACAGTTTTCTGTCCCTAGAAAAAATGTTTTTTTAAAGCACACTATAGCACAAGGAGAAATCCCCTCACTTTCCTTCTTTGTCCCTAGAAACAAGGACTGGCACAGTGAAAGAAACTGACACTCTCCCTACCTACAGTTTTCTGTCCCTAGAAAAAATGTTTTTTTAAAGCACACTATAGCACAAGGAGAAATCCCCTCACTTTCCTTCTTTGTCCCTAGAAACAAGGACTGGCACAGTGAAAGAAACTGACACTCTCCCTACCTACAGTTTTCTGTCCCTAGAAAAAATGTTTTTTTAAAGCACACTATAGCACAAGGAGAAATCCCCTCACTTTCCTTCTTTGTCCCTAGAAACAAGGACTGGCACAGTGAAAGAAACTGACACTCTCCCTACCTACAGTGTTCTGTCCCTAGAAAAAATGTTTTTTTAAAGCACACTATAGCACAAGGAGAAATCCCCTCACTTTCCTTCTTTGTCCCTAGAAACAAGGACTGGCACAGTGAAAGAAACTGACACTCTCCCTACCTACAGTGTTCTGTCCCTAGAAAAAATGTTTTTTTAAAGCACACTATAGCACAAGGAGAAATCCCCTCACTTTCCTTCTTTGTCCCTAGAAACAAGGACTGGCACAGTGAAAGAAACTGACACTCTCCCTACCTACAGTTTTCTGTCCCTAGAAAAAATGTTTTTTTAAAGCACACTATAGCACAAGGAGAAATCCCCTCACTTTCCTTCTTTGTCCCTAGAAACAAGGACTGGCACAGTGAAAGAAACTGACACTCTCCCTACCTACAGTTTTCTGTCCCTAGAAAAAATGTTTTTTTAAAGCACACTATAGCACAAGGAGAAATCCCCTCACTTTCCTTCTTTGTCCCTAGAAACAAGGACTGGCACAGTGAAAGAAACTGACACTCTCCCTACCTACAGTTTTCTGTCCCTAGAAAAAATGTTTTTTTAAAGCACACTATAGCACAAGGAGAAATCCCCTCACTTTCCTTCTTTGTCCCTAGAAACAAGGACTGGCACAGTGAAAGAAACTGACACTCTCCCTACCTACAGTTTTCTGTCCCTAGAAAAAATGTTTTTTTAAAGCACACTATAGCACAAGGAGAAATCCCCTCACTTTCCTTCTTTGTCCCTAGAAACAAGGACTGGCACAGTGAAATAAACTGACACTCTCCCTACCTACAGTTTTCTGTCCCTAGAAAAAATGTTTTTTTAAAGCACACTAAAGCACAAGGAGAAATCCCCTCACTTTCCTTCTTTGTCCCTAGAAACAAGGACTGGCACAGTGAAAGAAACTGACACTCTCCCTACCTACAGTTTTCTGTCCCTAGAAAAAATGTTTTTTTAAAGCACACTATAGCACAAGGAGAAATCCCCTCACTTTCCTTCTTTGTCCCTAGAAACAAGGACTGGCACAGTGAAAGAAACTGACACTCTCCCTACCTACAGTGTTCTGTCCCTAGAAAAAATGTTTTTTTAAAGCACACTATAGCACAAGGAGAAATCCCCTCACTTTCCTTCTGTCATGGATATGCATTAATGTCTGTCTGCCATCTTACCTTCCTCCTCATGTGTTCATCTAGAGACCAGACCTCCTTCACCTGGCTTCCTTTATAATCTCCTCCCAGCCTGACTCCACCCCAGGCCCTATCACTGAACACTATATTAACCTGTGCACTGCAAGCCTGCTTTGCTGATCAACGTGTTTGTTAGGCATTGTGTGTTTGGGTTCCTGCCTGCCGTGTGCTACGTCTGTCTCTCTGTTACGTTATTGGCTTGTCCCCGACCATCCCTGTCTGCTCGTGACCCTTGACCTTCGGCTCGTTCTTCGTTATCCTTGTCTGCTTGTGGCCCCTGACCTTCGGCTTGTTATTCGGTTCTCTCTATCGTGTGCTGCTGCTTCCCCTTATCCTACGGGGCGTGAGCTAGGAAACTCCAGGGGCCGCGACCTGGTCCCAGCCTGCAGCGTAACATCCTCACCACTAGAGGCCCTGGAGAAGACCAGCTGGGTCTTAGACTCCGCGCCCTGGGGAATCTTGGCTCTCGCTTCCGTTGGGATCCCGGTTGTGCTCCTCTGGTCCCGCTTTCCACAACCACCCAGTTTCCTATCCACAGAAGCCAGCCATAGGGTTCACTACCTCGCGGTGCACTCCTGTCCCCCTACGGTGTGCATCTGTCACCTGGCCACAGGTGACCCTGACAGTTTGATCAGCCATGAACCCGGCTGACATCCCGCTTCCCGCGGATGATCCATTGCAGGGCATAGTTCGCAGACTTGAGACCCAGGAATCAAATCAGACCCAGGTGATGCGATTCCTCCAGGATCTGGCTTCTCGATTCGAGCAGCTTCAGGTCTCCTTGGGAACCCCGAATCCGCAACCCCAAGTACAACCAGCGGCTGTACCTATCGCACCAGTCGCAGCCTCACACTCACTAAGATTGCCAGCTCCGTTCCGTTTCTCTGGGGACTCCAAGGCCTGCAGGGGGTTTCTCAGCCAATGCACTATTCATTTTGAGCTTCAGCCTCAAAGCTTCCTATCTGACCGGGCTAAGGTAGCCTATATCATTTCCCTCCTCTCCGGTGAAGCTTTGGCCTGGGCTGCCCCCCTGTGGGAGAGGAACGATCCGGTGGTTTCCAGTCTGTCCGAATTCTTGAAGCTCTTTCGTAATATCTTCGAAGAGCCGGCTCGGGCTTCTTCAGCGGCTAGTGCTGTCTTACGTCTTCGCCAAGAATCTAGTTCAGTGGGGCAATATGCTCTTCAGTTCCGTATCCACACAGCTGAATTGAGCTGGAATAATGAGGCCCTGGTCGCTACCTTTTTACATGGCCTCTCTGACCGAGTGAAAGACGAATTAGCGGGAAGAGCCATTCCCGTCGGTCTGGACGATGTAATTTCATTATGCAACCAGATCGACATTCGTTTTCAAGAGAGGTCCTTAGAAAAAAGACGCCAGCACTCTCTGGGTCCTAGCCAGTCTGAGCTCCCCTCCCTTCATTCCGTGGAGCATCCTCTACCTGCTGAAGAACCTATGCAGCTGGGCCGGACCAGACTAACCCCCGAAGAACGTGCTAGGTGCAGAACTCTGGGCTTGTGCCTCTATTGTGGGGGCAAGGGTCATTTTCGTGACTCCTGCTCGCTTCGTCCGGGAAACGCTCGGGTCTAATACATTTGGAAGGTGGAGTATTGGACCCAGAAACATCACCTTCTCGCCTGCTCTTGCCGGTGTCCCTTCATGTAGGCACTTCTCCTCAGTCAACCCTTGCATACCTGGATTCCGGGGCTGCCGGCAATTTCATGGATTGGAGAACTGCTTCTTCTATGAAGCTTACCCTTTCACCTCTCACTACCCCATTGGTAGTCTCGGCAATTGATGGCACTGTTCTCCCAGGGGGCCCTATTCGCTTCCAGACGCTACCCATTAGGATGTCGGTAGGGATTCTCCACCAGGAGTGGATATCCTTTCTTATTCTACCCAAGGCCTCTACCCCAGTTGTATTGGGCCTCCCTTGGCTACAGCTCCACTCTCCACATGTGGACTGGGTCTCTGGGCAGATCCTGGCCTGGGGTTCCTCATGTTTCTCGTCGTGTCTTCTCAAGGTGACCCCCAAGGAGAGTCTTCCGGTTGCTGCCACTTCTGTTTCTTCTGATCTTCCCGCCGCATACAGCGATTACCGGGATGTGTTCTGTAAAAAATCAGCTGAGGTGCTTCCTCCCCACAGGTCTTTTGACTGTGCTATTGATCTTGTCCCCGGAGCAACTCTACCCAGGGGTCGTACCTACCCTCTGTCCATCCCAGAGACCCAGGCCATGTCGGAGTATGTAGCAGAGAATCTGGAGAGAGGGTTCATCCGGAAATCCTCATCGCCTGCAGGGGCAGGGTTCTTTTTTGTTGCCAAAAAGGATGGTACCTTAAGACCCTGCATCGATTATCGGGGTTTAAATGCGGTTACTATTAAAAATCGATACCCCTTACCCTTAATATCTGAGCTATTCGATAGGTTGAAGGGTGCCTCCATTTTCACCAAGTTGGATCTCAGAGGCGCGTACAATCTCATTCGAATACGGGAGGGTGACGAATGGAAGACTGCATTTAACACTAGAGACGGGCATTACGAATATCTGGTGATGCCTTTTGGTCTGTGTAATGCTCCAGCCGTGTTTCAAAACTTTGTCAATGAAATCTTCAGAGATCTGCTGTACCAGTTTGTTGTCATCTATCTGGATGACATTCTGATCTTTTCTGAAAATCTGCTCGTCCACAGAAACCATGTCCGCACTGTACTTCAACGTCTTAGAGAGAACAATCTCTATGCCAAGCTGGAGAAATGTTCCTTTGAATGTTCTGAGGTCCTGTTTTTGGGGTGCTTTGTCTCATGTTCGGGGCTTCGTATGGACCCTGGGAAGGTCTTGGCTATCACCAACTGGCCTCTTCCTGCTAGCCTCAAGGCCACACAGCGCTTTCTTGGCTTCACTAATTATTATAGGCAGTTCATAAGGAATTACTCTTCCATTGCCGCGCCTATTATCGCTTTGACCAAGAAGGGTGTGAATGCCAGAGACTGGCCTCCCGAAGCTGTCTCTGCATTTCACAACCTGAAACAGGCCTTTGTTTCTGGCCCCCTCTTGAGGAGACCAAATCCTGGGAATGCATTTTTTATTGAAGTGGACGCTTCCTCAATGGGGGTGGGAGCTGTGCTTCTTCAAATCTTTGAGAAGAGACGCCAACCATGTGCGTTCTTCTCCAAAAAAAATTCTCAGGCAGAGAGGAATTATGCCATCGGTGATCGGGAACTTCTCGCAATTAAATTGGCGTTAGAGGAGTGGCGTCATCTCTTGGAGGGTTCCCCTCACTCCATAACGATCTTTACCGATCACAAGAATTTACAGTATCTACAGAATGCTAAACGTCTGAATCCTAGACAGGCCAGGTGGAGTCTCTTCTTTGCCCGTTTTAATTTCACGATTACCTACAAACCTGGTTCCTGCAACGGTCGGGCTGATGCGCTCTCTAGGTCATTTGACACTTTGGACGAGGAGTCCGCCCCTGAACCTGAGCCGATCATTCCCACCTCATGCATTGTTGCCCACTCTACCACCCTGAAGTCTAAAATTCCGCCTGGTAAGACCTTTGTCCCCACTGAGCTAAGAGCTAAGATCCTTCGTTGGGGACATGATTCCAAGGTGGCAGGGCATTCTGGATTCCTCCGATCCTTCCTACTCATCAGTCGTCACTACTGGTGGCCTAATCTCCGCTCAGACGTCAAAGACTACGTTAAAGCTTGTCATGTCTGTGCTCAGTCCAAATCCTCCACACAAGCTCCTGCTGGTCTCCTCATGCCCTTGCCTATTCCTAAGGAACCCTGGGCCCATATTGCCATGGATTTTATCACCGATCTCCCACTGTCTGAGAATAATACAGTCATTTGGGTGGTAATCGATCGATTCTCCAAGATGGCTCATTTTGTTCCTCTTCCTGGTCTTCCTTCTGCCCCTGCCTTGGTTCCCATTTTCATTCGAGAAATTCTCCGCCTACATGGGGTCCCTTCTCATATTGTTTCCGACAGGGGAGTCCAATTCACGTCTCGTTTTTGGAGAGCCTTTTGCAAATCCCTCAATATTGTCTTGGATTTTTCTTCTTCTTACCATCCCCAATCCAATGGACAGACTGAGAGGGTTAATCAGGAGTTAGAGGTCTTTCTTCGCACCTTTGTGTCTTCTCACCATGACGATTGGTCCTCTCTACTCCCGTGGGCAGAATTCTCCCATAACAATCATGTGAATACCAGTTCGCAGAAGACACCCTTTTTCACAGTTTATGGAAAACACCCTCAACTTCCTCTTCCTATGATCTGTTCTCCAGACATTCCAGCTTTGGCTTCGGTTCAGGAGTCTCTCAATTCCGTTTGGGGTCACGTTCATGATTCCCTCCGGGCAGCTGCTGAAAAATTCAAAGGCTTTGCCGACCGCCGCAGGCGTAAACCGCCTTCTCTTCAGCCAGGGGACAAAGTCTGGCTCTCTACCAGGAACATCAAGCTCCGAGTTCCTTCTCTGAAGTTTGCTCCACGATTCATCGGTCCATACACGGTAACTGCTAAACTGAATCCGGTTTGTTTCAAACTCCAGATTCCTAAGAGCCTTAAAATCACTAACTCCTTTCATGTTGCTCTTCTAAAGCCTTTAGTCCTCAATAAATTCTCTCGTCCTCTTCCTACCGTGGCGCCTGTCTCGGAGGATAATCAGGAGTACGAGATCAGTCAAATTCTGGACTCCCGACTCTGTAAAGGCGTTCTTCAGTACCTCGTTCATTGGAAAGGGTTTGGTCCTGAGGAGAGGTCTTGGATCACTGCATCTGAGGTCTTTGCACCTCGTCTGTTAAAGGAGTTTCATCTGAAGTTTCCCTCTAAACCTGGGCCCAGGCGGGGAAGGGGGAGGCCTCGTAAGAGGGAGGGTACTGTCATGGATATGCATTAATGTCTGTCTGCCATCTTACCTTCCTCCTCATGTGTTCATCTAGAGACCAGACCTCCTTCACCTGGCTTCCTTTATAATCTCCTCCCAGCCTGACTCCACCCCAGGCCCTATCACTGAACACTATATTAACCTGTGCACTGCAAGCCTGCTTTGCTGATCAACGTGTTTGTTAGGCATTGTGTGTTTGGGTTCCTGCCTGCCGTGTGCTACGTCTGTCTCTCTGTTACGTTATTGGCTTGTCCCCGACCATCCCTGTCTGCTCGTGACCCTTGACCTTCGGCTCGTTCTTCGTTATCCTTGTCTGCTTGTGGCCCCTGACCTTCGGCTTGTTATTCGGTTCTCTCTATCGTGTGCTGCTGCTTCCCCTTATCCTACGGGGCGTGAGCTAGGAAACTCCAGGGGCCGCGACCTGGTCCCAGCCTGCAGCGTAACATCCTCACCACTAGAGGCCCTGGAGAAGACCAGCTGGGTCTTAGACTCCGCGCCCTGGGGAATCTTGGCTCTCGCTTCCGTTGGGATCCCGGTTGTGCTCCTCTGGTCCCGCTTTCCACAACCACCCAGTTTCCTATCCACAGAAGCCAGCCATAGGGTTCACTACCTCGCGGTGCACTCCTGTCCCCCTACGGTGTGCATCTGTCACCTGGCCACAGGTGACCCTGACACCTTCTTTGTCCCTAGAAACAAGGACTGGCACAGTGAAAGAAACTGACACTCTCCCTACCTACAGTGTTCTGTCCCTAGAAAAAATGTTTTTTTAAAGCACACTATAGCACAAGGAGAAATCCCCTCACTTTCCTTCTTTGTCCCTAGAAACAAGGACTGGCACAGTGAAAGAAACTGACACTCTCCCTACCTACAGTGTTCTGTCCCTAGAAAAAATGTTTTTTTAAAGCACACTATAGCACAAGGAGAAATCCCCTCACTTTCCTTCTTTGTCCCTAGAAACAAGGACTGGCACAGTGAAAGAAACTGACACTCTCCCTACCTACAGTTTTCTGTCCCTAGAAAAAATGTTTTTTTAAAGCACACTATAGCACAAGGAGAAATCCCCTCACTTTCCTTCTTTGTCCCTAGAAACAAGGACTGGCACAGTGAAAGAAACTGACACTCTCCCTACCTACAGTTTTCTGTCCCTAGAAAAAATGTTTTTTTAAAGCACACTATAGCACAAGGAGAAATCCCCTCACTTTCCTTCTTTGTCCCTAGAAACAAGGACTGGCACAGTGAAAGAAACTGACACTCTCCCTACCTACAGTTTTCTGTCCCTAGAAAAAATGTTTTTTTAAAGCACACTATAGCACAAGGAGAAATCCCCTCACTTTCCTTCTTTGTCCCTAGAAACAAGGACTGGCACAGTGAAAGAAACTGACACTCTCCCTACCTACAGTGTTCTGTCCCTAGAAAAAATGTTTTTTTAAAGCACACTATAGCACAAGGAGAAATCCCCTCACTTTCCTTCTTTGTCCCTAGAAACAAGGACTGGCACAGTGAAAGAAACTGACACTCTCCCTACCTACAGTTTTCTGTCCCTAGAAAAAATGTTTTTTTAAAGCACACTATAGCACAAGGAGAAATCCCCTCACTTTCCTTCTTTGTCCCTAGAAACAAGGACTGGCACAGTGAAAGAAACTGACACTCTCCCTACCTACAGTTTTCTGTCCCTAGAAAAAATGTTTTTTTAAAGCACACTATAGCACAAGGAGAAATCCCCTCACTTTCCTTCTTTGTCCCTAGAAACAAGGACTGGCACAGTGAAAGAAACTGACACTCTCCCTACCTACAGTTTTCTGTCCCTAGAAAAAATGTTTTTTTAAAGCACACTATAGCACAAGGAGAAATCCCCTCACTTTCCTTCTTTGTCCCTAGAAACAAGGACTGGCACAGTGAAAGAAACTGACACTCTCCCTACCTACAGTTTTCTGTCCCTAGAAAAAATGTTTTTTTAAAGCACACTATAGCACAAGGAGAAATCCCCTCACTTTCCTTCTTTGTCCCTAGAAACAAGGACTGGCACAGTGAAAGAAACTGACACTCTCCCTACCTACAGTTTTCTGTCCCTAGAAAAAATGTTTTTTTAAAGCACACTATAGCACAAGGAGAAATCCCCTCACTTTCCTTCTTTGTCCCTAGAAACAAGGACTGGCACAGTGAAAGAAACTGACACTCTCCCTACCTACAGTTTTCTGTCCCTAGAAAAAATGTTTTTTTAAAGCACACTATAGCACAAGGAGAAATCCCCTCACTTTCCTTCTTTGTCCCTAGAAACAAGGACTGGCACAGTGAAAGAAACTGACACTCTCCCTACCTACAGTTTTCTGTCCCTAGAAAAAATGTTTTTTTAAAGCACACTATAGCACAAGGAGAAATCCCCTCACTTTCCTTCTTTGTCCCTAGAAACAAGGACTGGCACAGTGAAAGAAACTGACACTCTCCCTACCTACAGTTTTCTGTCCCTAGAAAAAATGTTTTTTTAAAGCACACTATAGCACAAGGAGAAATCCCCTCACTTTCCTTCTTTGTCCCTAGAAACAAGGACTGGCACAGTGAAAGAAACTGACACTCTCCCTACCTACAGTTTTCTGTCCCTAGAAAAAATGTTTTTTTAAAGCACACTATAGCACAAGGAGAAATCCCCTCACTTTCCTTCTTTGTCCCTAGAAACAAGGACTGGCACAGTAAAACACACTGACACTCTCCCTACCTATCCTTCTCTTTCCCTAAACTAAAGGAATCCAGGTTAAGCAAGAAAGAAATAAATGTCACTGTCCCTGCCTATGCTTGTCTTTCCCTGCTCCGGAACACACTACACTAGGCCGCCGTGCTGGCGGCCTTTTATAGTGTGGGGCGTGTACTAAACACCCTCAGCAATAATTGGCCACAGGCATCCTGCCTGTGGCCAATCATTGCTCTCCTCGCTGCCGGCGCTGTGATTGGCCAAGCATGCGGGGTCACAGTGCATGCTTGGCCAATCACAGCGCCTGGATGACACTGCGATGGCGTAGTGCATTGTGGGCCGTTCGCGTCACTCGAATTTGGCGCGAACGGCCCAAATCGTTCGATCTTCATCGAACGATCGAACAGCCGATGTTCGAGTCGAACGTATGTTCGACTCGAACACGAAGCTCATCCCTACCGCCAACCACCAAGCTCCTGTGTGAAAGAAATAAAGGTTTGAAAAAAAAACTGTATTCCCATCCTGGTATATTATATCTACAGATGTTTTGTTTCAAAAATTAGCAAAATGTTTCTTATGACTAGTGCAGTGCTGCACAATTGATTGAGGAAAAAAATACTGTGTAAAAAAGGAATTTGTTGTGTTATACATTGTATTTCAAGACATTACAATGGCATGCTTAGCATAACCCTAACATCCTTTTTTTAAAAAAAAAAAAATCTAAAATGACCCAACCCATGTGTAGTTTATTTCTTTTTTTCTTTGCAAAATAAAGAACCATCTTCTTTTTTTTTATTTGATACTATGTGTAGTGCCCTGCTCCTATTGAGTAGGCACTATTTGTAAATTTAAGTTATCTGAGCTGTAGTTTGGCTCAGTATGATTTTTCTAAATTTCTGGTTTCTGTTCCAGTCCAGCTGTGTTGCGCATTTTCCACTTGACTGTGGGTGTCACCACAGTCTGTCACCATCTGTCACCATCACTATCTGTCACCACAGGTCAAGGTTGGAAATGCAGCAGGCTGGGTGTGTTGGGTATCTCTTTGCCCAGAAACAACCCAGTGGGAGTAGTTCACCCGCTGTGCATTCTGGGAGAGGGTACTTAAGGGACAGACACCATTTTCCGGGTCTCTCTCTGAGCTGATGGCCCGCCTGGCCTAAGGTGTGTCGAAGCAGCTGTTCTGCCTCGGGGCCTACTGGTCCAGGTGTGGTCCCGTGCTGTCTTGCCTGCGGGAAGAAGCCGAACAATTGGAGAAACCAGGGGAGGACTTTTCTCAGAGAGGACCGAGCGCAAGGACCGGTATCTCAGGAAGAGCCTGGAGACTCAACTGGGGGACGCATCCTGACCAAATCTACCTCACAGTGTTGCCGGCTTGGCTGAAAGAAACTGGTACTGTGAGATTGTACTTTGACTTTGCAGAAGTTCTTGATTATACAATCCTGTGGCAGAGGATTGTGCAGAGACTATGTGTATTCTTCAAGTCTGTGGCAGAGACTATGACCGAGCACCGCACCGGCTGAGAGAGGCCTATCCGTGGTTGCTAGATTCAGCGTGGAAACTGTTTGTCCTCTGGATAAAAGAAGTACTCGTGATCCGCAAAGCAAGGTACCTGAATCTCTCCTAACCCTCCATCCCTCTAGCTGACTTTGTTTAATAAAACCATTGAAAAAGAGACTATGTGTTGGTGCTGACATCTGTGAACAACTCTTCAATGGGACCCCTATGATGGATGTGGTGGAACAGTAAGGTAATGGCAAAGGCCCAAAAATATAACCAGCAGCTCCTACGGAGGTAGTGCTACATATGCATAAAAACATAGTTGTCGTCGGAGTCTTCACCCGTAATACGTGAGAACCCCAATGACCAGATCTGCGTGATACGTGATAACCCCAACTACCAAGGCCTGCGGTGTGCCTTGGCCTAGCTGGACGGTACGCCTAAAAGAGGGCATACCCTGAGTAAATGTAAGAGAAATGAATGAGTATAAAATGAATGAAATGAGAAAGGGGGAACGGGAGGGTGGGACCAAGAAGACGAGCCGACGAGGGACAAGCCAGAGGAGGAGGGAGATATACTCCCTCAGACTCCTCCCACAAATCCAGGCTGGCCTCCGGCCAGCCTTTCAACTTGTCGTCGGAGTCTTCACCCGTAATACGTGAGAACCCCAATGACCAGATCTGCGTGATACGTGATAACCCCAACTACCAAGGCCTGCGGTGTGCCTTGGCCTAGCTGGACGGTACGCCTAAAAGAGGGCAAAAAGACACAAAGATAGGTAAGTAATAAGCTTTAATGAACAGGTAACACTTAATTCAACAACACGGCAAAAGCTCTGCGAACTTCCGTGTGAGGTTCGGGAATGTACCTGCTATAACAGGAGGACCTCCAGCGCCCCATGTGTTTGATGATGTACGAAGGGACCCCCTGCTTAGAAGCTGCTGATGCAGCACCGATCCTGAAAGAATGCCCGGAGAAACGTTTAGGATCCAAATCTAATTTGGCAAGCAAGATCCTGACATGGCTAACAAATTGTTTGGAAGTGATAGGCTGCGTAGGGAAGGGGAGCAGAGGATCATTCACGGGTGTTGAGAATAAACGGCAAAGAGAGTCGAGCACTTCGACCGGGCACCAACCGTTGTGCGTGCGGTAGTACTTAACCACAAACCCCTGACCAATTTGCCTATTCTTATTATTTGGAAGCTGCAGCTCATAATGCTCAGGAAATCTAGAAAGACTACCTCTGAGCAAAACAGGTGCATGACAGCTGGATTTGGACACTTCCCCGGGTCGGAGAAACCCGAAGAAACAGAGGTAAACTGCCGCCTTGAGAACTAAACTGGGACCTGTGCCAAAAGGGGAAGTGGAGAGCATATCCGACATGTCACGGAAAATCTGCCCGGTAATGGGTTGGCGAGACAACTGGGAGGACCCCTGATTTCTTTGTATACCCCTCAGTATGGCTTTCAGAGGGTGAGCAGCAAAAATGGATGGACTGTCAGGCGCATGCAGGGACCTGAAATGCTGAATACCTGATAAATACAGTTTGATAGTACTGGCCGATAATGCCAGCTCACAGTGGCAATACGCAGTAAACATCATGATGTACTTGGTATCCTCTGGGGAATTGCAAGGATGTAAGGACATGAACCTAAGGAACGTCTTCCAACCCGTGGTATATGCTCTCAGCGTATTTCTGGACAAGGACCTGTTGGCCAGATTGATCGCCTGAGACCAGAAAGTATTCAATCCATGACTAATAGTGAGTGATGGGGGATTGGCTGGCCCGTCCGATCTGCTGCCGGATGCTGTAAGAAAAATAGCGGCATGTTGAGACGGGACAAAGCATCAGCTGCACCATTGTGATCCCCACTAACGAACTCACCCCGGAAATGGAATTTGTAGGTCAAGCCCAACCATGTCAACTTACGCATGAAGGACATGATTACCAGGGACCCTGATCTTCCTTTATTGATAATTTTGGCTGTAGCCAAATTATCCGTAAAGAAAACGACCGAGTTGCCTGACCAGCCAGGACCCCATGTGACAGCTGCCGCCAAGATTGGGTAAATTTCAAATAGTGCTGACGTGAGGGCAAATTTTGGCAGAAGGAAAACCTCGGGGGGCCAGCGGCTGGCCAACCACTCCTGGCCAAAAATGGCTGAAAACCCGACTGAAGCGGCGGCATCTGAGAACACACGCGGAGAATTACTAGTAGGATGCGGGATGAACATGGAGATGCCATTCCACCCGCACAGGAACCGATCCCACATGACTAAATCGGCACGGGCATCCGCTAGTAATTTGACTGGTGACTCAGAATCATGACACTGGGGGAGAAGAGCCAGCAACCTCGACACAAATGCCCTACCCTGCGGAATGATCCTCATGGCGTGATTCAACATCCCCAAGAGAGACTGTAAGTCCCTCTTGGAAGATACCGGGGAAAGAACAAAGAGATGAATGGAGCGGCGTATCCTGACTAATTTCTCCAAGGGCAGACTAGCAACCATAAGATTGGAGTCAAGCGTAATCCCTAAAAAGGTGATGATTTTTGCTGGACCTTCCATCTTATGCGTAGCTAATGGGACATTCAATTCTGAAAATAGCCCTGTAAGCACCTGCAGATCCCTGGGCGGGACACCGGGATCTTCCAACAGCAGAAAATCATCCAGATAATGAATTACCCTCTGACAACCACTACAGTAACCCAGAATCCAATGAAGAGCCTGGGCAAAGGTGTCAAACAAGTACGGACTGCTTTTAGACCCAAACGTTAATTTGGTGGCAAAAAAATACTGCCCGCGCCACTTGATGCCATGCCATTGCCAGAGAGCAGGACTGATAGGAAGCAGCTTGAATGCATCAGAGATGTCGGCTTTGGAAAGCCAAGCACCCCTACCTAACTGCAAAATGTGCTGGATTGCCAAATCTACTGATGAATACTTTAGAGAAAACTCCTCGGAGGGGATGAGAGAATTGAGACTAGGAATGTGAGATGAATGAGGCGCGGACAAATCGTAAATCAAACGGAATTTATTTGAGAATTTTCCACAGACAACCCCGACGGGATTGACCCTCCACATGCAAAAAGGTGATGACAGGAACGGACCGATCAAGAACCCCTTGGACAATTCAGCCTGCAGTAACTCATCGACAATATCAGGGTGGTTCTCAGCTGACAACAAATTGTTGCACTCGAACGATTCTGTAGGAAGGGTAATGAGCCCAGTATGGAAACCTGAAGACAACCCTTCCAGCAAAAACTGTCTGAACGCTGGTGAAGGATGATCACTCAGGAAATCCCCCAACAAGGAGACATTGACTCGGCACAGTCATGAGGTACCGACGGCCTTGACCAGGCAAGCGGACTTGGGGTGGGCTCTGAAGCAGTTGGAGCAAACGTGCAACAACCTGCATTGGTTGTAATTGCAACCAGTATGGTTATAATTATTGCACAACTGAGCCTTCCCCAGATACCGAATGGTAGGGATGGGCCCGGTGCTCGATTCGAACCCATGTTCGAATCGAGCATCGGGCGTTCGCTCGCTCGTCGAGCCCAGAACTATTTGGGCCGTTCGCATCACATTCGTGTGATGCGAGCGGCCCCGCAATGCATTGCGGCCGGCGCGGCCGGCGCAGTGCATTGCTGGCTGATGATTGGCCAAGCATGCACTGTGACCCCGCATGCTTGGCCAATCACAGCGCCCGAAACTCGGAGAGCAATAATTGGCTACAGGCAGGACGCCTGTAGCCAATTACAGCTCAGGGGCTTTAGTACACGCCCCACCATTTAAAAGGCCGCCACGCCATCGGCCCCGGTCACATGAGTTCCGGCTTTAGGAGAGATTAGTCTGCTGATTCTGTCTTTGCTTGATACTGAAAGATTTGCTCTTCTTTGCTAAACCATTGGCTATTTCTTTGCTAAACCATTGCTACCTAAGTCATTGATCGTTCATTGCTGCTGATTGCACAGTTAGTGTGTTATTAGCTGCTGCTGGGGATTAGTCTGGTGCGTGCTTACTGTTAGTACAGTATTGCAGTAGTACCAACCGCAGTGCTGTTAGCACAGCATTGCACCCCAACAGCACCCATAGGACTTCTAGTGTGTTAGTGGCAGCAAACAGAGCTCCTATATTTTCTTCTCAGCAGCACCCATAGGACTTCTAGTGTGTTAGTGGCAGCAAACAGAGCTCCTATATTTTCTTCTCAGCAGCACCCATAGGACTTCTAGTGTGTTAGTGGCATCACACAGAGCTCCTATATTTTCTTCTCAGCAGCACCCATAGGACTTCTAGTGTGTTAGTGGCAGCAAACAGAGCTCCTATATTTTCTTCTCAGCAGCACCCATAGGACTTCTAGTGTGTTAGTGGCATCACACAGAGCTCCTATATTTTCTTCTCAGCAGCACCCATAGGACTTCTAGTGTGTTAGTGGCAGCAAACAGAGCTCCTATATTTTCTTCTCAGCAGCACCCATAGGACTTCTAGTGTGTTAGTGGCAGCAAACAGAGCTCCTATATTTTCTTCTCAGCAGCACCCATAGGACTTCTAGTGTGTTAGTGGCATCACACAGAGCTCCTATATTTTCTTCTCAGCAGCACCCATAGGACTTCTAGTGTGTTAGTGGCAGCAAACAGAGCTCCTATATTTTCTTCTCAGCAGCACCCATAGGACTTCTAATGTGTTAGTGGCATCACACAGAGTTCCTATATTTTCATCTCAGCAGCACCCATAGGACTTCTAGTGTGTTAGTGGCATCACACAGAGCTCCTATATTTTCTTCTCAGCAGCACCCATAGGACTTCTAGTGTGTTAGTGGCAGCAAACAGAGCTCCTATATTTTCTTCTCAGCAGCACCCATAGGACTTCTAGTGTGTTAGTGGCAGCAAACAGAGCTCCTATATTTTCTTCTCAGCAGCACCCATAGGACTTCTAGTGTGTTAGTGGCATCACACAGAGCTCCTATATTTTCTTCTCAGCAGCACCCATAGGACTTCTAGTGTGTTAGTGGCAGCAAACAGAGCTCCTATATTTTCTTCTCAGCAGCACCCATAGGAATTCTAGTGTGTTAGTGGCAGCAAACAGAGCTCCTATATTTTCTTCTCAGCAGCACCCATAGGACTTCTAGTGTGTTAGTGGCAGCAAACAGAGCTCCTATATTTTCTTCTCAGCAGCACCCATAGGACTTCTAGTGTGTTAGTGGCAGCAAACAGAGCTCCTATATTTTCTTCTCAGCAGCACCCATAGGACTTCTAGTGTGTTAGTGGCAGCAAACAGAGCTCCTATATTTTCTTCTCAGCAGCACCCATAGGACTTCTAGTGTGTTAGTGGCAGCAAACAGAGCTCCTATATTTTCTTCTCAGCAGCACCCATAGGACTTCTAGTGTGTTAGTGGCATCACACAGAGCTCCTATATTTTCTTCTCAGCAGCACCCATAGGACTTCTAGTGTGTTAGTGGCAGCAAACAGAGCTCCTATATTTTCTTCTCAGCAGCACCCATAGGACTTCTAGTGTGTTAGTGGCATCACACAGAGCTCCTATATTTTCTTCTCAGCAGCACCCATAGGACTTCTAGTGTGTTAGTGGCAGCAAACAGAGCTCCTATATTTTCTTCTCAGCAGCACCCATAGGACTTCTAGTGTGTTAGTGGCAGCAAACAGAGCTCCTATATTTTCTTCTCAGCAGCACCCATAGGACTTCTAGTGTGTTAGTGGCATCACACAGAGCTCCTATATTTTCTTCTCAGCAGCACCCATAGGACTTCTAGTGTGTTAGTGGCAGCAAACAGAGCTCCTATATTTTCTTCTCAGCAGCACCCATAGGACTTCTAATGTGTTAGTGGCATCACACAGAGTTCCTATATTTTCATCTCAGCAGCACCCATAGGACTTCTAGTGTGTTAGTGGCATCACACAGAGCTCCTATATTTTCTTCTCAGCAGCACCCATAGGACTTCTAGTGTGTTAGTGGCAGCAAACAGAGCTCCTATATTTTCTTCTCAGCAGCACCCATAGGACTTCTAGTGTGTTAGTGGCAGCAAACAGAGCTCCTATATTTTCTTCTCAGCAGCACCCATAGGACTTCTAGTGTGTTAGTGGCATCACACAGAGCTCCTATATTTTCTTCTCAGCAGCACCCATAGGACTTCTAGTGTGTTAGTGGCAGCAAACAGAGCTCCTATATTTTCTTCTCAGCAGCACCCATAGGACTTCTAATGTGTTAGTGGCATCACACAGAGTTCCTATATTTTCATCTCAGCAGCACCCATAGGACTTCTAGTGTGTTAGTGGCATCACACAGAGCTCCTATATTTTCTTCTCAGCAGCACCCATAGGACTTCTAGTGTGTTAGTGGCAGCAAACAGAGCTCCTATATTTTCTTCTCAGCAGCACCCATAGGACTTCTAGTGTGTTAGTGGCAGCAAACAGAGCTCCTATATTTTCTTCTCAGCAGCACCCATAGGACTTCTAGTGTGTTAGTGGCAGCAAACAGAGCTCCTATATTTTCTTCTCAGCAGCACCCATAGGACTTCTAGTGTGTTAGTGGCATCACACAGAGCTCCTATATTTTCTTCTCAGCAGCACCCATAGGACTTCTAGTGTGTTAGTGGCAGCAAACAGAGCTCCTATATTTTCTTCTCAGCAGCACCCATAGGACTTCTAGTGTGTTAGTGGCATCACACAGAGCTCCTATATTTTCTTCTCAGCAGCACCCATAGGACTTCTAGTGTGTTAGTGGCAGCAAACAGAGCTCCTATATTTTCTTCTCAGCAGCACCCATAGGACTTCTAGTGTGTTAGTGGCAGCAAACAGAGCTCCTATATTTTCTTCTCAGCAGCACCCATAGGACTTCTAGTGTGTTAGTGGCATCACACAGAGCTCCTATATTTTCTTCTCAGCAGCACCCATAGGACTTCTAGTGTGTTAGTGGCAGCACACAGAGCTCCTATATTTTCTTCTCAGCAGCACCCATAGGACTTCTAATGTGTTAGTGGCATCACACAGAGTTCCTATATTTTCATCTCAGCAGCACCCATAGGACTTCTAGTGTGTTAGTGGCATCACACAGAGCTCCTATATTTTCTTCTCAGCAGCACCCATAGGACTTCTAGTGTGTTAGTGGCAGCAAACAGAGCTCCTATATTTTCTTCTCAGCAGCACCCATAGGACTTCTAGTGTGTTAGTGGCAGCAAACAGAGCTCCTATATTTTCTTCTCAGCAGCACCCATAGGACTTCTAGTGTGTTAGTGGCATCACACAGAGCTCCTATATTTTCTTCTCAGCAGCACCCATAGGACTTCTAGTGTGTTAGTGGCAGCAAACAGAGCTCCTATATTTTCTTCTCAGCAGCACCCATAGGACTTCTAGTGTGTTAGTGGCAGCAAACAGAGCTCCTATATTTTCTTCTCAGCAGCACCCATAGGACTTCTAGTGTGTTAGTGGCAGCAAACAGAGCTCCTATATTTTCTTCTCAGCAGCACCCATAGGACTTCTAGTGTGTTAGTGGCAGCAAACAGAGCTCCTATATTTTCTTCTCAGCAGCACCCATAGGACTTCTAGTGTGTTAGTGGCAGCAAACAGAGCTCCTATATTTTCTTCTCAGCAGCACCCATAGGACTTCTAGTGTGTTAGTGGCAGCAAACAGAGCTCCTATATTTTCTTCTCAGCAGCACCCATAGGACTTCTAGTGTGTTAGTGGCATCACACAGAGCTCCTATATTTTCTTCTCAGCAGCACCCATAGGACTTCTAGTGTGTTAGTGGCAGCAAACAGAGCTCCTATATTTTCTTCTCAGCAGCACCCATAGGACTTCTAGTGTGTTAGTGGCATCACACAGAGCTCCTATATTTTCTTCTCAGCAGCACCCATAGGACTTCTAGTGTGTTAGTGGCAGCAAACAGAGCTCCTATATTTTCTTCTCAGCAGCACCCATAGGACTTCTAGTGTGTTAGTGGCAGCAAACAGAGCTCCTATATTTTCTTCTCAGCAGCACCCATAGGACTTCTAGTGTGTTAGTGGCATCACACAGAGCTCCTATATTTTCTTCTCAGCAGCACCCATAGGACTTCTAGTGTGTTAGTGGCAGCAAACAGAGCTCCTATATTTTCTTCTCAGCAGCACCCATAGGACTTCTAATGTGTTAGTGGCATCACACAGAGTTCCTATATTTTCATCTCAGCAGCACCCATAGGACTTCTAGTGTGTTAGTGGCATCACACAGAGCTCCTATATTTTCTTCTCAGCAGCACCCATAGGACTTCTAGTGTGTTAGTGGCAGCAAACAGAGCTCCTATATTTTCTTCTCAGCAGCACCCATAGGACTTCTAGTGTGTTAGTGGCAGCAAACAGAGCTCCTATATTTTCTTCTCAGCAGCACCCATAGGACTTCTAGTGTGTTAGTGGCATCACACAGAGCTCCTATATTTTCTTCTCAGCAGCACCCATAGGACTTCTAGTGTGTTAGTGGCAGCAAACAGAGCTCCTATATTTTCTTCTCAGCAGCACCCATAGGACTTCTAATGTGTTAGTGGCATCACACAGAGTTCCTATATTTTCATCTCAGCAGCACCCATAGGACTTCTAGTGTGTTAGTGGCATCACACAGAGCTCCTATATTTTCTTCTCAGCAGCACCCATAGGACTTCTAGTGTGTTAGTGGCAGCAAACAGAGCTCCTATATTTTCTTCTCAGCAGCACCCATAGGACTTCTAGTGTGTTAGTGGCAGCAAACAGAGCTCCTATATTTTCTTCTCAGCAGCACCCATAGGACTTCTAGTGTGTTAGTGGCATCACACAGAGCTCCTATATTTTCTTCTCAGCAGCACCCATAGGACTTCTAGTGTGTTAGTGGCAGCAAACAGAGCTCCTATATTTTCTTCTCAGCAGCACCCATAGGACTTCTAGTGTGTTAGTGGCAGCAAACAGAGCTCCTATATTTTCTTCTCAGCAGCACCCATAGGACTTCTAGTGTGTTAGTGGCAGCAAACAGAGCTCCTATATTTTCTTCTCAGCAGCACCCATAGGACTTCTAGTGTGTTAGTGGCAGCAAACAGAGCTCCTATATTTTCTTCTCAGCAGCACCCATAGGACTTCTAGTGTGTTAGTGGCATCACACAGAGCTCCTATATTTTCTTCTCAGCAGCACCCATAGGACTTCTAGTGTGTTAGTGGCAGCAAACAGAGCTCCTATATTTTCTTCTCAGCAGCACCCATAGGACTTCTAGTGTGTTAGTGGCAGCAAACAGAGCTCCTATATTTTCTTCTCAGCAGCACCCATAGGACTTCTAGTGTGTTAGTGGCAGCAAACAGAGCTCCTATATTTCCTTCTCAGCAGCACCCATAGGACTTCTAGTGTGTTAGTGGCATCACACAGAGCTCCTATATTTTCTTCTCAGCAGCACCCATAGGACTTCTAGTGTGTTAGTGGCAGCAAACAGAGCTCCTATATTTTCTTCTCAGCAGCACCCATAGGACTTCTAGTGTGTTAGTGGCATCACACAGAGCTCCTATATTTTCTTCTCAGCAGCACCCATAGGACTTCTAGTGTGTTAGTGGCAGCAAACAGAGCTCCTATGTTTTCTTCTCAGCAGCACCCATAGGACTTCTAGTGTGTTAGTGGCAGCAAACAGAGCTCCTATATTTTCTTCTCAGCAGCACCCATAGGACTTCTAGTGTGTTAGTGGCATCACACAGAGCTCCTATATTTTCTTCTCAGCAGCACCCATAGGACTTCTAGTGTGTTAGTGGCAGCAAACAGAGCTCCTATATTTTCTTCTCAGCAGCACCCATAGGACTTCTAGTGTGTTAGTGGCAGCAAACAGAGCTCCTATATTTTCTTCTCAGCAGCACCCATAGGACTTCTAGTGTGTTAGTGGCAGCAAACAGAGCTCCTATATTTTCTTCTCAGCAGCACCCATAGGACTTCTAATGTGTTAGTGGCATCACACAGAGTTCCTATATTTTCATCTCAGCAGCACCCATAGGACTTCTAGTGTGTTAGTGGCATCACACAGAGCTCCTATATTTTCTTCTCAGCAGCACCCATAGGACTTCTAGTGTGTTAGTGGCAGCAAACAGAGCTCCTATATTTTCTTCTCAGCAGCACCCATAGGACTTCTAGTGTGTTAGTGGCAGCAAACAGAGCTCCTATATTTTCTTGTCAGCAGCACACATAGTACCTATAGTGTGTTAGTGTCAGCACCCATAGGACCTACAGTGTGTTGTGAGCACACATAGGAGTTCTATTTTTTATACTATATACACTACCGACTACAATGGCTGGAAGACCGCCAAGGAGAGGCAGAGCGTGCCGAGGCAAGAACACAGGGCAGGCAGGCTCTGTTTCTAGAGACAACAGTGCTGGCCGTAGACGTGGTCGTGCATCGTCATCAGCACGTGGCCATGGGACACGCTTGTCTTTGTTTTCGGCAGCTGGACATGTGGAGCCGCATCATGCCGAAGGCTTGGTAGAATGGATGACCAAGCCCTCCTCATCCTCTCTCACCCAGGCTCAGGGTACTGGCAGAGCAGCTGCCAACGCGTACTCAATGGCATCATCAGCCACCCCTTCCCTAGACCCACCATGTCCTCCTGAGGAGTCCCCCGAACTGTTTGAGCACAGTGTTGGGTACATGCTCCAGGAGGATGCCCAACGATTCGAAGGCTCGGATGATGATACCCAGCTTGAGGAAGTCAGTAGTGTGCGCGCAGAGAGAGGGGATGCTGAAGGACAGAAATCTGGCAGTAGTGTTCCACCAGCTGCAGCTTACTGCCAGGTTTGCTCTAGTGGTGAAGAGGGAGGGGATGATGAGGTCACTGACTCCACGTGGGTGCCTGAAGGGAGAGAGGAGGAGGAGGAGGAGGATGCAGCGTCACATGTCCAACGAGGCAGGATGCCCCCTGGAGGCCAGCTAGAGGCCAGCACAGCAACTGTACCACACCGCAGAGCTCCGCCTGTGCAGGGCGCTGCCTCTGCACGTTATCACAAAAGTTCTTTGGTGTGGGCCTTTTTTGAGACGAGTGCATCAGATCGCACCACTGCTATTTGCAATATTTGTCTCAAGCGTATCTCGCGTGGCCAAAACATCAGCCGCTTGGGCACCACAAGCATGAGCAGACATATGTCGACCTGCCATGCAGCTCGTTGGCAAGCACACATAAAAGACCCACACCAAAGAACAAAGCGGACCTCTCCTTGCTCCTCATCAGCTGGGATCTCCATCCCCACTATATCTTCAGTCCTCTCTGAAAGCTGCTCTGAGAGGACTGAAGGTGTAGAATTAGGTGTGTCACAACCAAGTACTTGCAGTACACCGACGTCCGATTGTAGCAGGCAAATTTCCCTGCCCCAGCTGCTGGACCGTCGAAAGAAGTATACTCCCAGCCATCCACATGCCCAGCGGTTGAATGCTAGCTTGGCTAAATTGCTAGCACTTCAACTGCTGCCTTTTCAGTTGATAGACTCGGCCCCCTTCCGTGAGTTTGTTCAATGTGCGGTTCCTCAGTGGCAGGTTCCCAAACGCCACTTTTTCTCACGGAAGGCGATTCCGTCTCTCTACTGGCATGTGGAAGGCAATGTCCATGCCTCGCTGGACAGGGCGGTCAGCGGTAAGGTGCATATTACCGCTGACTCATGGTCCAGCAGGCATGGACAGGGACGTTATCTTTCTTTCACGGCCCATTGGGTCACTCTATTGGTAGCTGGGAGGGATGCAGGACAAGGTGCAGTAGTGTTGGAGGTTGTTCCGCCACCACGCCTCCAAAATGCTACTACTGGTTGTGACACACCTCTCTCCTCCACCCCCTCCTCTTCTTCTTCCTCCATGTCCTCTTCGAGTGCTCTGTCCTCGGAACCAGCGGTGCTCCGTAGGCGTACAAGGGGCTACGCGAGTACGCAGGCAAAAAGATGCCATGCCGTGCTTGCGCTGGTGTGTTTGGGGGACAGGAGCCACACTGGGCCAGAGGTTCTGGCAGCTCTGCAGGGGCAGGCCGAGAGGTGGTTGACGCCACGCCAGCTTAAGCCAGGAATGGTCGTTTCTGATAATGGCACCAACCTCCTCTCCGCCCTGCGACAGGGGCAGCTCACCCATGTGCCCTGTATGGCTCACGTCCTCAACCTGGTGGTGCAGCGGTTCTTGGGCAGGTTCCCAGGCTTACAGGATGTCCTGAGGCAGGCCAGGAAAGTCTGTGTGCATTTCCGCCGATCTTATAATGCCAGTGCTCGGCTGACTGAGCTGCAAAAGGAGCTGAACCTGCCCAAGAACCGCCTAATATGTGACATGCCCACCAGGTGGAACTCAACGTTGGCCATGCTGCAGCGACTGCACACGCAGCAGAGGGCCATCAATGAGTACCTTTGCGACTACGGCACCAGGACAGGGTCAGGGGAGCTTGGCTTTTTTTCCCCACGCCAGTGGAGCATGATCAGGGATGCATGCACTGTCCTCTCACCATTTGAGGAGGCCACGAGGATGGTGAGCAGTGACAGTGCATGCATCAGTGACACTGTACCTCTTGTCCACCTGTTGGAGCATACGCTGCGTGGGATAATGGACAGGGCACTTGAGGCAGAACAGAGGCAGGAAGAGGAGGACTTCCTTGTCTCTCAAGGCCCCCTTTATCCAGACAATGTTCCTTCTGTCCCACCCATCACACAGGAAGAGGAGGAGGAGGAGGAGGAGGAGGAGGATTGTGTGAGCATGGAGGTGGAGCCTGGCACTCAGCATCAGCAGCAGCAGTCTTTTAGGGATGATGTACAGTCCCAACAAACCAGTGGACATGTACGTGGCTGGGAGGAGGTGGCTGGCGATCATGTCATCCTCAGTGACCCAGAAGACTCCGGACCGAATGCCTCAGCTAACCTACGCTGCATGGCCTCCCTGATCCTGCAAAGCCTGCGGAAGGATCCTCGTGTTCTTCGGATCAAGGAGAGTGACCATTACTGGCTGGCCACTCTCCTTGATCCACGGTACAAGGGTAAGGTTGCGGACCTTATCTTGCCGTCGCAGAGGGAGCAGAGGATGAGACATCTCAGGGAGGCCTTGCAGAAAGGTCTGTGCAACGCGTTCCCAGAAACTGGGAGGTTACAAACTCCTGGTCCTGGACGACGAGTTGCTGAGGCTTCGGTCAGTAGCAGAAGGAGCGGTGGGGAAGGTGGACGTCTGACCGATGCGTTCAGACAATTTTTTAGTCCGCAGCCCCAAGGTATGATCGGTTCCAGCAACCATCGCCAGCGTCTGATATACATGGTGCAGGAATACCTAGGGGCAAGGTCAGACTTGGACACCTTTCCCACCGAAAATCCTCTGGCTTACTGGGTCCTGAGGATGGATCACTGGCCAGAGCTTGCACAGTATGCAATTGAGCTACTGGCCTGTCCTGCATCCAGCGTTCTTTCCGAACGCACATTCAGTGCTGCTGGAGGATTTGTCACCGATCATAGGGTGCGCCTGTCCACCGACTCGGTTGATCGACTGACCTTCATAAAAATGAATCAGTCTTGGATCACCACCAGCTACCAGACACCTGAAGTGGATATAACGGAATAATTTATAATGTCACATCCCTTCAAGACTGCCTATGCTGATGCTGAGTGACTGTCCTGTTATGTTCACTGACTATCCTCTTCCTCCTCCTCAATGATCCATGCCACCACACCAGTGCCTAAGGCACAATTTTTCAGCCCCTGTATAACAGGGGCGTGTAATTACAATTTTTTAAAAAGATGCTTCGCAACAGGTGTGACTGCTGTGCTCAGAGTACAGTATCTGTGAGGGGTTGCAGTGTTGTGGCACCAGCACCAGTGCCTAAGGCACAATTTTTCAGCCCCTGTTGGGGCGTGTAATTACAATTTTTAGGCAATGCTTTGCAACAGGTCTCATTGCTGTGCTCAGAGTACAGTATCTGTGAGGGGTTGCAGTGTTGTGGCACCAGCACCAGTGCCTAAGGCACAATTTTTCAGCCCCTGTATAACAGGGGCGTGTAATTACAATTTTTTAAAAAGATGCTTCGCAACAGGTGTGACTGCTGTGCTCAGAGTACAGTATCTGTGAGGGGTTGCAGTGTTGTGGCACCAGCACCAGTGCCTAAGGCACAATTTTTCAGCCCCTGTTGGGGCGTGTAATTACAATTTTTAGGCAATGCTTTGCAACAGGTCTCATTGCTGTGCTCAGAGTACAGTATCTGTGAGGGGTTGCAGTGTTGTGGCACCAGCACCAGTGCCTAAGGCACAATTTTTCAGCCCCTGTATAACAGGGGCGTGTAATTACAATTTTTTAAAAAGATGCTTCGCAACAGGTGTGACTGCTGTGCTCAGAGTACAGTATCTGTGAGGGGTTGCAGTGTTGTGGCACCAGCACCAGTGCCTAAGGCACAATTTTTCAGCCCCTGTTGGGGCGTGTAATTACAGTTTTTAGGCAATGCTTTGCAACAGGTCTCATTGCTGTGCTCAGAGTACAGTATCTGTGAGGGGTTGCAGTGTTGTGGCACCAGCACCAGTGCCTAAGGCACAATTTTTCAGCCCCTGTATAACAGGGGCGTGTAATTACAATTTTTTAAAAAGATGCTTCGCAACAGGTGTGACTGCTGTGCTCCAAGTACAGTATCTGTGAGGGGTTGCAGTGTTGTGGCACCAGCACCAATGCCTAAGGCACAATTTTTCAGCCCCTGTTTAACAGGGGCGTGTAATTACAAATCTTGATCTAATAGTTCACAGCAGGGCCCATTCCTGCGCCCACCAAGAGTAACTATGAGGGCCTACAGTCTTGTGGCAACACCGTCCACCACCACCACCACCACCAAAGGCCCAATTTTTCTGCCCTGTTCAACAGGTGCATGCAATTACAAATCTTGATCTAATAACTCACAGCAGGGCCCATTCCTGCACCCACCAAGAGTAACTGTGAGGGCTTACAGTCTTGTGGCAACACCGTCCACCACCACCACCACCACCACCAAAGGCCCAATTTTTCTGCCCGGTTCAACAGGTGCATGCAAGTACAAATCTTGATCTATTAACTCACAGCAGGGCCCATTCCTGTGCCCACCAGTCTTGTGGCTACACCAACATCTAATAGGGCAAATTTCTGCAGAGTATATACGGCAGGCCCCTACTTTCAAACATCCAACTTACAAACGACTCCTACTTGCAAACGGCAAGAGAAAACAGGAAGTGAGAGGAAATCTACCCCTAGGAAGGAAAATTCTATCCTGTTAGATTTAATTTGGGAAAAAGGTATCTCCTCTCTACTGATGCTTTATCACCAATCCTTGTTTCAATTAAAACCCCACTTTTCCAAAAACATTTTTCATTGGGACGGAAAGTGAGGTGACATGTTCTGAACAGATGTGCAAAGACAGCAAATGTTACAGGGGTGATAACCCCTCCCTATGTTCTCCAAAAAGCTTAAAAATTGATTTTTTTGGGATGTAGCTACACTTCATAATGTACCTGTTCAGATTCTACTTAAGAACAAACCTACAGTCCATGTCTTGTTTGCACCACCTATATACTGCTGTTCAGAGTATATAGGGTTGTAGGTATAGGGTTTTATTTTGGGTGCGGGGTCCCCCTTAGTATCCATACAAGACCCAAAGGGGCTGGGGTGGGGGGGGGGTGATGGGGTAGCCATGCCATTTTTCTCAAGGATTTTCAGCCATATGGCGGCCAGGACAAGACATGACATTAAAGCCGCAAGTGGTTTTAAATGGCTTCTTTTTTTCCTTTACAAATGTCATTTTGTGCAAGGACAGTTCTAAACACGGGAAACACATGCCACTTCACAGGCATACTTTAGACACCCCCCAGGTACCATATTTAAAGGAAAATTTCACTTTTTTTTTTTTTCACTTTATGCATCATTAAAATGACTGCTCCCGAAAAAACTTTAGTTTTTAAAATTTCTTTTTGCATTGATATATGTCCCCTGGGGCAGGACCCGGGTCCCCAAACCTGTTTTATAACATTAACATGCATATTGGCCGTTGTAATTAGCAATTTTGATTTCGAACGTTCGCGTCCATTATAACGAATAGGGTTCGAAAATTCGCGCGAACTTTCGGTCCGTTCGAAGGTTCTGGTGCGAACCGAACCCGGGGGTGTTCGGCTCATCCCTACCGGATGGGTCTACCCATTTTGTCCACCTGCCCTGGGAGACCCGCAGATCCACCAGCCGACTGTTTGGAGGTCCCCATCTGACTAGGGGACTCGCAATTCGGACACCAGGCAGTGGTGTGAGCCGATGATTGACAGTTGGCACATACAGGGGATCTTTGACTAGCGAAATGCCTGCAAAATAATTCCATGTCAATGGTGCCCCACCATGACACCACTTGGAACTGAGCCCAAGTGGCCGCCACCTTTGCCGCAAAGGACCGATGATAATCGTAGAAGATTGAACCACCGTACTTATGCGCCAAGTCCACAACCTTATGAAGGTATAGATCCAATTCTTCCCTCCTCCCTGGACTGACCGAACAGATGATGTCTCTAAAGATGCCGAAGGCCAGCACAAACTCTGGTACACTGAGTTTGCGACTGAGCCTAGGATCTTTGGTCTTGAGCACCACCGACACCTCCCCACAAGCAAATGACTTGTTTTCAGACACATCCTGGGCCGCTATGAGTAGGGAGGCTAGATTGACATCCTTCCCTTCCAAGATATCTTTCTTGATACTGGCAGGGATGAAATGGGCCGGTGACACCGACGGCAGAGCCGCAGACGGTGAAGGCATCACTGAAGGTAAAGACATATTACCTGCAGCCGGGCTCAGGAGAACAGGGGCTGAGGGGGCCGCAGGCACCTCCGTGCTGGCTGATACTGCTGCACCAGCCGCCCGGGCCTCAATCACCTCCATCCTATCCTGTAACTGCAACATAGAGGTGGAGAAAGAATTTAACATTGCATGGATTTGCGTCAAGGAGTTGTGCACCGAAGCGTGTTCCGCACTGGTAGACGGTACTGGTTCAGCAGAAGGGAAACATAACCTAAAAAGTTCCGCTTTCCTGGCAGTAGATGGGAAAGAAATGCCCTTGCGATGTAGCTCGGCCATAATCCTAGGCACAGTCCAACTCCTTAATGAAGGTGAACTTCCATGATTTGAACCCCTACGCGGAGTAGGCGGGATGAACGGGAACTCGTCGCTTTCTGTCACATGAGACATAACGAAATCTGAGGAAAAACAAACTACAGCAAAATAAGAATGCATGGACCGCACCAACCTAACTAAGTCTGAACACGTGAAACATCAGTGGTAGACCAATAGCGCGTGAATTAAGCTAAGTGACACAACCAATCCTAAGATGTATGGAATGAGTGAGCCCGAGAAACCTGCAGCGCAATAACAGGCAATTAAAAACGAACACTCAGGGCTACGATACCCACAGACCGTGGTGGGTAGATATGAACGTAGAGAATGAAAGGTGCAACGTATGATGAGTGATGTACAGGCGAGAAGATTGTGGTCCAACCAATCACTTAAAAACGAAACCTCAGCCTGTACGGATCTGTAGACGTGACAGACCCTGAAAGCAAGTGAACCTAACTAAAAACTAACTGAAATCCGTGACAGGAAACATACACACGCACCTTGATACTGAGAGAAAAACTCTGAAATCCACCTGAAATAACACCACATGTACCAGAAATGAGGCAATCGAATGGTCGGAAACCATGAACAGAAGTGAAAGCGGAAAACAGACAGAAATGACGAACAGAACGGCATACCCCAACGTACGGAGCCTGATGAAATGCCCAATATGACAGGAAACCATCCTATGACAGCAACATGCAAAGGACCTGTGGCCGCCCAAGCTCCACGAACCCCCCCCCTCCTGTCAGCCACAAAGCAAGGAGCCTGTGAGACTACCTAGCTGGGAAGTTAACTAGCTGCTGCGCCCACCCAGTAGACCAGACCGATTGCCAAAACAAATGACGAAATTACCCAGAACATGGCAGCAACATAAAATTCCCCTTTTTTTTTTTTTTGACAACACTTGCATGACAATTTAAGTGCTGACCGGACCGGCCCTGCACCAACCCCACCGCAAGATCCCCCCCCCCAGTAGCAGCTGAACCAGCCTGCTGCTACATGGCCGTACTGAACCGACCCACTTGCCTGCCCCCCCCCCTTCGATGTGATGCCGATCAGCAGCATGATAGGACACTTACAAAACCCAGCATGAAGACAGTGACAGAGCAAAGCACCCTTCCCCTCTGCACACGCTACATGCTATGCCTAACATCTAGCCCTTGGTGCTGCAGTACAGGCATGACCGTGAACAGAGGCACCCACCAAACACCCCCGCCCCCCCCCGGCCACGCACGTGGCGCCTTGAAGCAGAGTCTCTACAGTACCCTCCTGCGACCTGATGTCCCCCCCTATCGTATTGACGTGGCGGCCGACATGCCGCATGCCCCCAAGCGTATGGCCAGACGCGTGTGGCCCCCCTATCGAACTGGTGACACCGCTGCCCCCCCCCCCGTACCTGCAGCCCAGCGCTGTGGGCGAAAAAGAAACCCGGAGCTCCCACGCGACGATCCTCTGTGTGCGGACGGCACCCGGAAATGATGACAGCTGGCGGGGCGGAAATGACGCTCGTCGGCTGAAACCACCAAGAAGACGAGCCGACGAGGGACAAGCCAGAGGAGGAGGGAGATATACTCCCTCAGACTCCTCCCACAAATCCAGCCAGCCTTTCAACTTGTTTGGTTAGTTGAGTTTACATTTTGTATTCATTTTGTTTCTTTAAAGCGGAGTTTCACCCTAAATTACAAGACTATATCATGCTGATCATCCCACCACATACATCTACATAAGCCAAAAGATTTTTTATTATGTGTTTACAATACCGTATATTCGATGTATAAAAGTTTGACTTCCGGGGTTTTCTCCCGCGGGAGTAGGCGTCTCCACTCTTCCCCAGCGCCGCAATGTCTCCTGGGAGGACGGCGTCATGCTTCCCAGGAGACAATGCGGAACGCCGTCCAGCGAATGCCATCACAACGGGGCGTGTACTTTCAACGGCGTCGACCGTTGTGATGGCAACCATTCACCGCTTCCAGGAAGTCAGTGCTTGTGGGCTTCACAATGCCCACAAGCAAAATGGGAAATGACAGCATCGGGTTTTATAACTTTATGTTATCTAAGAAAACGGACGGGGGATGCTTTTTGGCACTGTACAAGTGAGTACATACTTGTAATCTAAAAACCATTGTATGCAAACGAAAAAAAAAAAAAAACGATTGGCCGCGGAACCTCCGCTTTAATGTTAGAGACTCTGGACTACAGGGCTGATTTACTGAATGCAAATTGGCTTACTTTTCAAGAGAAATTGTACTTTGTAAGGGAATTTTCCCCAGAGCTTAGTGAATTAGGTGAAACTCTGCTGACTTCCATCATCCAATCATCTTCAATCAAAAATGTTTTATTTTTTTATCTTTGCACGTGATTGGTTATTTTTTGCACAGTGAAGTTTTACCACATTTAGCTCTGTTGCAAGTTTTCTTGCAAAGTAATCTAGTCTAGTAGCCTTTATTGATTCAACCCTTGTGTCTTTAGTTTTGGCTTTAAAATATAGGTGTGTATTTCAAGGACATGTCCACCAACCACAAGGACAAAAAAACAGCTAGTTAGTGTCAGCAAGGGCTGTGACCAGCAGATAATTAGCAGCTAGTGTTGAGCGAACCCGAACTGTAAAGTTCGGGTCCGTACCGAACTTTAGCTTTTTCCCGAACCCGAACCCGGACTTTGCGCAAAAGTCCGGGTTCGGGTTCGGCAATCTAATTACGCATTTAGAAATGCTTCAGGGGCCAGCCAATCACCTTTTGATTAGCTGGTGTGCCCTTAGAGGCCATCATAGCCATGCCTACTAATGGCATGGCTGTGATTGGTCAGTGCAACATGTGACCCAGCTTCTATATAAGCTAGAGGCACACAGCACACACGTCACTCTGCTTCAGAATAGATAGGGAGAGGATCTAGTCTGCTGCTGCTGCTGCTTTTAGGGAGAGATAGAAAAATACATGAGGTAGTCCTGATTCTGCAATCTGAGGGAAAAGATAGAGAGATAGTGTAGTGTAGGGCCAGGTTTCTGTGTTGGTGCTTTCAGGGAGAGAAAATATTATATAGGAGTCCAGATTCAGAGATTAAAATCAGCGATCTGCATAGGTTTACCTGTTTGTGTTGCAGTGCAGTCTTTTTACACTGCCATGAGCCCAGTGTCAGAGAAAATCTAACTTTTAGGGGGAAAAAAAGGCACTTTATTGTGCTCTTTTCCAAAAGACCCATAGGGAAAAAAAAATTAAAAAAAAATTTGCACTTTAATGTACGCTTGCAAAAAGAGCCATTCAGGGCCACAAAAAATAGTTTGCAGTGTGTTATACATATGTGGAGGTGTGTGAAATAAACAATTTCTATATAGTTTTCTCCTACTGTGCTATACTAAAAAAACAAAATTTTTTTAATAGCATTTTCGGCAGTTCTGTAGCTGTGCGATTCAGCGGTTACATACTGTGGGTGTGTTCTGCTCTTCCAAAAAACGCCGTTTAGGGGCACAAAAAATTGTTTGCAGTGTGTTATACATATTTGGAGGTGTGTGAAATAAACAATTTCTATATAGTTTTCTCCTACTGTGCTATATTAAAAAAAAAACATTTTTTTTGAATAGCATTTTCTGCAGTTCTGTAGCTGTGCGATTCAGCGGTTACGTACTGTGGGTGTGTTCTGCTCTTCCAAAAAACGCCGTTTAGGGGCACAAAAAATAGTTTGCAGTGTGTTATACATATTTGGAGGTGTGTGAAATAAACAATTTCTAAATAGTTTTCTTCTACTGTGCTATACTAAAAAAACAACATTTTTTTTGAATAGCATTTTCTGCAGTTCTGTAGCTGTGCGATTCAGCGGTTACGTACTGTGGGTGTGTTCTGCTCTTCCAAAAAACGCCGTTTAGGGGCACAAAAAATAGTTTGCAGTGTGTTATACATATTTGGAGGTGTGTGAAATAAACAATTTCTAAATAGTTTTCTTCTACTGTGCTATACTAAAAAAACAAAATTTTTTTTGAATAGCATTTTCTGCAGTTCTGTAGCTGTGCGATTCAGCGGTTACGTACTGTGGGTGTGTTCTGCTCTTCCAAAAACACCCATTTAGGGCAACATCCTAAATTTGGAAAATATGAGGAGAAGGTCAAAGGGACGTGGTGGCCCCGGTCGTGGTGCTGCTGGTGGAGCTCCTGTTGCAGGGAGAGGACGTGGTGGATCTGTGCCAGATACACGCACAAGTGAAACACCTTCCTCAGGTGCGAGTAGGCGACCGAGCCTGCGGCGGTATTTTGTCGCGCCTAATGAGGCTGTACGAATGTTTAGGCCAGGACAAGTACAGGCGATAGTAGATTGGGTTGCTGACAGTGCCTCGGGTTCCTTCACATTGTCTCCCACCCACTCTTCTGATGAAAGATCAGAGTTGGCACCTGAAACCCATGTCCATCAGTCTTTCACCTCACCCCCTTGCAAATCAGCCAAGCAGTCTGAGCCCCAAATCATGCAGCAGTCTCTTCTGCTTTTCGATGACTCTGTTAGCAGGGTTTCCCAGGGCCATCCACCTAGCCCTGCCCCAGAAGTGGAAGAGATTGAGTGCACCGATGCCCAACCACTTATGTTTCATGATGAGTACATGGGAGGACCATCGCAGTACGTCTCGGATGATGACGAAACACAGGTGCCAACTGCTGCTGCTTTCGCAATTGTGCAGACAGACAAGGAGGGCAGGGGTGAAGACTGGGTGGAAGATGATGTGGAGGACGATGAGGTCCTCGACCCCACATGGAATGAACGTTATGCAGGTGACCAGTGTAGTTTGGAGGAAGAGGCGGTAGTCGCACAGAGCCACCAGCACAGCAGAAGAGGGAGCAGGGTGCAAAAGCGGAGCGTCCGTCCCCTAGACAGTATGTCTGCTACTGCCCAACGCAGCAAGGGACCGAGCACACCAAAGCCAGGTTCAAGGAGTTCCCTAGTGTGGCAGTTCTTCACACAATGTGCTGATGACAAGACACGAGTGGTTTGCAGGCTGTGCAATCAGAGGCTGAAGCGAGGCATAAACGTTCTCAACCTGAGCACAACCTGCATGACCAGGCATCTAAGTGCAAAGCACGAGCTGCAGTGGAGTAGACACCTCAAAAACCAAGAAAGGTCTCTGGCTCCTCCTGCTTCCTCTTCTGCTGCAGTCTCGGCCTCTTCATCCACCTCTGTAGTGACAGTGGCACCTGCCACCCCGCAAACAGAGGATCTGCCAGCAACACTACCACCTGGGTCACCGACCATCTTCACAATGTCCCATGGAAGCGTTCAGCTCTCTATCTCCCAAACATTGGAGCGGAAGAGGAAGTACCCCCCTAGCCACCCGCGATCCCTGGCCCTGAATGCCAGCATTTCAAAACTCCTGGCCTTTGAAATGCTGTCATTCCGTATGGTGGAGACGCAGAGTTTTAAAAGCCTGATGGCATTGGCTGTCCCACAGTACGTCGTGCCCAGCCGCCACTATTTTTCCAGGCGAGCCATCCCTTCCCTGCACAACCAAGTGGGGGACAAAATCAGGTGTGCACTGCGCAACGCCATCTGTGGCAAGGTCCACCTAACTACGGATGCGTGGACCAGTAAGCACGGTCAGGGACGTTATATCTCCCTAACAGCACACTGGGTAAATGCAGTGGCGGCTGGGCCTGAGGCAGATAGCAGTTTGGCGCATGTCCTTCCACCACGAGGATTGCAGGGCGCTTCAGTTTGCCTCCTGTTGCTAACTCCTCCTACTCCGATTCCTCATCCTCTACCGCCTCCTCATCCGGTCAGCGTAACACCTTCACCACCAACTTCAGCACAGCCAGGGGTAAACGACAGCAGGCAGTTTTAAAACTTTCCTGTTTGGGGGAAAAACCCCACACCGCGCAGGAGTTGTGGAGGGACATGGAACAACAGACCAATGAGTGGTTGCTGTCAGTGAGCCTCAAGCCCGGCCTGGTGGTGTGCGATAATGGGCGAAATCTCGTAGCAGCTCTGGGCCTAGCCGGTTTGACGCACATCCCTTGCCTGGCGCATGTGCTGAACTTGGTGGTCCAGAGGTTCCTTAAAAATTACCCCAATATGCCAGAGCTGCTGCAGAAAGTGCGGGCTGTGTGTGCGCACTTTCGGCGTTCTCACCCTGCTGCTGCTCGCCTGTCAGCGCTGCAGCGTAACTTCGGCCTTCCCGCTCACCGCCTCATATGTGACGTGCCCACAAGGTGGAACTCCACCTTGCACATGCTGGCCAGACTGTGCGAGCAGCAGCAGGCGATAGTGGAGTTTCAGCTGCAGCAATCACGCGTGAGTCGCTCTGCGGAACAGCACCACTTCACCACCAATAACTGGGCCTCCATGCGAGACCTGTGTGCCTTGTTGCGCTGTTTCGAGTACTCCACCAACATGTCCAGTGCCAATGACGCCGTTCTTAGGGTTACTATCCCAGTTCTATGCCTCCTTGAAAAAACGCTTCGGGCGATGATGGAAGAGGATGTGGCACAGCAGGATGAGGAGGAGGAGGAGGAAGCGGGATCATTTCAAAGGCTTTCAGGGCAGTCTTTCACAAGTGGCTACGAGGGTGGGTTCCTGCACCAACAAACGGCCGGTACACAATTGTCCGGCAGAAAGGGCACAGTTCTGGAGGATGATGAGGTGGAGGAGGAGATGGAGGAGGAGGAGGAGCCATTTTCACAGCAGGGTGGCACCCAGACCAGCTCGTGGCCATCACTGGTGCGTGGCTGAGGGGATACAGAGGACACAGACGATACACCTCCCACAGAGGACAGCTTTTCTTTGCCTCTGGGCAGCCTGGCACACATGAGCGATTACATGCTGCAGTGTTTCCGCAGTGACCGCCGAGTTGCCCACATTTTAACTGGTGCTGATTACTGGGTGGCCACCCTGCTGGATCCCCGTTACAAGGACAACGTACCGTCCTTAATTCCCTCACTGGAGCGGGATCGTAAGATGCGTGAGTACAAGCGCACGCTGGTAGACGCGCTGCTGGTGGCATTCCCACCTGACAGCGGGCGTACGGTGGAAGCACAAGGCGAAGGCAGAGGAGGAGGAAGAGGTCGCCAACGCAGCCGGGGCACCGGCAGCACCTCAGAAGGCAGGGTTAGCATGGCTGAAATGTGGAAAAGCTTTGTCAGCACGCCACAACAACCAGCACCACCAGCTGAGATGGAACGTCTTAGCAGGAGGCAGCATTTCACCAACATGGTTGAGCAGTATGTGTCCACAGGCCTACACGTACTGGATGACGGGTCTGCCCCCTTTAACTTCTGGGTCTCCAAATTGGGCACATGGCCTGAGCTTGCCCTTTATGCCTTGGAGGTGCTGGCCTGCCCTGCAGCCAGTGTATTATCTGAACGTGTATTTAGCACGGCAGGGGGCGTTATCACAGACAAGCGCAGCCGCCTGTCCAGAGCCAATGTGGACAAGCTCACGTTCATTAAAATGAACCAGGCATGGATCCCACAGGACTTGTCCGTACCTTGTGCAGAATAGACATGTATACCGGTGTTGTGACAAAAACTGTCCGGCCATCGGATTGTGTCCGGCCCATACTGCGAAGGCGCAGTGCTTGCGCAGTACAGAGGACAAGGAGATTCACAAAATCTCCGAAGATGAACGGCGCCTGCGCTGTGAGTGCAGGTTCAAGCCCCACCATCCAAGTGGACATACGGTAGCACATAGTAACAGGGCCCCTCACGGGCTCGGTTCGATCGCCACGCTTCGGGCACGGCCTCACTTGGCTCGGCTTGAACCACGGATGGTGTGGCCTCCACCTGAACTCACCACGCAGGCGCCGTTCGTCTTGGGAGATTTTCGAAATCCCCTTGTCCTACATACTGAGCAAGCGCAGTACAGGGTGGACACTATTTGACGGGGGACAGAATTCGACACATCACCGGCCTTACCCAGCCATTGTTGTATTTTTGAACCAGTGTTGGCTACCTCGTCCTCCTCCACCGCCGCTTCTACCTACACAGCCACATCCACCGCCACCTCAACCTCCTACTCCATATGGACCTCATCCTCCTAGGTCAAGATTATTATTTTTTCTTTTTATTTTTTTTATGTTATTTTAAGTTATTTCCCTATCCACATTTGTTTGCAGAGCACTTGCCATGCTCTTAACAACATTTTGCTGCCATTTGCAGCCCTCTAGCCCTTTCCATTACTTTTTTAGAGCCTTTTTAGTCCTTAGAAGTCTGGGTCCCCATTGACTTCAATGGGGTTCGGGTTCGGGTCCGGGTTCGGGTTAAAGTTCGGTCCCGAACCCGTCGAACCCGAACATCCAGGTGTCCGCTCAACTCTATTAGCAGCAACACACATGTGGAGTCCTATTTTTGTCCTGTCAAACTCTTTACTGCATAACTCAGTCCTCTTTATTTCACTGTAAACTACCAACAGGTCTTTTAACACTAAACAGCTGTCTGACTTTGGTAGCTGGTTTTCTTTCTCACCTTTTTAGTTACAGCTAACAGATATCACTAGTTATCTCTCTTCTTCACTGGACAAGTAGCAAAAGATAACGCAACATGTTTTGCTTCTGATGAGTGTCTGGTAGGCTGTGAGGGTGGTAACAAATCTAAAGGAATCTTAAAATCAAAAATAGCGTGGCGCTAATATTTCTAATACCCATAATAAACCACATGGAGCGCCTTCAGACTACATATCTCCACTAAACCACACACCCTAATGCATATCGACCCACCCACCAGGGCTTAGTCCCTATGACTAAGCCCCAGTTGGCGAGGTGAAATGCATCAGGGTGTGTGATTTGGTGAAGACATGTAATCTGAGGCCGTTCTGTATCATTTATTGACCTGGGCTGGTCGGGAGTATCGGTGATTTCATCCTTTTTACTTTTATTAGCCCTTTGGATTGGTATTAGGATAAGTGAACATATTCGCCAGCATGCCATAGATCAACACTTCTGTCCAAAGGTTTTTTTTATTGAGAGAGATCACATCACAGAAATAGGTGCAATGTTTCAGAGCCGCACAGGGCCCCTTCATCAGGCATGTGCTCTCTCTCAATAAAGAAAACCTTTGGACGGAAGTGTTGCTCTATGGTGTGCTGGCGAATATGTTCACTTGCTTGATGTTTCCACTACCCAACTGGTAATCGCTATAGCACCCACCATTTTAAGAGCCATACTTTCCAGGAACGTGTGCGATAGGAATATTGACAAGGCTGGTATTAGGATAAGCCTGCACTCCATGCTCTGGGAAACAGGGATATGCTTTCACCTTTACTTTGAGTGACACCAAAAGCATTATAACAGAACCCATTATAAACCACTTTATACAAAGAAAAAAATATCCAAACACACCAAAGTCTCAAATGCATTTCTTTTGTGTTTTTTAATTGTGCTTCAACACTCTCGTCCACTCCACTTCTCTACCCCTTTTGAAATACTGGCACCAGTTGTGATCTCACCTTATATTTATGACTCGCACATAAAATGCAAGGTCATAAAAAAGCCTGTGAATGCTTTAAATGGGATCCTTTGATGAAGGAGTGGTGGTGATGATGGGGTGGACAACATCAAGGGAATGAAGAGAATAGTAAAAAAAATGTGGGGGGATGGAGATGAATTTTACATCTTGTCACTTTTTCACATGAGTTATATTACTGATGGCCTTGGCTATACTGATTGCATGTATTTTATTTGTTATAGGTCTATACTGTGTATATCATCACTGCAGTCAGACTTCTGGCCACAAACACCACCAGTGCTAACAGGTTGGCTTCAGGTCAATGAATAACGTATTCTCTATGATAAAGACTACTTAGGCTAAAACAACAATGTAACAGATAAAATTTAGTGAATCACAAAACAAAGGATCACAAAATGGCTTCAGCTAGCTCTGCATCCATCAAGAAAGCCCCTCTAAAATGTTTCAAACATGTAGGGCTTAATCATAAAAGTCTGATTGAGTATGGTTAACCTCACACAGGTGAAACATGGTAATCATTTGTTTTGTGATTCACTACTTGGTGTGTGGTACTTGGAAACATTTGTGGCTATAATGTACATGGTATTATCATTGCCTCACCTAACTAGAATACGAACTGGTAGATGGAAGCTGAAATCCTCACATCCTTGATAGTGACAAGATTTTGGCATGTGTCGGCACTTGTTTGCAAACCTCCACTGGCAATCAGTTATCTGTATCTGTCTGATATAACATATTATACAGGTGACATGAGTATAGGTGTAAAGTGAAACTCCAGGCGAACACAGTTCAAATGCATTTATCTTAAATGCTATCTGCCAACAGGTTTGTATTTTTGTCCAGCCTTTCTTATGAAATACATCTCTACTAGTCTGGAAGATTCATCTGTTCCTTCTTAGTTTACCATTGCTGCTTCCTAGATGAGCTTACTATTTTATTGGATCAGCGCCTTATTCATTGGACCTAGGTTATGATAGTGATTCATAACCCAAAGAGCATGCTGGAGGACTGCATTGCTAAACAAAGAGATAAGTGTGTCGCCTGCCTAGCTGTGCCATGTGCAGAGGTTTACAAAGAATTTCTTTAGGGCCTATGTCAATAGGTGTTCTTGGAAAACACTGCGTTCAAATAAAAAAAACAGCCTTCGATGAGAAAAGGCTGTGTTTAGGCTGCTTTACCTGCAGCTCAAACACACCTCAATGGGACATGCTGGGTTCTGTAAAACACACCACAACACATAACAGGTCAAATGCAGTCTCTTAACTCTCATGTGTAAGGCCCCTTTCACACAGGCTTTCCGATCAAGTCTGCCTGTCAGTTTTTCAGGTGGACCTGATTGGAGCCTCCATTCACTCCTATGGAGCGGCATATGTCATCAGTGACATGTCCGCTGACACCAGCTGTTATTCAATCCGATCCTGTCCGTGAAATCCAGATGGATGGTGACCCTATTTTCCATCCGTCTGGCGAATCGGATGGGATGAGATTGCATGAAAATGGACAGGCGGTCCGTTTTCATCCGATCTCCCCATAGAGGAAAGTGGAACTCTGAGAGGTCCGCCTCAGTACAGTAAGCTGAGACGGACCTGTCATCCGCCTGCTCAGCGGGGATCAACGTATGAATCCTCGCTGAGTTAGCAGAGTCCGCCAAGCGGACAAGCCCATGTGAAAGGATTCTAAATCAAACACAGCCTTAGAACTGATAGGTGCTCAATAAACGTTAATAGGATTTTGCTTACAGTACCTGCATTTCATGCGTCTTCCAAACGCATGTCAAATCGTTTGGAAGACGAAAATCATTCTTGCCAAACAAATCTATTAACCTTCTATGAGGAGGTGAGCTGCCATCTAGATGAAGGAAGGCCGGTAGATGTAGTGTATCTGGATTTTTCAAAGGCATTTGATACAGTTCCCCACAAACGTTTACTATACAAGCTAAGGTCTGTCGGCATGGATCAAAGTGTGAGTCCCTGGATTGAAAACTGGCTACAAGGGCGAATTCAGAGGGTAGTGATAAATGGGGAGTACTCGGAATGGTCCAATATGGAAAGTGGGGTCCCTCAGGGTTCTGTCCTGGGACAAATCCTATTTAATTTATTCATAAATGACCCGGAGGATGGGATAAAATGCTCAATCTCAGTATTTGCAGACGATACTAAGCTAAGCAGGGCAATAACTTCTCTGCAGGATGTGGAAACCTTGCAAGAAGATCTGAATAAATGAATGGGGTGGGCAACTACATGGCAAATGAGGTTTAATGTAGAAAAATGTAAAATATTGCATTTTGGTGGCAAAAACATGAATGCAATCTACTCACTAGGGGGAGAAGGAAAAGGACCTGGGGGTCCTAGTAGATGACAGGATCAGCAATGGAATGCAATTCCAAGCTGCTGCAAGCAAAGCCAATAGAATATTGGCATGCATTAAAAAGGGAATTAACTCCAGAGATAAAGCGATAATTCTCCCACTCTACAAGACTCTGGTCCGGCTGCACCTGGAGTATGCCATCCAGTTCTGGGCACCAGTCCTCAGTAAGGATGTGCTGGAAATGGAGAGAATACAGAGAAGGGCAACAAAGCTAATAAAGGGACTGGAGGACATTAGTTATTAGGAAAGACTGCAAGCACTGAATGTATTCTCTCTGGAGAAGAGATGCTTGAGAGGGGATATGATTTCAATGTACAAATATCATACTGGTGACCCCTCATTAGGGATAAAACTTTTCCGTGAAAGGGCATTTAAAAAGACTTACGGCCAATAACTAAAATTAGAGGAAAAGCGATTTAACCGAAAACTGTGTAGAGGGTTCTTTACGGTAAGAGCAGTAAGGATGTGGAATTCTCTTCCACAAGCAGTGGTTTCAGCGGGGAGCATGGATAATTTAAAAAGCTATTAGATAGGCACCTAAACTAACACAACATACAGGAATATACAATGTAATATTGACATAGAAGTGCACACACAATGGCAATGACATGAGTCCTTATGGAATTAAAAAACAGTTTGTTTGGAAGGTACAACATTATATACTGTATACAGTACATGTATTTAGTGGTTTGCCTGTAGCTTTATCTATAAGGAGCATGTTACATCCATATTTAGGGTGTAACATGTGACATGCTCCTATTCACCTGCCGCCCACTGCCAGAGCCCCCCTCCCTGTGACAGCTGGTGAGGATTTCTCTCCCTGCACCTGCTATCACATTTTGAAAACAGCAAAGCTGTGCGGGGCTCCGCCAACACAGGCATGTCCTTCATTCACAGCAAGAATGAATAAACTACAAGTTCCGTAGTTTCAATGGACCGCAAGCATGCTGATCAGCATGCTCTTTGTCCATTCACAATGCCTACAACTCTGTAACTGAAAGCCCTTATGAAGGTATAGCAACAGAACTGCAAGCAGTGTGTGCAAAAGCCTGGCATTGCATCCGCTATCCACTTATTATAGGTGCAATGCTCTGTAGGATGCTGTGAAAAAAACAAGTAAATAGTCTTTTTTTTTCCTGAAAAAATATGTGCATTTATTTATTTTTTTCACAAGGGTGAATTTAACCTTTAAATAGTGGCTGTTGCCAATTTCTTTTTATAAATTACTGGCTCAGGAGTCAATTGTGTTTAGGAAAATTACTGTCACCAAAAATACACAAATAAAAAAGTCACATACAGTATTTAATGATAAATGGTATAAAAGTATTTAATATTGGCAAGCTTAAAGTGGAGTTCCTAAAATCCTAAAAAATAAATAAAAAAAATAAAAAAATAAACATTTTTACTTACCAGAAATAGCGGTTGCTATGCGGAAGTCCCTAATCTGCCTCTTCATCGTCCGCGGCTAGTCTTCTTCCTCCGTCCCACTCGCGGTGTCTTCTTGTGAATGGGGCGCGCTGCCTTCTGGGAACTGTGTGTATCCCAGAGATCAGCCGGCCCATTCACAAAGTGCCGCGCGGCTCGCACATGTGTGGTAGGAAACGGGCAGTGAAGCCACATGGCTTCACTGCCTGTTTCCATTACTGAGGATGGCGGTGCCGGGAGCTGCCAGGTTCGAGGGATCGGCCTGGGGGGGGGCTGACATCAAGGGCAAGTAGGACAGGTAAGTGTCCTTAATAAGAGTCAGCAGCTACAGTGTTTGTAGCTGCTGACTTTTAGAAAAAATAAATCGCCGGTGGAATCCCTCTTTAACCAATTAAGCCCCGGACCAATATGCAGCTAAAGGACCAGGCCCCTTTTTGCGATTCGGCACTGCGTCGCTTTAACTGACAATTGCGCGATGGTGCGACGTGGCTCCCAAACAAAATTGGCATCCTTTTTTTTCCCACAAATAGAGATTTTTTTTTGGTGGTATTTGATCACCTCTGCGGTTTTTATTTTTTGCGCTATAAACAAAAATAGAGCGACAATTTTGAAAAAAATTCAATATTTTTTACTTTTTGCTATAATAAATATCCCCCAAAAATATATAAAAAACATTTTTTTCCTCAGTTTAGGCCGATACGTATTCTTCTACATATTTTTGGTAAAAAAAATCGCAATCGAGGTTTATTGATTGGTTTGCGCAAAGTTATAGCGTTTACAAAATAGGGGGTAATTTTATGTCATTTTTCCCCCAATTTTTTTTTTACTAGTAATGGCGATGATCAGTGATTTTTTTCGTGAGTGCGACATTATGGCGGACACATCGGACACTTTTGACACATTTTTGGGACCATTGTCATTTTCACAGCGATCAGTGCTATAAAAATGCACTGGTAACTGTGAAAATGACACTGAAGGGGTTAACCTCTAGGTGGCGCTGTAGGGGTTAAGTGTACCCTAAGAATTGATTCTTACTGTAGGGGGCGTGGCTACATGTTACATGTCACTGATCATCTGTTCTGATGATAGGGAACAGACGATCACTGACATGCCACGGAGAAGAATGGGGAAAGGTTTGTTTACACTCACCTCTCCCCGTTCTTCCGCTCTGTGACCCGATCGCGGGACACAGGCGGCGATCGGGTCCGCGGGTCCCGCGGGCGCGGCCACGGCTGGGCTCTTAAAGGGCAACGTACCTGTACGTTGATGTGCCCAGCCGTGCCATTCTGCCGCGATATATCGACGTGAGGCGGTCCTTAATTGGTTAAAAGAGAAGTTACAGTTAGTCAGGCTGAAAAAAAACACAAGTCCATCTAGTTCAACCAAAAAATAATAATGCAATCCCATATACACAATCCTTCACCCACAGTTGATTCAGAGGAAGGCAAAAAACCACAGCAAAGCATGATCCAATTTGCTACAGCAGGATAACAAATTCCTTCCTGATCCTCCGAGAGGCAATCGGATATACCCTGGATCAACTTTACCTATAAATGTTAGTACCCAGTTATATTATGTACATTTAGCAAAGAATCCAGGGCTTTTTTAAAGCAATCTGCTGAGCTGGCCAAAACCACCTCTGCAGGAAGTCTATTCCTCATTTTCACAGCTCTTACTGTGAAGAAACCTTTCTGTATTTGGAGATGAAATCTTTTTTTCTCTAGACGTAAAGAGTGCCCTCTTGTCCTCTGTGATGATCTTAAGGGGAATAACTCAACACCAAGTTCACTATATGGACCACTTATATATTTGTACATGTTGATCATATTCCCCCTTAATCTCCTCTTCTCAAGAGTGAATAAATTCAGTTCCTCTAATATTTCCTCATAGCTGAGTTCCTCCATGCCTCTTATGAGTTTGGTTGCCCTTCTCTGCACTTTCTCCAGTTCCCCGATATCTTTTTTGAGAACTGGTGCCCTAAAACTAAACTGCATATTCCAGGTGAGGTCTTACTAATGATTTGTACAGGGGCATTATTATTATTATACAGGTTTTATATATAGTGCCAACAGTTTGCGCAGCGCTTTACAAAATAAAGGCAGACATTACAGTTACATTAGACGATGCAACTTCTTGCGAAACGCGTCGGACCTTACCACTGTTGCCACTGATTTTTATGAAGCACTTTTTATGACCATCTGAATGTAAGTGTAACTACCTGCATTAAATATACTGTGTAGCGGCCTCACCCCATCTCCTTTGTTTAGGGGTATGTCACACGACAGGGTGAGATGCCCTACGGCCCATGTCCTCCCCATAGCTGTGGGTGAGGTGAAGGCCAGCACCAGATATTTCCTCGGGCCTATGTGCTTTGGTCTAGAATACAGTCCTGCTGTGTCAACACTTCCCTCTGCTCCCATTAACCAGAGTTCCACACACCGATCACAGTCCAACTCTTGCTTTATTGTACATCTCACAATAAACAGTGCTTCAGTAGCCAACTGGTTGCGACTTGATAACATTTTGATACGGGGGTGAGCAGGTCGAGGCACTATCCTGGTTATTAACTAAACCACTGCGATCTCGCCAGCGGTTACTATAGCATTTAGCTAGAAAGGACTTAGAATCTGGGAGTCTCTACCAGCGACTCAAGAGAACGTAGATAGGAGTACCTTCGCTGCGTTGCGGCCCCTGTCAGGGGAAGATGTCCCTCCAAGGGAGTTACCAGAGGCCCATCCGTCACTGGGTTGATGCTGCTCCAGACTCTCTGGACGGGTAACCTCTCCGGCCTTCTCACCTCAGACATGGGCCCCATCCACCTCAGGGACCCTCGGTCATCTCCACCCTCGCGGGATCCAGTCAAAGTCACTGGACCCCAGGCCTCCTAGTTTAGTACCTCACCCCAGGCTGAAGGTGCCTGGGATGGACTCCAACTCCATTCCGGTCAGGCCTAGGGTGCCTGGGCCAGAATCCAGAACCGCCCTCACCCAGGCCTAAGGTGCCTGGGCGCGTGAAGAAGATCCTCCAGAAGACCTCGTGGTTAGGGCGTCTCCCCCTTTATCTCCTCCCATCGACACCACGGCGGGTTCCCCGCCCTCGCCGTACCATCTCCGGAAAGGGACAAAAAGGGTAGCACTGTAATGGCAAATCTACCTTGAGCCTCCAGGTACCCCGCCACCCAGAGGCCAAAGAGATTATTACACCATCCAATCCTCCACGAACACAAGTGGTCCACTATTCCTATACTTACACACCTGGGTGTCCCACCTAAATTTAGAGACCCCGCTACAACTGTTTTTAGCAGTATCACGCTATGTGCCTTCTTTTTTCCTTTACACTCTAGTTATCAATTTGGTATAAACACCATTGAGCCATCATCTTTCAAGTTGTCATCCACCTCTCCATTGTGAGTCGCTGCGAGAGACGCTCGTTGGGTGAATCACCAGCTGTTGACCCTTCAGGGATATACATCCAAAGCCTATGTTGACCCTCTGGACATACGTTCAGTAGGGTCCACTAAGTCTGGTAAGCCTCCTCTATATCGGTGGTGGTTTTTTACTTTTTTCACTATTAATTCAGGAGTGTTTGATGCTGTCTAATCATCACGAATTTAATTTCGGATTATTATGAAACACTATTGGATTTTAATTTCTACACTAATTTGAATGCGTTTTTTGAAGATCATTCATCAAGGACATTTTTGTTGTTTCAGCAACCACATTGTCATTCACACAGGGAATTAATTTATAATTTTTTCCTTGTTTATTAGGGTTTTTTCATTTATTTGTTGATACACACCCATTTAGCGCTGCAATTTTGTTGTTTTTTTATTTTTTTAATACAGTTACATTACAATTTGGTACAAGAGGAATCAGAGGGCCCTGCTCATTAGAGCTTACAATCTAAAAAGGGAGGGTAAATTGATACAAAAGGTAATCGCTGAGGGGGATGAGCTGATGGAGGAAGTAAAACAGTGATACATAGAAGCAGGATAGGCTTCTTTAACCACTTAACGACCGCTCACTGTATATATACATCGGCACAATGGCACCGACAGGCACAATCATGTAGAGTGTACGTGATCGCCTTTGTACAGTTGGGGGTACAATCGGACCCCCCTTCTGTACAGTGAGTGGTCGGAATTCGTCTGGGAGCGATCCGAGATGGGGGGCGACCGTTCGATTCCGGCCACCCCCCACGATCGCTCCCGGCGAATGAGAATGCCCCCTCTGCCTGTGTAATGTAAACACAGGCAGAGGAAGCAGGAGGAAGTGATGTCATCTCTTGTGCGGCGCTCACATATACCGAGCGCCGTACAAGAGAAGACATCAAGGTTAGTGCACAAACACTACACTAACACCAGCACACATAGGCACATAAATTGCCCCCCAGGCCCCCCCAGATCACCCCCCAGCCCCCAGTCACAGTGTCACTGATTGCAGTGACCATTTATTTACTGATCACTGCAATCAGTGACATTTGTGACTGTAAAAGTGTCACTACATTTAGTTTTAGGTCCAGTGTAGCCCCCTCCCCCCCTAATAAAGGTTTAACCCCTTGATCACCGCCCAGATAACCCTTTCACCCCTAGCACCGCCGTCGCTAAACGATAATTTTTCTGATCGCTGTCTTAGCGTCGGTGATGCAGATCGGTAGCCAGTAATTTTTTTTAGGTTCGCCGCAGGTTTTTATAGCGTCGGGTACCCCATAAATTATCTAATAAAGGTTTAACCCCCTTGATCGCCCCCCAGGTAACCCTTTCACCCCCTATCACCACTGTCGCTAAGCGATCATTTTTCTGATCGCTGTCTTAGCGTCGGTGATGCAGATCGGTAGCCAGTAATTTTTTTTAGGTTCGCCGCAGGTTTCTATAGCGTCGGGTACCCCCCATAAATTATCTAATAAAGGTTTAACCCCCTTGATCGCCCCCCAGGTAACCCTTTCACCCCCTATCACCACTGTCGCTAAGCGATCATTTTTCTGATCGCTGTCTTATGCCGCGTACACACGATCATTTTTCCCGTCGGGAAAAATGAATTTTTTTTTTCGCCGAGAAAAACGATCGTCTATGGGCTTTATGCCGTTTTTCTCGTTGAGAAAAACGGCAGGAAAAACGACGAGAAAAATTTGAACATGTTCTAAATTTTCTCATCGTTTTTTCCATCATTTTTTTCCGTGGCAGTTTTCCCATAGGGAGACACTGCCGCGGAGCCCACAGACGGTTGTTTTTCTCGACAAAGAAAAAAATGACGGGAAAAACGGTCGTGTGTGGGGGAAAATGCCGTTCCCTCGTTTTAAATTTTTTTTCATGTCGTGATTCACGGCGGTGTTTTCACCGCCGTGAATCACGATCGTGTGTACGCGGCATTAGCGTCGGTGATGCAGATCGGTAGCCAGTAATTTTTTTTAGGTTCGCCGCAGGTTTTTATAGCGTCAGGTACCCCCATAAATTATCTAATAAAGGTTTAACCCCCTTGATCGCCCCCCAGGTAACCCTTTCACCCCCTATCACCACTGTCGCTAAGCGATCATTTTTCTGATCGCTGTCTTAGCGTCGGTGATGCAGATCGGTAGCCAGTAATTTTTATTAGGTTCGCCGCAGGTTTTTATAGCGTCAGGTACCCCCATATATTATCTAATAAAGGTTTTAACCCCCTAATTGCCCCTAGTTAACCCTTTCACCAGTGATCATCATATAAGTGTTACGGGTTACGCTGGTTAGTTAGTTTGCTTTTTATAGTGTCAGGGCACCCGCCGTATATATAACCCAATAAAGGTTTAACCCCCTGATTGCCCTGCGGGTGATATCAATTAGGTTTTAGCGTCAGAGAGGGTCTGCGTCACACCCCAGGCAGTGTCAGGTTAGTGCCAGTAACGTTAACACCCACGCGTGAAGCATACACCCTCCTTAGTGGTATAGTATTTGAACAGATCAATATCTGATCTGATCAGATCTATACTAGCGTCCCCAGCAGTTTAGGGTTCCCAAAAACGCAGTGTTAGCGGGATCAGCCCAGATACCTGCTAGCACCTGCGTTTTGCCCCTCCGTACAGCCCAGGCCACCCAAGTGCAGTATCGATCGATCACTGTCACTTGCAAAACAGAACACACATGACTGCAGCGTTCGCAGAGACAGGCCTGATCCCTGCGACTCCAGTGCTGTAGGAGGTGATTTCACCACCACAGTTAAAAAAAAAAGCAAATATGCCGAAGCATTGGGGCAGCAGGGGCGGAGGAGTGATTTTGCTCCTAATGCCGCGTACATACAGTCGAAATTCCGACGGAGGCTTGCCCGTGGAAAAGTCCGACCATGTGTGTGCGGCATAACTTTTTTGCGGGAGGATGCCCCCATGCTTCGGCATATATAAATGGTGCATGTATGCCCATCATTAGAAGTGGGTGGATGAAGGGCGGTATTCTAATGGTGGGCATACCCACCCGATCAATCTCTTTTTTCGTTCAGCCAACTGGCTGCATGAAAAAAAAAGATTACAATACATGTCCAAAAAGGACCAGCAACGTACTGGTATGTTGCTGGACTTTGAATGGTTATACCAGATTGATGCCTGCGGGTTTAGGTATCATCTTGGTATCATTCTTTTCAGCCAGCGGCCGGCTTTCATGTAAAAGCAATCCTAGTGGCTAATTAGCCTCTGGACTGCTTTTACAAGCAGTGGGAGGGAATGTCCCCCCCCGGATATAAAAAGCGCCATTGGGAAATTGGGAAAGCATTTTATCACACCGATCTTGGTGTGGTCAGATGCTTTGAGGGCAGAGGAAAGATCTAGGGTCTAGACCCCAGTTTTTTCAAAAAAAGAGTACCTGTCACGACCTATTGCTATCATAGGGGATATTTACATTCCCTGAGATAACAATAAAAATGATAAAAAATAAATAAATATGGAAGGAACAATTTAAAAATAAAATAAAAAAGCAAAATTAATAATAAAAAAAAAAAAAAAAAAAAAAAGCACCCCTGTCCTGCCCTGCTCTTGCCCAATGGCGAACGCAAGCGTCGGTCTGGCGTCATATGTAAACAGCAATTGCACCATGCATGTGAGGTATCACCGCGAAGGTCAGATCGAGAGCAGTAATTTTAGCAGTAGACCTCCTCTGTAAATCTAACGGGGTAACCTGTAAAGGCTTTTAAAGGCTTTTAAAAATGTATGTAGTTTGTCGCCAATGCGCGTTTGTGCGAAATTTTAAAGCATGTCGTGTTTGGTATCTATGTACTCGGCCTAAGATCATCTTTTTTATGTCATCAAACATTTGGGCAATATAGTGTGTTTTAGTGCATTAAAATTTAAAAAAGTGTATTTTTCCCCCAAAAAATGCGTTTGAAAAATCGCTGCGCAAATACTGTGTAGAAAAAAAAATGCAATACCCACCATTTTATTCTGTAGGGCCTTTGCTTTAAAAATATATATAATGTTTGGGGGTTCAACATAATTTTCTTGCAGAATTTTTTTTTTCATGTAAACAAAAAGTGTCAAAAAGGGCTTTATCTTCAAGTGGTTAGAAGAGTGGATGTAAGCTTCCTAATGTTGTGTATAAAATGCCAGAACAGTTCAAACCCCCCCCCAAATGACCCCATTTTGGAAAGTAGACACCCCAAGCTATATACTGAGAGGCATGTCGAGTCCATGGAATATTTTATATGTTGACACAAGTTGCGGAAAAAAGACAATTTTTTATTTATTTTTATTTTTTTTGCACAAAGTTGTCACTAAATGATATATTGCTCAAACATGCCATGGGCATATGTGGAATTACACCCCAAAATACATTCTGTTGCTTCTCCTGAGTACGGGGATACCACATGTGTGAGACTTTTTGGGAGCCTAGCCGCGTACGGGACCCCAAAAACCAATCACCGCCTTCAGGCTTTCTAAGGGTGTAAATTTTTGATTTCACTTCTCACTGCCTATCACAGTTTCGGAGGCCATGGAATGCCCAGATGGCACAAAACCCCCCCAAATGACCCTATTTTGGAAAGTAGACACCCCAAGCTATTTGCTGAGAGGTATTGTGAGTATTTTGCAGATCTCGCTTTTTGTCACAAAGTTTTGAAAATTAAAAAAAAAAAAAAAAATGTCTTTCTTCATTTTCAAAAACAAATGAGAGCTGTAAAATACTCACCATGCCTCTCAGCAAACAGCTTGGGGTGTCTACTTTCCAAAATGGGGTCATTTGGGGGGGTTTTGTGCTATTTTGGCATTTTATGGCCTTCGAAACTGTGATAGGTAGTGAGGAGTCAAATCAAAAATTTGTGCCTGGAAATCCTGAAGGCGGTGCTTGGTTTTTGGGGTCCCGTACGCGGCTAGGCTCCCAAAAAGTCCCACACATGTGGTATCCCCGTACTCAGGAGAAGTAGCAAAATGTATTTTGGGGTGCAATTCCACATATAACCATGGCATGTGTGAGCAATATATCATTTAGTGACAACTTTTTGTATTTTTTTTTTTTTTGTCATTATTCAATCACTTGGGACAAAAAAAAAATATTCAATGGGCTCAACAGGCCTCTCAGCAATTTCCTTGGGGTGTCTACTTTCTAAAATGGTGTCATTTGGGGGGGTTTTGTGCTATTTTGGCATTTTATGGCCTTCAAAACTGTGATAGGTAGTGAGGAGTGAAATCAAAAATTTGCGCCCTTAGAAATCCTGAAGGCGGTGCTTGGTTTCCGGGATCCCGTACGTGGCTAGGCTCCTAAAAAGTCCCACACATGTGGTATCCCCGTACTCAGGAGAAGCAGCAGAATGTATTTTGGGGTGCAATTCCACATATAATCATGGCATGTGTGAGCAATATATCATTTAGTGACAACTTTTTGTAATTTTTTTTTTTTTGTCATTATTCAATCACTTGGGACAAAAAAAAAAAAATATTCAATGGGCTCAACATGCCTCTCAGCAATTTCCTTGGGGTGTCTACGTTCCAAAATGGGGTCATTTGGGGGGGTTTTGTACTGCCCTGCCATTTTAGCACCTCAAGAAATGAGGTCATAAATTAAAAGCTGTGTAAATTCCAGAAAATGTACCCTAGTTTGTAGACGCTATAACATTTGCGCAAACCAATAAATATACGCTTATTGACATTTTTTTTACTAAAGACATGTGGCTGAATACATTTTGGCCTAAATGTATGACTACAATTGAGTTTATTCGATTTTTCTTATAACAAAAAGTAGAAAATAAAAAAATAAATAAAAATTTTCGGTCTTTTTCCGTTTATATCGCAAAAAATAAAAATCGCAGAGGCAATCAAATACCATTAAAAGAAAGCTCTATTTGTGGGAAGAAAAGGACGCAAATTTCGTTTGGGTACAACATTGCATGTCCGCACAATTTACAGTTAAAGCAGCGCAGTGCAAAATTCTGAATTCACCTCTGGTCCTTTAGCTACCAAATGGTCCGGGGCTTAAGTGGTTAAAGAGTTGAGTTTTCAGGGATCGTCTAAATATGGATAGATTAGGGGACAGTTGGACAGATTGGGGTAGGGAGTTCCAAAGGATGGGAGAAGCTCTGGAGAAATCCTGGAGGCGAGCATGGGAGGAGGTGACAAGGGAGCTAGAGAGCAGGAGGTCTTGGGAGGACCGAAGAGAGCGGCTTGGTTGGTATTTTGGGACTAGGTTAGTGATGTAGCTGGGGGCCGAGTTGTGGGTGGCTTTGTAAATTATTGTTAGTACTTTTAATTTTATTCGTTGGGTGAGTGGGAGCCAGTGGAGGGATTGGCAGAGAGGGGTGGATGACACTAAATGGTTGGTAAGGTGTATGTGTCTTGCAGCGGCATTCATGATGGACTGAAGGGGGGATAGTCTATGTAAAGGTAATCCAATGAGGAGGGAGTTGCAGTAGTCGAGGCGAGCGATGACCAGGGAGTGAATTAGAAGCTTGGTGGTGTCATTAGTTAAAAAGGGGCGTATTCTGGAAATGTTGCGGAGGCCAAGGCGGCATGATTTGGACAGGGATTGGATGTGGGCCTGAAAGGACAGTTCAGAGTCTAAGGTTACCCCTAGCACCCTGGTATGTGGGGACGGACTGATAGATGTGCCATTGATCTTGATAGAGAAGTCAGGGGAAAGGGCACGTGGGGGAGGAAATATTAAGAGCTCAGTTTTAGATAGATTCAGTTTGAGGAAGTGGTTTGACATCCAGGCTGATATGTCTGTTAGTAAATCTGTGATGCGTGAGGAGATTGATGGGGTGAGCTGAGGGGCAGAGAGATAGATTTGGGTGTCGTAAGCATATAAATGGTAGTGGAAGTGTGATTTTTTTCCCCCCTGTGCTTTACATCTCCTCGTACTTACTCTACTGGTTTATGGCCAATACTAATTGCAAGTGTTTATGCTGATAGAGTACATGCACTGTTGTACCTTCTTGCCCAAGTTGCATTTGAGACCAGTTACTTTTGTTTCCATGTGTATCTACACACAACTGTTATTAATGTTTTGAAATACTGTACCCCAGTACTTTTGTCTGAAATATGTAAACAGCTTTATCTTCAATGAAAACTTTTATTGTAAAAAAAAAAGAAAAGTAAGTGACTGTAGATTTAATGGAAAGCGTTGATATTTTTGCAAAAAAGTACATGAATGCTTTATTGGTGCATAGGGGAGCTGGAATTTAAAAAAAAGTGTGTACAAAGGTGAACTTACACTTTAACTTTAAGGGCCCTTTCACACAGGCGGATCCTGTGAGGATCCGTTCCTTAAACATCCGCTTGTTCAGACAAAATGTGTGTTTGCTTCTGTTATTGGTGTGCCGTTAACAATTAATGGCACTGAAAGCACAACTAGTAATTTTAGGTGTATAAACTCCTATCTAGCCAATTACTCTGTATCCAATCAGGCAGGCCCTTACACTACATAGTTGATGGTAGATCTAAAGGAGATTGCACAATTAGATTGTATAGTGCATGGTGAACTTTACAGAACCCAGGGGACCCTTCTGTTTTCAATACTACAGCTCTATCCACATAGACTGCTGTCTCATTTCCTGCACACTTCAACATGCCAAATGAAAGATTGATGCAAGATTAAACTTAAAGGCTAACGTGGACCAAGACAGCTGAGTCAAGCACCTGATAAGAGCTAGAGGCTCTAATAGGCTTAAAAAAAGGGTGGACTCGGGGCGCAGAGAGTGCGACCGATCCCACCCAATTGTGTGACAAAAGCAAATTAATTTCACTATTTTTGCACTAAAGTTCCTCCCCGCCAATCAAGAGGCAAGTCGTAAAACCTGTTTCCCAATTGGCCAAAGCGGCAGGTGATCCTATTGGATGTCTAGCTCTTAGGAAGAGGAAACACGCAGCCAGAGGAGACATGTGCTGGAGGAACGGACACCTCCGCTGCTGCCTGCTGCCCGCACTCTGGAGGAGACACAAGACTCAGAGGAGAGGACACCACAGCCAGGTAAGTGCCGGACATACCACGGGGGGTGCCCTCAGAGTGACATGAGCCCTGCTTATAGGGTGGGTTGAGCTGTCAGTGCTGGGAGCCCCCCGGCCGCCCCTGTTGACCTGCTGAGCTGTATACCCTGATCTGTGTCATGCTGAGCAATATACCCTGATCTGTGTCATGCTGAACTATGTACCCTGATCTGTGTCATGCTGAACTATATACCCTGATCTGTGTCATGCTGAACTATATACCCTGATCTGTGTCATGCTGAGCAATATACCCTTATCTGTGTCATGCTGAACTATATACCCTGATCTGTGTCATGCTGAACTATATACCCTGATCTGTGTCATGCTGAACTATATACCCTGATCTGTGTCATGCTGAGCAATATACCCTGATCTATGTCATGCTAAACTATATACCCTGATCTGTGTCATGCTGAACTATATACCCTGATCTGTGTAATGCTGAGCTGTATACCCTGATCTGTGTCATGCTGAGCTATATACCCTGATCTGTGTCATGCTGAGCTGTATACCTTGATCTATGTCATGCTGAGCTATATACCCTGATCTGTGTCATGCTGAGCTATATACCCTGATCTGTGTCATGCTGAACCATATACCCTGATCTGTGTCATGTTGATCTGTATACCCTGATCTGTGTCATGCTGAGCTATATACCCTGATCTGTAAGGCTGAGCTGTATACCCTGATTTTTGTCATGCTGAGCTAGATACCCTGATCTGTGAGGCTGAGCTATATACCCTGATCTGTGAGGCTGAGCTGTATACTCTGATCTATAATGCTGAGCTTTATACCCTGATCTGTGAGGCGGAGCTATATACTTTGTCCTGTGATGCTGAGCTGTATACTCTGTCCTGTGGTCCTGGGGCTGTATACTCTGTCCTGTAATGCTGGGGCTGTATACTCCTGACACTATGGGTGGAAGCAAGTGGAAAACGGGGGATGGAGTGGGTGGATTCTATAAGGGGTGGGTTTTATGATAAGTGGGAGAGGTCAAAAAGGAAGGGCGGGGTCTGGCATCCCCCATCCTAAAACTGCTGCCACCAGTCCTTTAAAGAGAATCTCCAATCAAGAGAAAAATCCACATTAAAGTTACATAATATTTTACCATATGTACTCTTTTTTTTCTCATTTGGTGTTATTTTAAATGGCTAAATAAGGAATACATTTTTTGTTACTTTAATGAAGAGACCTTACTAACCTTACATGGATAAAACCTATTACATTGCATGTATTTTGTTATATGGGGTTTTATACCATTTGGCTATTTCTAAGCAGTATATACAGTAGTTAAAGTGCCAGTCTTCAACCAATTTGTTGTTGTTCTGCAGCAAAAATAGCGCAAAGATCCAAATTGTTTATTCAGGAACATCTGATCTTTCCTGCCAGGACAAGAAATCTACATAATGTCCTTTATAGGCTTGTTAACTCCACAGTTACACCCAGTATGTTAACAAGCTGGCACTCTTCAAGCTATAAAGATAGAAAGAAGATGTGTTTACATGTTTGGCACAAAAATGAATACGGTAAGTCAATTGGTCCTTTGTCTTGAGGGTCTTAAGCGTATGACTTTGTCTGTGATACTTGTTTTCCTGGCCGGCACTCTCCCAAACAATCACTTGTGGCCTGACAAAAGAACACTTGTGTTTTATTAGTGGCCTTGCCGAACAATATTGCATGATCAGGGTGGACTTTCAAGAGACACAGTAAAATAATTTCATTTTGAGAGCTTGACAGGGAGAATGTAGAACAAATAAGAGAACCAGACATTTTCTATTTTTATGAAATATCACCTTTATAAAATACACCCAACAAAATAAGGTACAAAGTGGTCCCAGTCTCACAAATTGATACTTACAGTTATAAGCCTTCCAGTAAACAGTATTGCACACTTGTCAGAAAGCACAATGCAGACGTTCTGCAAGCTCACCTTTGGAAAAAGGGTAAAAGTCTAGTACATATTGTAGATAAAATTCCAGCTAGTTCTTCATCTATTGAGCCTTAGACATTTGTATCAACATTATCTGTAGCTTTTATCATCTAAATTAGCATTTTGATGACAGGTTCACCTGAAGAGAGATTGTCCTAAATGTGTAGCTTGTGAAGAACAAAGGGGACAATTGCATAACTACAATGGTAGCCACAATGGAGAGAATAAAAAGTAACGGAAGACTTAACTTTTACTGTTTTGGAAAGTGTCTGGAAGGGTTAAAGACTCAACCTATGTCCCTAATGGAAGGATGTTGCTTCACTTCCTGTCAAGACAGGAATTGATAGAAAATATTTGTAATTGGGATGCAGATAAAGAAACATTTTAATGGACTGGGAGAGCGTTAGAACTTTTGACTATGTTTATATTGCTGTCTGTGCCTTCCTGTCTCATTGACCGCCCCATGCTCCATTTCTTTAATGGTGTCTCACAGACAAAGTAAGGGAAAAATTCTCCCCAATGGCAACATAGACAGGAATAACAACCCGAGAAACACAATGTAACTCTTCCCTGTTCTATCCAAAGCTAAAAAGTAAAACAATTTGGCTGCAGTTAGGCTTTAAAGTGGAATTCCACCCAAAAAAATAAATTTGCCAATGATTAGTGTATCAAATACCTTTAACTTTTATAATATGCATTTTCTGAATTGCTGGTTGTCTAGATTAGAAACAGTAGTCCAAGCTAGACAATCAGTAATCTCTTGTTCTGTACCGACAATGGTCTGTCTGTTGAGCTGAATGTGGCAGCTCACAGGCATTTCTGTAAACCGTTGTTGGGTCCGTTTTAAAAAAAAAATCAGCAGAGCTCTGAGTAGTCCTGCCCCTTCCTGCCAGGCCATGCCCCCACACCACCCACTCCTTTATATCCACCCTGCCCGTCTCCATCTCCATCTGTCTTGCCCCTGTCATGCCTGGCTCCGCCCCCACCCGCCCATTGTCACATTTAGCTAGGTACGGCACTTCTGTTAGTTACAATCCTAGGGAGCAGGAGGACACTCCCAACTGCCCACTGATCTACTGAAGCCGAAAGCTGTGTGGTTATGTGACAGAGGGACTTTTAAAAGAAAATCAGGTACAGAGAAGCATATTTAAAATATTTGAAATATGGAAAACTTCTACTGTTGTGGTTAGTGAGTGTTTTGCAGAGAGTTGAAGAGGAGCCTTTACTTCTACCTTAAGCACTTTTGCAACGGTGCTAGCAACATCACAAGGAGCAGTGCTATTTGGATTGGTAATGTAGATAGGAGCAGTTGGCAATCATGTGAAATGGGTAGCCACAGCCTTGTATGTTCTTAACCAAATGTTCTATGGCATTCTAGTACCACAAGTGAGTAGCGAGGAGAAACAATGAAAAAAAATACATTATTTTTACCTAGCCAATATGGTTACTAAAGCCTCGTACACACGGTCGGACTTCCATCTGACTTTTCCGTGGATTTTTGTCCGAACGGAGTTGGCCGGGCACACCCATAGCATACACACCACAGGACTTTTCTGCAAACTTTCTGCAACATCACGTGTTTTTTCAGCACTTTTCTGCTCTTTACCGCCACCCTTTGGTCAACTTCTGCTATTGTTGGTTGATTTTAACATTAGTTGTTTTGTCCATCGGACAAAAGTCCTATGGTTTTCTGTACACATGGTCGGACTTTGCTCCATCGGACTTTTGTTGGCCAAAAGTTTGTCCGTTTGCAGACCCAACTTTTGTTCAATGAAAACACAAAAAAAAGCAAAAAAGTTTGTCCGATGGAGCGTACACACGGTCGGATTGTTGGTCCAACTTGCTCAAAATGAAGTTTGTTGGCCAAAAGTCCGACCGTGTGTACGGGGCTTTACTGTCCCTAGATAATACAGATTATTATTTTTTTAATTGTTTTTCGCTTATAGAGGACTATAATTGGGTCCCATTTATGCAGGCTGATTGAAAACCTAGCTTTCACAGAATACAGCTATTTCAAGGTTTTTTAAACCTATGCTTTCTCTTTTTCATTGGATTGTGACCATGTCATGTTTAACATGTCTTATTAGATATAATTCGAACACACTGTAACTAAACCAATAGGGAAGTAGTAAAAAAGTATAAATGAGCACAGGGGTGAACTGGTAAGGGTCAAAGGAACCAATTTATATGTTCACTTTTAGTGCAGCTTGGCTTGGCACCTCAGAAAATGTTCACAGAGCCGCTTTGTTCTTCTCTAGTAGCTGTAAATGTATAGGGGTGTTTTTCATATCTTCACATGAGTAAGCAAAATCTTCTCCTTTGAATATGGATTTTCCAACAGTGGTTAATAGTTTTCTGGCCAAAAACCTAAGACAAGTCCAATCATATACAGGAAAAAGTGTATTGATAGCCACATTTTTTTTAGTTATGGACATGTGACAGATGAATGGTCTAACTGTAACAAAATCAATAGAGCTTGGTTTAGTATGCAATAGGTCTCTAAACAAGTAACAGAATGCAAATGGTTGTTAGAAGGATGTTGCCCACAAATTGGAGTAATCTCCCTCCTCAGAAGACAGATTTTCTTCAGTGTGTGTGGATATGCAAGGAGAGTGTGTCCAGCTCTGTTTGGCCCAAACAGACAGGCAGCTGAGCTAGACTGAGAGTGAGATAAAAAAGTTTGTTTACACAAGGGCTGCCCTCTGAAGAGTGAGCCACAGTGGAATGCTTTTCAGATGGCATTTGACAGACGTGAGGAGGCATTATGTCACCTTCCTCCCGCCTGTTTTAATTCCTAAAAATGCTGCCCATGTATGTATATGTGTGGCATTGGATTGGTAAAGCCCACCCTCTTTGCCACAACACATTTTCCTTATGTGGGTGGCAAGAGGTTAAAGCGGAGGTCCACCCGCAATTTTTATTTTTTTTAAAGTCAGCAGCTACTAACAGTGTAGCTGCTGACTTTTAATAAGGACACTTACCTGTCCTACTCGCCCGCGATGTCGGTCCCCCGACAGCGATCGGATCGCTGCTGGCAGGTCCCGGCTCCTCCATCCTGACTAAGGGAAACAGGCAGTGAAGCCTTATGGCTTCACTGCCCGTTTCCTACTGCGCATGTGCCACTCACACGGCGCTTTGTGAATGAGCGGCTTGCCTCCTGGGATACACACAGTTCCCAGAAGGCAGCGCGCCCCATTCACAAGAAGAGGAAGCGGAAGGACATCCAATGCGGATGAGAAGAGGCACATTAGAGGCAGATTAGGGGACTTCCGCATAGCAACGGGCATTTCGGGTCAGTATAATTTTTTTTTTATATAATTTTTTTTCTTTTTTTATAGGATTTTTAATGTAAAATGTTTTCTGGGTGAACCTCCGCTTTAAGAGGGAGTTGTTCGGGGCAGTGAAAACATGGCTCAATAGTGTGTATTTACCCCCCTCCCAACTGCAAGTGTAAACCTAACCTTAAAGATTGTGAAGGGGGTAAGAAGTCCCCATCTGAACCAACCTCTGTGTCCAAGTAGCAATCTGTATGTAAACATACAACAGGTCCAGTCTGGTGACTGAGGCAACTAGCTCAGCAGAAAGGCTGAAACTGAGGCAACTCTGTCCTAAAGTGGGAATAATCTCCCATGTATGACTTTTACTTACAGGTAAGTCTATAATAAGGGCTTACCTATAGATACTGTAAATACAGTGTCTTGAAAAAGTATTCATACCCCTTGAAATTTTTCACATTTTGTCATGTTACAACCAAAAACTTAAATGTATTCCTTTGGAATTTTATGTGATAGACCAACACCAAGTGGCACACAATTGTGAAGTGGAAGGAAAATTATAAATGGTTTTAATTTTTTTTAAACAAATAAATATCTGAAAAGTGTGGTGTGCATTTGTACTGTATTCGTCCCCTTTACTCTGATACCCCTAACTAAGACCTAGTGGAACCTATTGCCTTCAGAAGTCACCTAATTAGTAAATAGAGTCCACCTGTGTGTAATTTATTTTCAGTATAAATACAGCTGTTCTGTGAAACCCTCAGAGGTTTGTTAGAGAACCTTAATGAAGGCCAATGAACACACCAGACAGGTCAGGGATAACATTGTGGAGAAGTTTAAAGCAGAGTTGGGTTATAAAAAAATATCCCAAGTTTTGAACATTTCACGGAGCACTGTTCAATCCATCACCTGAAAATGGAAAGAGTATGGCATAACTGCAAACCTATCAAGACATGGAGGGCTTTGTGTGCTAGCACATTATGACTTAAACTACATGGGGCCCGAGTTTATTTTATTTTTTTTATGCGGTTAACTACCGTTTTAAGGAGAAAATAGATAAAGACATGCAACAAACAGCCAGGAGTGTGACAAACATTTCTACTTGTTGTTTTTTTAAACAATCCTTCTAAGTCATTAGAAAAATAAAAATGGGCAAAAATTCCTAAAATGTATTGTGCTTGTGAAACCACGTATTTGATGCCAAATCTCACAGATACAGAAAGAAAGGGTTAAAACCCATTTCTTTTTTTTTTCTTTTTTTTTTTTGCTGTCTGTGACCTGTGCTAGAGATGTAACAGGAAGTTAGAGAAAATCTCTCCATAAGGAGGAGAATTTATGTCGTAGACGGTTGTCACCTGAACAGATGCCCCTATTAGAAAATTTCCCCCCACCTCCTACTTTCATACCAACTCCAAAATTTTTAATTTTACATTTTCTTCTGTCCTGGTGACCATTGTACAGGAGGTCCTGTGGCCCTGTGGTTCTCCAGTGGTCAGGAGAAATAAAAACTATACAGTACTCTTTATGTTCATTTAAAACATCGGGAAAAAAAAAAACAGGTTTCATTTATAGCTGCAAAGAATATATTAAAAATGACTGTAAATAAATACATACAAAATTATAAAAATGTATGAGACTGTTACTGTTTAGGTAATTTATTGCTGGACATATACATGGTAATTCTAATTTGGTCTGCCACTTACAAGATCTTTTACTTTTGTTATATTGATCCAGATCCCTGCAATCCAATTAAGATAAGTAAAGTTGCTTTCAGTCATGCAGAATTCTTTTAGCAGTCAGGTTTTCTGCTGTGTTTTTCCCTCTGATATTTGCATAATTACCTGTTGGCATATAGAATCAGCAATAGTAAGGTCAAATAGCTGTGTGTTAAAGGTTTGGTGATGTCATGTTTTAAAAAGCAGAATGGAAAATGCTGGTAAACCTCTGTGCTAATTATAGCTATAATTATTTGCGCTGATAAAGTAAAACTTTGATAAAACAAAAAATTAAGGAACCACACTGTTAAAAAAAGTTCACAGATCTTACTATTGCTAATAATTCTATTTAATTTCAATAAATTTGTATTAAGGTTTTAAGGAAGGAACATGTATCCTTTACAGCATGACATAAGGCAGTGGCGGCTGGTGCTCCATTTTTTTGGGGGGGCGCAAACAAAACCCCAACCAACCCCACCCCCCCCTGCAAACAGAGAGAGGGATAGATTGGATAGGACAGAGACAGATACATAGATAGATATACAGATATGCAGATAGATAGATATACAGATATGCAGATAGATAGATATACAGATATGCAGATAGATAGATATACAGATAGATAGATAATTAGATAGACAGATAGAGAGACAGATAGACAGATATGCCGATAGATAGAGAATTAGACAGACAGACAGACAGATAGATACATAGATACATAGTGTGAGGGGGTTAACTCGGTAGCGGGTGTGTGTGACCCCCTGGTTGGGCTCCCCACACAAAAACAGGGCCAGCAGACGGAGGTTGTGGTTTTCAAAATCAAAAGGTGCGGTTTATTTCTCTATGTACAGTGACAAAAACACAGCAAAGCCAAAAAGAAACATAAACAAAATAAATCCTGGTCAGTTTGACCTCTGACTAAACATGCAGGTTTCCTAACTAACAACTGGGATCAGCCTGGTGCTGTCCTAGTCCCTAAGTCCCTGGTTTAGTAAATGTCCAAACAAATAGCCACACAGGCTTTTTCTCACCACACAGGCTTTTTCTCACCGCACAGGGGTTCACTCTCCCTAGACAGTCCACACAGGTCTGGGTCCAGGCATGAGCTCACTAGCCTCAGCTGGGCTTCATCAACTCCCTCCCTAGTTGTATAAGTCGGCATAAAGCCTGAATCTGGGAGAAATATATCTACCCCCCTGGATGCAACCAGGTGACTTTACCTTCCTGCTGTCACATACCCCCCCTCTTGTTTTAACCTTGGGGTTGGAACACCAGCAATCAGGCATTCATGTACTCGAGACAAAGCATCCACATTCCCCATTTGAACGCCAGGGCGATGCTTTACTGTGAAGTTGAATTCCTGTAGGGCCAGGAACCACCTATTCACTCTTCTATTTGTCTCCTTGTTTTGAGCCATCCACTTTAACGGAGCGTGATCCGTAACCATGTCAAAGTGCCTACCTAGCAGATAGTACCGAAGGGAATCTAGAGCCCACTTCACCGCTAAACACTCCTTTTCAACCGTGGCGTAATTTACCTCATGGGACTTCAACTTCCTGCTGAGGTAAATGACTGGGTGCTCTTCCCCGTTCCAGACCTGGGACAATACTGCTCCTAACCCCACATCTGACGCATCACTTTGTACGACAAAGTCTTTAGAGAAGTCGGGTGAGTACAACACTGGCTGGCTACATAAGGCTTGTTTCAAGAATTGGAATGCTGCCTCAGCCTCGGGGGTCCATTTAATCATGACCGACCCTTTCCCTTTCGTCAGGTTGGTTAGGGGCACAGCCTTAGAAGCAAAGTGGGGAATGAAGCGCCGATAATAACCCGCGATTCCCAGAAAGGCCCGTACCTGCTTCTTGCTGTTGGGACGTGGCCAACTCTGGATGGCCTCGACTTTGTTGAGTTGGGGTTTTATCACTCCCCTGCCAATGGTGTACCCAAGATATTTGGCCTCCTCCTGCCCAATGGTACACTTCTTGGGGTTAGCCGTAAACCCCGCTTCCCGGATAGAGTCTAGGACTGCTTGCACTTTTGGCAGATGTGAGGCCCAATCTGTGCTATGGACAATTACGTCATCCAGGTAAGCCGCAGCATACTTCCGATGGGGCCTCAGTATCTGGTCCATTTTCCGCTGGAATGTGGCCGGCGCATTCTGTAACCCGAACGGCATTCTCTTATATTGGAACGCCCCGTCTGGGGTTACAAATGCGGTTTTCTCTTTGGCCGACTTGGCCAGGGGAATTTGCCAATACCCTTTTGTGAGGTCAAGAGTCGTCATGTATCGGGCTGTTCCCAGCCGGTCGATCAACTCATCTATACGTGGCATGGGGTAGGTGTCAAATTTTGTAACTTTGTTCAACTGACGAAAATCGTTACAAAATCGCCAGCTCCCATCCGGTTTAGGCACCAACACAATGGGACTAGACCAATCACTTTGGGACTCCTCTATCACCCCTAAGTTCATCATTTTCTGTACTTCCTCCCGTATTGCCTCCCGTCGGGCCTCTGGGATCCGATAGGGTTTTAACTTCACCCTTTCACCGGGCGGGGTAATAATATCATGCTCTACCCCAGATGTTTGTCCCGGCAGCTCAGAGAACACCTCCTTGTTGCGAAGCACAAACTCCTTAACCTCCTGTTGTTGGGGTTGTGACAAGGTGGCTGCTATTCCAACCTCCTGAATCACGCAACCAGTTTGAGCTGGTGACCAAGTTTCTGCGACTAGGGACTCTCTATCCCTCCAGACTTTCAACAGATTAACGTGATATATCTGTTCGGGCTTTCGCCTTCCTGGTTGTCTGACCTTGTAATTCACTTCGCTCACTTTTTCCATTATCTCGTAGGGGCCTTGCCATTTGGCAAGGAATTTACTTTCAACCGTAGGGACCAGTACCAATATCCTATCCCCCGGGGAAAAGGTACGGGTCTTGGCTCCACGGTTGTACACTCTCTGCTGTGCCAACTGCGCTTGGGCCAAATGTTCCTTCACGATGGGCATTACCTGTGCAATTCGATCTTGCATCAGGGCGACCTGCTCAATCACACTCCTGTGGGAAGAACTCTCACTTTCCCAAGTTTCCTTGGCAATATCCAACAGCCCTCTTGGGTGTCTCCCATACAGTAACTCAAAGGGGGAGAATCCCGTAGAGGATTGGGGCACCTCCCTAATAGCAAACATCAAATAAGGAAGTAGACAGTCCCAATCCTTTCCATCTCTATCCACCACTTTCTTCAACATTTGTTTTAGGGTTTTGTTGAATCTTTCAACCAGCCCATCGGTTTGGGGGTGATACACAGATGTACGCAATTGCGTCACTTTGAACAATTTACACAGCTCTTTCATAACCCGGGACATAAAGGGTGTACCTTGGTCCGTAAGCAGTTCTTTACAAATACCCACCCGGCTAAAAACAAGAGATAGCTCTTTGGCTATGGTTTTGGCCGAGGTATTTCTGAGAGGGATCGCTTCTGGATAACGGGTGGCATAGTCCATTATAACCAATATGTACTGGTGCCCCCTAGCGGACTTGATTATAGGACCTACCAAATCCATTGCGATTTTCTCAAACGGGACCTCAATGATGGGTAGAGGGACCAGCGGGCTACGGAAATGTGGCATCGGGGCCGACCTCTGACACACAGGGCAGGAGGAACAATAATTTTCTATGTCCTTCATCACCCCAGGCCAATAGAATCTCTGTAATACCCTCTCTCGGGTTTTCTCTGCCCCCAGATGACCTCCAAGAATGTGCCCATGGGCCAACTCCAACACCAACTTCCTGTAAGGTTTGGGCACCACAAGCTGCTCAACGGTTTCTTCTGCCCTTTTTGCCACCCGATACAGTAGGTCCTTCTCTACGCTGAAGTATGGGTAAGTGCAGGTATTATCTGGGTTCACTAACTCGCCATCTATTTCCACTACGTTTTCCCGTGCCTTTATTAGGGCGGGGTCTTTTAACTGTTCTGTGGCAAAATTTTCCCTGTGAACCTCCAGATCAGAAAACTCCACAGACGGTAGGTTTTCGTCTGAGGAGGTGGGCTCCTCTCCAGTTTCTTGAGTCTCCCCTGCCAATACTGACAAGGGAAATTCTGGAGAGTCCTCACCACTCTCAGAGGAGTTCTGGCTATCACATTCCTGGTACATAGGGGCACCAGTGGGGGGCTCAGGATCATCCCATAGTTCCCAGAACTTCGGAAAATCCCTTCCCACAATGGCATCATGCGGTAATTGAGATACTAACCCCACTGGATGAGAGAGGGTACCTTTGGGGGTCTCGAAACACACTGTAGTCACTGGATACTCTCGGGTGTCCCCATGCACACAAATAACAGCTACCTTGCTATTCCCAGAGACCTCTGTTTTAACTAATTCAGCCTTTATCAGGGTCACAAGGCTACCTGAATCCAGTAATACCACAACATTTCTACCATTAATACACATTTTGCATAAATGTTTCTCAGTTCCCCGAATGGCAGTGCATGCGACTGTCGCACACAGCGACTGACGTCTGTCCGTCAGAAAGTCACATTGCATGGGTTCCTCCACAACCGGGCAATTTGCTGCAATATGTCCCGCTTGCCGGCAGCGGTAGCAAACAATCCATTTGGCTGCCTCTTGAGCCCCTGACTTCCCAGGCTGTTCTCGCCAAACTTTGGGTAGAGCTCCCACCCTCTCACTCTCTCCACCCTCACCCCTTGGAATCCTCTTATCCGCCCCTGGGGATGGTCTGGTCTTAGGGTGGAAAGTCCGAGAGTCTCTGGAAGAGGCCGTCAGGTTCTCTGTAGCCAAGTATTTCTCTACACGATCCACAAGACCACCGGCCGTCTCTGGGTCTCCATGGCTTACCCACTTTTGGATGGCAGTAGGAAGAGCTCTCAAAAACCGATCCATTACAACACGTTCCACAATCTCTGGTGCGGACAAAGTCTCTGGCTGTAGCCACTTCCTGCTCAGGTGAATGAGATCATACATTTGAGACCTGGGGGGTTTTCCAAGCTGGAAAGTCCAGTTATGCACACGCTGAGCCCGGACAGCCAGGGTGACACCCAGCCTTGCCAATATTTCAGCTTTTAGCATCACATAGTCTTTTGCTTGGTCAGGCTCTAGGTCATAGTAAGCCTTCTGCGATTCACCAGTTAACAGAGGAGCCACCAGTCCAGCCCACTGCTCCTCAGGCCACTTTTCTCTTTCAGCAGTCCTTTCAAATGTGGTCAAAAATACCTCTGGATCATCCTCTCCAGTCATTTTTGTCAATAAACGACTCACCCCAAAGGACGCGGTATTAGTGGGACGGCTTTCCTCACTGGTCTGCGGACGTTGCTGCATTACTGCTTCCATTTGTTGTAGTCTCTGCTCTTGCTTCTGTAACAGGTCTATGAAGCGGGCCTCAGATTGCTGCTGGGCTTGTTGATGAGCTTGCTGCTGGGCTGCAAGGCTCCTTTGCAAACCTGCATTTGTCTGCTGTTGATTGGCATTTGCTAGAGCCAGCTGTTTCAGTATCTCCTCCATGCTGGCTTAAAAAAACTGCCACTGGTTCTCCACCAACTGTGAGGGGGTTAACTCGGTAGCGGGTGTGTGTGACCCCCTGGTTGGGCTCCCCACACAAAAACAGGGCCAGCAGACGGAGGTTGTGGTTTTCAAAATCAAAAGGTGCGGTTTATTTCTCTATGTACAGTGACAAAAACACAGCAAAGCCAAAAAGAAACATAAACAAAATAAATCCTGGTCAGTTTGACCTCTGACTAAACATGCAGGTTTCCTAACTAACAACTGGGATCAGCCTGGTGCTGTCCTAGTCCCTAAGTCCCTGGTTTAGTAAATGTCCAAACAAATAGCCACACAGGCTTTTTCTCACCACACAGGCTTTTTCTCACCGCACAGGGGTTCACTCTCCCTAGACAGTCCACACAGGTCTGGGTCCAGGCATGAGCTCACTAGCCTCAGCTGGGCTTCATCAACTCCCTCCCTAGTTGTATAAGTCGGCATAAAGCCTGAATCTGGGAGAAATATATCTACCCCCCTGGATGCAACCAGGTGACTTTACCTTCCTGCTGTCACAATAGATACATACATGGAGAGACATACATACATACATACATACATACATACATACATACATAGATACATACATACATACATGGATAGATAGATACATACATACATACATACATACATACATATGTAGCGCCTGCCCCTCTCCTCTCTCCGTGCGGCTCGCACTGTCTCTCGTCTAGGGGTATCTGGTAGGGTGGAGAGAGAGAGAGCGGGTGGGCTACGCCTAGCTTCCACCACGTGGGAATACCTGTGGTATCAGCAATGTCTCATTTACCTTCCGGTCTGTGTTGCGCACCCGGATCCTCCCTCCAAGAGTCACCGTGAACTTCGTCCGCCAGGAAGTGAGCCTCACACCATTAAAGTCCAACACTCCTTTATTAGAACACACCATACAGGGACTTCCTTGATAGTTAGGACAGAAAAGGAGGTGTGAGTGTGAATAGGCCCAGACACAAATTCGATCCTCCACTCTCCTCCTGGAGAGTGGGATATGGTCTCCGCACGAGAGGAAGGGGATCCTTCTGGACGGTCTCCGACAAGAGACTCACCCGTCACCGGCAGTCTGCTGCACCGGGTCTTCGAGTGAGGAGCTCTCCCCGGTCCATTGCGTCTTACTCAGATTCAGGCCTCCATCCCCGAAGTACCTTAGGACCCTTCCCTCGCGGAACTCAGTGATGGGCACTGAGCTCCGGACCCTCTTGTAAGTACCTCACCCCAGGGCTGAAGGTGCCTGAGGTGGAACACGATCTCCGTTGGTCCCCTAGGCCGAGGCCTCCTAGGGGACGAGCCCGAACTCCCGTCCGCAAGCTGAAGGTGCTTGGGACGAAGCCCCCGTGACCAAGATGGCCGGCCCCTTTATCTCCTCTCCCAGCAAGCACAGCGGGTTCCCCGCCCCACCATACCGCTGCCGAGAGAGGACAAAAAGGACCTCGGCACACAGTGGTATTCATCCCCCCCGGCCACGGTGACAGCGCCACCTAGTGAACCGCAAGAAACATAGCACTGATGTCACAGCTAGATTCAAAAAAATACACCCGGGAAAGTATGTACCCGCTACACATACATGATTAGATAGATACATAGATAGATAGATAGATAGATACATACATACATACATACATACATACATATATGGATAGATACATACATACATATATGGATAGATACATACATACATACATACATACATGGATAGATAGATAGATAGATAGATAGATAGATAGATAGATAGATAGATAGATAGATAGATAGATAGATAGATAGATAGATAGATAGATAGATGCATACATACATACATGGATAGATACATACATACATACATACATGGATAGATAGATACATACATACATACATACATGGATAGATAGATAGATAGATACATACATACATACATAGATACATACATGGATAGATAGATAGATAGATAGATAGATAGATAGATAGATAGATAGATACATACATACATACATACATACATACGTACATGGATAGATACATACATACATACATACATACATGGATAGATACATACATACATACATACATACATACATACATAGATCGATACATACATACATAGATACATACATGGATAGATAGATACATACATACATACATGGATGGATAGATAGATACATACATACATGGATAGATAGATAGATAGATAGATAGATAGATAGATAGATAGATAGATAGATAGATAGATAGATAGATAGATAGATACATACATGGATAGATAGATAGATACATACATACATACATACAAACATACATAGATGGATGGATGGATGGATGGATGGATCGATGGATCCATACATACATGGATAGATAGATACATAGATAGATAGAATACATAGAGATAGATGGATGGATAGATAGATAGATGGATACATACATACATACATGGATAGATAGATACATACATAGATAGATAGAATACATAGAGATAGATAGATAGATACATACATAGAGATAGATAGATAGATAGAATACATAGAGATAGATAGATAGATAGAATACATAGAGATAGATAGATAAAGAGAGAGAGAGAGAGAGAGAGAGAGACAGACAGATTGATATTAGAGACCTGTAAAGCAGGGCTGTAGGACGCAAGTACTCAGAGCCCCTCACACATACAGGAGATGTGTAAGGCTCCAGCAGATTGTCGGGTGAAGCATGGCTCCCTCCCCCTCCCCCTCCCCCCTCACTCTCCCCTCACTCTCGGTCCGAATCTAGGGCTGAGAATACATACAGCACAAGGTGCTGTATATGGATGGGGTGGACACTGGACAGGACACAGACAATAAATGAGACAAAGTGTTAGAAGAAGAACTTACCTCCAAGATGAGTCCTGGAGCCACAGAGCCAAAACCGAAAGTGACACAGCCGCCCAGGGAAATCACCGCCTATTTCCTCCTCTCCACCCAATGAGAGTGGCTGGAGAGGAGCAGGACAACATTGAGATTGGCTAGAGGCGCCCTGCAAAGCGCCACAGAGCTAAAAAAAAAAACGTGCAAATGAAGCGTCTTGCCTGCATCTCATTGGCATGACGCTTCATGATGCTTTAATATCGCACTGTGCCCGGCGCCCGCCCCTAACATAACACTAAAGGACCTTTTTTTTTTTTTTTCTTAAAGGGCCAAATTTTATTTTATTTTTTTAGTGGCTTTGGGGGAGGGGGGGGGGGCGGCGCCCATGCGCCCCCTATGGACGGGCCGCCACTGATGGGAGGGGAGAGTGGTAGATTTCCAAACTCTGGTAATCAATAATCTTGCGGCTAGTAGAATATGCATTATTATCAGTGTGTGTAGTTGTGGGGGGACAGATTCTATAGTGAGGTTGAGCAGGGCTAGACTTGGTGTTGAAGAAACTGTGGATTGAGCGATATTTGAGATAATACTAAAGATTTCCGTCCAATAGCTACTTAGTTGAAGGCAGCTCAATAAGATGTGAAATAGGGACCCTACTTCTCTACAACCCCTCCAACACAGTTGAGAAAGATGAGGGCTAAATGAGGAGATCTGCAACGGGGTTAAGTATCATCATTGGAAGAATGTTTGGGTCAGTTCTCGCTAATAATTCTATTTCTACAATCATCTGATATAAGGTTGATTTTCAGTGTCAAGACATTGGTCATGCGATCTCCTCTCATGCAGATAGTCTTGGGAAGGGCCAGTGCTATGACTCGGCAAACTAGGCAGCCGCCTAGGGTGCACTGCTGCCTAGGGCGCCCGGCCGCTGATCTTTCTACTCTTCTCTCACTGCAGCAAGCAACTAAGTCTCAGCATCAGCAGGCAGCCACTGCTCCGTTCTCACATAGTGTCAGTGGCGCAGCAGCAGCAGTGGACTGTGTCTGTATTCCGCCTCCCGAATGAATGGAAGCAAAAATCCCCTGCTGCACCTCTGCATGCCTCTGATCAGTCATCAGTGACCTGTGATTGCCGTTTGTGATGTGATCACAGCCAGACAGCCCTGCCTCTCTGCCCATACGTGATTCCTAATCCTGTGTCCACTGGCCCCACCCCTGTAATAGAGTCTGCTCTCCCTCCTGGGCTGTCCTGAGCAATGCCGGAAGTGTCACTCAAGTGCTATAGCGCCTGGCGGCGATGCTCCGGGCTAGGTGACAGGTGGAGCCTGCCTGGAGGAGGCACCAAGGCAGGCAGAGTTTAAAATTGTTCCTCGCACACGCTTGGCAGGGTCACATCATCAAATGGATGCAGAGCAGTCTGCAGAGCCCTAGACCTGGTGAGTGAAATATGGTCACTGTCTGAAAATGCATTATTGCAGATTGCATTGTAATTGTATTTGGTGTATAAAGACTGATCTGTCCATGTACTGAGGGGTCGGTCCCTAACCCCCCCTCCCTCCTTGGTAGACTGCATTGATGGGCACTGGTGAGTCTGCATTGATGGGCACTGGTGAGGCTGCATTGATGGGTGCTGGTGAGGCTGCATTTTAAGGGGTGCTGGTGGGGCTGCATTGATGGGCGCTGATGAGGCTGCATTTGATGGGCTCTAGTGAGGCTGCATTCATGGGTGCTGGTGAGGGTGCATTCATGAGTGCTGGTGAGGCTGCATTCATGGGCGCTGGTGAGGCTGCATTTGATGGGCACTTCATTAAAAAGGTGGGGTATATATGAAAAGGGCAAAGGGGGTGGAGTCAGGGGTGAAGCCAAGGGGGGCAGCAAAATTAGGTTTTGCCTATGGTGTCAAAAATCTTTGCAACAGCATTGGTCTTGGGTAGGGATGAGCTTCGATTTCAAGTAGAACGTAAGTTCGACTCGAACATCGGCCGTTCGATCGTTCGTCGAATTACGAACTTTATTTGCCGTTCGCGCCAAATTCGAGTCGCGCTTTACGGCCCATAATTCACTGTGGCATCACAGTGCATTGCTGGCTGATGATTGGCCAAGCATGCACTATGACCCGCATGCTTTGGCCAATTTCAACACATGGTGATCCGTTCCTGTTTTTCTCTTCCTAATATACTGACAGGCAGGCAGTTGATTGTGGTAGCTGCAGTATTTTCAGTCAGTGTACTGTATCCTGTGTACAGTGTGCAACTAAAGCTAACTGCAGACAATTCCTGGTGTTCTCTTCCTAATATACTGACAGGCAGGTAGTTGATTGTTGTAGCTGCAGAATTTTCAGTCAGTGTACTGTATCCTGTGCACAGTGTGCAACTAAAGCTAACTGCAGACAATTTCTGGTGTTCTCTTCCTAATAATACCACAGGCAAGCAGCTGCAGTATCTTAAGTCAGTGTACTGTATCTTGTGTACAGTGTGCAACTAAAGCTAACTGCAGACAATTGTTGGTGTTCTCTTCCTAATAATACCACAGGCAGGCAGCTGCAGTATTTTCAGTCAGTGTACTGTATCCTGTGCACAGTGTGCAACTAAAGCTAACTGAGGACAATTGTTGGTGTTCTCTTCCTAATAATACCACAGGCAGGCAGCTGCAGTATTTTCAGTCAGTGTACTGCATCCTGTGCACAGTGTGCAACTAAAGCTAACTGCAGACAATTGCTGGTGTTCTCTTCCTAATAATACCACAGGCAGGCAGCTGCAGTATTTTCAGTCAGTGTACTGTATCCTGTGCACAGTGTGCAACTAAAGCTAACTGCAGACAATTGCTGGTGTTCTCTTCCTAATAATACCACAGGCTGGCAGTTGATTTAGCTAGCTGCAGTATATTAGTGTACTGTATACTGGGCACTAGACATGTGCACACTGAAATATTTCATTTCGGAATTTCGTTTTCGTTAGAAAAATAAATTTATTTAGTTACTCCCGAAATTCGTTTTTATTTATTTCGTTTTTCGTTAGAAATTGCATTCGTCCGAAAATCTGAATTAATTAAGGTCGAATCTGTCATTGAAGGCTTATGGTGTCTGTCGAATGTTCAAAGAAGATTCGACGGAGCAGCGAAACTGTACGACGCTGCAATCGTACATTTCCGGTCGAATGTTCCGCCTACAAGCTATAGATGAATTCTATTGTATGACTAGTAATAATTATATTTTTTAATTACTATTACTAGTCAACAGGGATGAGCCGTGTGAACTTTAGAACCCTATTAAATACAATGGACTCGAACGTTTGAAATCTAAAGTGTTAATTATAAAGGCTAATATGCAAGTTATTGTCCTAAAAAGTGTTTGGGGACCTGGGTCCTGCCCCAGGGGACATGTATCAATGCAAAAAAAAGTTTTAAAAACGGCCGTTTTTTCGGGAGCAGTGATTTTAATAATGCTTAAAATGAAAAAATAAAAGTGAAATATTCCTTTAAATTTCGTACCTGGGGGGTGTGTATGATATGCATGTAAAGTGGCGCATGTTTCCCGTGCTTAGAACTGTCCCTGCAAAAAATGTCATTTTTGAAAGAAAAAAAGTCATTTAAAACTGACTCGCGGCTATTAATGAATTGTCGGCTCCCGGCAATACATACAAAAGTCATTGATAAAAAAAAAAAAAAAAAGCGTGGGGGTTCCCCAGAATTCAATTACCAGGCCCTTCAGGTCTGGAATGGATATTAAGGGGAACCCTGCCGCAAATTAAAAAAAAAATTGACGTGGGGTTCCCCCAAATATCCATTCCAGGCCCTTCAGATCTGGCATGGATTTTAAGGGGAACTCCACCCCAAATTTAAAAAAAAATGGCGTGGAGTCCCCCTAAAAATCCATAGTAGACCCCTTATCCGAGCACGCAACCTGGCCGGCCGCAGGGGAAGAGGGGGGGATGAGAGAGCGCCACCCCTCCCTCCTGAACCGTACCAGGCCACATGCCCTCAACATGGGGAGGATGTCCCCATGTTGATGGGGACAAGGGCCTCATCCCCACAACCCTTGCCCGGTGGTTGTGGGGGTCTGCGGGCGGGGGGCTTATTGGAATCTGGAAGACCCCTTTAACAAAGGGGACCCCCAGATCCCGGCCCCCCCTATGTGAATTGGTAAGGGGTACATTGTACCCCTACCATTTCACGAAGAAAGCGTAAAAAAATGTTTAAAAAAACACACAAACACCTTGAAAAAGTCCTTTATTTAAAAAAAAAAAAAAAACATTCCAGCGGTGAAATCCAGTGTCCCGCGGCGATCCCGATGTCCAGCGCTGTCCTTCATTGGTTGTGCCTGAGCGGACCTGATGGGGAACTCCTTCTCAGTATTTTAAATGTATAGACCCGCCCCTTCTAAAGTTCCCCATCAGGTCCGCTCAGCGGACCAGATGCGGAACATGAGAAGGGGCGGGTCTATACATGTATTACCAAAGTGAGAGCAGTTCCCCATCAGGTCCGCCCCCTCGGTATGTCGGACCCGCCTACGTCATTGGCTTGAGCGGGGAACTTCCTTCACTATGTAAATTTAAATTACACAGTGAAGGAAGTTCCCCGCTCAAGCCAATGACGTAGGCGGGTCCGACATACCGAGGGGGCGGACCTGATGGGGAACTGCTCTCACTTTGGTAATACATGTATAGACCCGCCCCTTCTCATGTTCCGCATCTGGTCCGCTGAGCGGACCTGATGGGGAACTTTAGAAGGGGCGGGTCTATACATTTAAAATACTGAGAGGGAGTTCCCCATCAGGTCTGCTCAGGCACAACCAATGAAGGACAGTGCTGGACATCGGGATCGCCGTGGGACACTGGATTTCACCGCTGGAATGTTTTTTTTTTTTTTTTAAATAAAGGACTTTCTCAAGGTGTTTGTGTGTTTTTTTTAAAAAAAAATTACGCTTTCTTCGTGAAATGGTAGGGGTACAATGTACCCCTTACCAATTCACATAGGGGGGGCGGGATCTGGGGGTCCCCTTTGTTAAAGGGGTCTTCCAGATTCCGATAAGAGCCCCGCCCGCAGACCCCCACAACCACCGGGCAAGGGTTGTGGGGATGAGGCCCTTGTCCCCATCAACATGGGGACATCCTCCCCATGTTGAGGGCATGTGGCCTGGTACGGTTCAGGAGGGAGGGGGGGCCGCTCTCTCGTCCCCCCCTTTTCCCCTGCGGCCGGCCAGGTTGCGTGCTCGGATAAGGGGTCTGGTATGGATTTTTAGGGGGACTCCACGCCATTTTTTTTTAAATTTGGGGTGGAGTACCCCTTAAAATCCATGCCAGACCTGAAGGGCCTGGTAATTGAATTCTGGGGAACCCCCACGCTTTTTTTTTATTTTTTATCAATGACTTTTGTATGTATTGCCGGGAGCCGACAATTCATTAATAGCCACGAATGAGTTTTAAATGACTTTTTTTCTTTCAAAAATGACATTTTTTGCAGGGACAGTTCTAAGCACGGGAAACATGCGCCACTTCACATGCATATCATACACACCCCCCAGGTATGAAATTTAAAGGAATATTTCACTTTTATTTTTTCATTTTAAGCATTATTAAAATCACTGCTCCTGAAAAAATGGCCGTTTTTAAAACTTCTTTTTGCATTGATACATGTCCCCTGGGACAGGACCCGGGTCCCCAAACACTTTTTAGGACAATAACTTGCACATAAGCCTTTATAATTAGCACTTTAGATTTCTCCCATAGATTTTTCGAATTTGCCGTGAACACCCCAATTTGTTCGCTGTTCGGCGAACGGGCGAACAGGCAATGTTCGAGTCGAACATGAGTTCGACTCGAACTCGAAGCTCATCCCTACTAGTCAACCAACATTAGAATTCTTCTATAGCCTATGGGCCGAGCATTTGACCGGAAATGTACGATTGCAGCGTCGTACAGTTTATCTGCTCCGTAGAATCTTCTTAGAACTTTCAACAGACACCATAAGCCTTCAATGACAGATTTGACGTTTGTATGTTTTTCGATGCTTCGTTGAATCTTCGTCGTTCATGTCGAATTGTCAAGTTAGTGCTAGCTATTTTACTGCTCCTCCTCTTTGGTTACAATCAGCCAATAACATTCATCATCATCATTTTTTTATTTTACTTCCCCCACCCAATTCCAGCAGTGATCTTTTCTCTCTATGTCGAATCTTTTCTCTCTATAATGTTGAATCTTTTCTCTCTATAATGTCAAATCTTTTCTCTCTATGTCGAATCTTTTCTCTCTATAATGTCGAATCTTTTCTCTCTATGTAGAATAATCTTGGACTAATAGAGTTAAGGTTAGGCACATTCGACCACAGGTTCGATGGACACAGATTGTTATTGTCAGCCTCATGTCGAATCTCATATCTATATCGAACTGTTGTTGCAACGAAAACGAAAATTAAGCATTTGTTTATGTCGGATCTTTCGGTTTTCGGATTCTGCATTTTCGTTTTCGTTTGTTAAAACGATAACGAAAATACCTGAAATTCGGACGAAAATGCATTCGGACGAAAACGAATGCACATGTCTACTGGGCACAGTGTGCAGCTACATCTCACTGCAGGCCATTCCTTGTGTACCTATTCCAATACATCAAAGACAGTATGTCTGCAAGGCCAACATAGAGAGGCAGACAGTCACAGGCCAATAAAAGAGAGCAAGCAGGCTCTGTGTCTAGAGCAGTGTTGCCAACCCCCTGAAGTGAAATTTGCTGGCAAGGATGCCAAAATTTCTGAACGGCACCAATTTTTTACTGTCAAAAATCATGAAAATTTCTGGCAGAGCCGCATTTTTTACTGACGCTGCAAAAAAGTACCTACAATCACTGTTTTTAGTGCTAAACAGTGCAAATATCAATATTTGAACTATAAACACATAGCTAATGCTATTTATCAATGTGTTTAAGTTAAACAAAAGTAAAAAAACATTTTTCTCAATTCACATGAAGGTTAGGTTACTATAACCCAGCCAGCACAGAGTTCCCTCTTACATCAGAGTCTGCAGGATGCCCCTTACAGTGCAAGGGAACTCTTATGTAAAGGGGAACGCTGCAGATCATGATGTAAGGGGGAACTCTGATGTGGACGGGGGCTCTGGTGAATAGAGACCACCTTCCGCAGAGTGAATACACGAAGGTAAGGGGGGGGGGTACTAATATAAGGGGGAAACCTTTATATCACTGCCCCCTTACATTATTGTATTCACTCACATCCTTACATCAGTGACCCCCCCTCAGAATGGCCTGGCGGCACTGTCACTGACCTCCTCTCAGGTGCACAGTGTGGGGCTCAGTCAGACGGCTCCAGCTTGGTGGCTTTGATCTCATCTCCCCAGTCCACACGTCTGTTTCTTCCCGGGCCGTAACCCCCATCCCGGCAGCACTCCCACTCTCGACTCCTTTCTAGGATCCCCTCAGAGACTGCAGACATGATAAAAGACAAGAGATGGTCAGAAGCTGCGGACACGATACAGGAGGTGGACAGAGACTGCGGACATACTACAGGAGGTGGACAGAGGCTGCGGACATACTACAGGAGGTGGACAGAGGCTGCGGACATACTACAGGAGGTGGACAGAGGCTGCGGACATACTACAGGAGGTGGACAGAGGCTGCGGACATACTACAGGAGGTGGACAGAGGCTGCGGACATACTACAGGAGGTGAACAGAGGCTGCGGACATACTACAGGAGGTGGACAGAGGCTGCGGACATACTACAGGAGGTGGACAGAGGCTGCAGACATACTACAAGGAGGTGGACAGAGGCTGCGGACATACTACAGGGAGGTGGACAGAGGCTGCGGACATACTACAGGGAGGTGGACAGAGGCTGCGGACATACTACAGGAGGGGGACAGAGGCTGCGGACATACTACAGGAGGGGGGCAGAGGCTGTGGACATACTACAGGAGGGGGACAGAGGCTGCGGACATACTACAGGAGGGGGACAGAGGCTGCGGACATACTATAGGAGGTGCCGGTGGAGACAGGCTGTGGACAATGATGGTGCCCTCCTCACCCCCTCACAGTAGCCTCCTCCTCTGTCCACCACCATATTACTTCTCCACATCATCAGTGTGCTGTGTCCTACTCCTGTGCCCCTTTCACCACTACACAGGTCAGGGCAGCACTGTGCTGCCCTGACCTGTGGAGAGGTGAAAGGGGCACAGGAACCAGAGGAGGACACAGCACACTGATGATTTCGAGAATTTGGTGGTGGACAGAGCACATCAGTCTCTCCCCTGGCTTCCAGTAATGTCCAGGGCAGGACTCCAGGCTCTCACTCGCAGTTTCACTGACCTCGCTCGAGTCCGTCCGTCCTCCTCACCCCTGGGCCCTGTCAGTGCTCCGAGTCCGCTCGCTCCGAGTCCTCCACCGATGAGTGCATGGCATGCACTCACTACAGGTGCCGCGCCAGCCGCTGTGGCCTTTCCAAAAATGGCGCCAGCGGCGCCATCACGTTACCGCGCGTGCACCGCCCGGCCGAGCGTGAACAAGTTTCCCTGAGCTCGGCCGGCTTCGGAACGGCGCATGTGCAGTTGTATGGCCGGCTCACGGCCATCTTTTTTATGGGCGCCGGTGCCCATAACAGACTTTAATGTACACCCCGAAAAAGGGGTTAAATTTGCGGGCTGTACGTAAATATACGTACGGTTGGCAACACTGGTCTAGAGGCAACAGTGCTGGTCGTGGACACAGTGCATCCTCATTAGCACATGGACGTGGGGCACGCTTGTCCTTTTTCTCGGCAGCTGGTCGTGTTGAGCCACAACATGCAGAAGAGTTGGTAGAGTGGATTACCAAGCCGTTCTTATCCTCCTCATCCTCTGTCACCCAGGCTACCTTGGCTGCCAATGCAGGTGCCAAAGCGGCCTCCTCCATTGGCTCGAGGTCATCATCAGTTACTCCTTCCCTAGCCCCACCAGAGGAGTCCCCTGAACTGTTCGACCACAGTGTCGGGTACATGCTGCAGGAGGATGCGCAGTGTTTTGAAGGCTCCAATGATGGTACCCAGCTTGAGGAAGGCAATAACGGGAGCCCAGAGAGAGGGGGTGCCCAAGAAGGACAACAAGCTGGCAGTAATGTTCCCCCAACTGCAGCATACTGACAGGTTTGCTCCAGTGATGAGGAGGGAGGGGATGATGAGGTCACTGACTCTACGTGGGTGCCTGATAGGAGAGAGGAGGAGGAGGCGGAGGCACATCTCCAACAAAGCAGGATGGCCTCCAGGGGCCAGCTTAGGGGCAGCCAACCGACTGCATCACACCGCAGAGCTCCGAATGTGCAGGGCGCAGGTGACTCCACGTGTTATTCCAAAAGTTCTTTGGTGTGGGCCTTTTTTGAGACGTGTGCAGCAGATCGGACCATTGCTATTTGCAACATATGTCTGAAGCGTATCAAGCGTGGACTAGACAGCAAGCGCTTGGGCACCAGATGCTTAATTAGACATATGTCGACCTCCCATGCAGCCCATTGGCAACACTACCTAAAAGACCCACAACAAAGAACAAGGCGGACCTCTCTTTGCTCCTTCTCATCAGCTGGGATCTCCAACCCCACTATACCTTCATTCCTCTCAGAAACCTGCACTGAGAGGAATGAAGGTGTAGAATTAGGTGTGCCACTGCCAAGTACTTGCAGGCAATCTGCTATCGGTACACCAATGTCCGATTGTAGCAGGCAGATTTCCTTACCCCAGTTGCTACACCGGCAAAATAAATTTGCTCCCAGCCATCCACATGCCCAGCGGTTGAATGCTAGCTTGGATAAATTGCTAGCACTCCAACTGCTGCCTTTTCAGCTGGTAGACTCTGCCCCCTTCCGTGATTTTGTGGAATGTGGCAGGTTCCCATACGCCACTTTTTTTGACGGAAGGCGATTCTGGCTCTCTACCAGCATGTGGAAGGCAATGTCCATGCCTCGCTGGACAGGGTGGTAAGGTGCATATTACCACTGACTCATGGTCCAGCAGGCATGGACAGGGACGTTACCTATCTTTCACGGCGCACTGGGTGACTCTTCTGGCAGCTGGGAAGGATGCATGACAGGGTGCAGTAGTGTTGGAGGTTGTTCCGCCACCACGCCTCCAAAATGCTACTAGTGGTGATTCTGCCACACCTCCCTCCTCCACCCCCTCCTCTTCTTCTTCCTCCATGGCCTCTTCCTTTGCTGATTTGTCCTCGGAACCAGCGGTGCTCCGTAGGCGTTTAAGGGGCTACGCAAGCACGCAGGCAAAAAGATGCCATGTGGTGCTTGAGCTGGTGTGCTTGGGGGACAGGAGCCACACTGGGGCAGAGGTTCTGTCAGCTCTGCAGGGGCAGGCTCAGAGGTGGTTGATGCCAAGCCAGCTTCAGCCAGCAATGGTGGTTTGCGACAATGGCCCCAACCTCCTCTCCGCCCTCAGACAGGGACACCTGACCCATGTCCCCTGTTTGGTTCACGTCCTTAACTTGGTGGTGCAGCGGTTCTTGGGCAGGTACCCAGGCTTACATGATCTCCTGAGGCAGGCCAGGAAACTCTGGGTGCATTTCCGCTGGTCATATAATGCCAGTGCTTGGTTGGCTGACCTCCAAAAGGAATACAACCTGCGCAAGAACCACCTAATCTGTGCCCACCAGATGGAACTCAACGTTGGTCATGCTGCAGCGGCTGCACAAGCAGCAGAGGGCCATCAATGAGTACCTGTGCAACTATGGCACCAGGACAGGGTCAGGGAAGCTTGTTTTTTTTCGCCACGCCAGTGGGTCAGGATCAGGGATGCATACACTGTCCTGTCACCATTTGAGGAGGCCACGAGGATGGTGAGCAGTGACAGTGCATGCATCAGTGATAATGTCCCTCTTGTGTACCTGTTGGAGCACACACTGCGTGGAATAATGGACAGGGCACTTGAGGCAGAACAGAGGGTGGAAGAGGAGGACTTCCTTACCTCTCAAGCACCCCTTTATCCAGACAGTGTTCCTGCGGGTCTGCCGATCACACAGGAAGAGGAGGAGGAGGATTGTGTCAGCATGGAGGTGGAGCCTAGCACTCAGCATTAGCAGATGCATCGTTTACAGTCCTCAGAAACCCATGGACTTGTACGTGGCTGGGAAGAGGTGGCTGAGGATCATGTCATCCTTAGTGACCCAGAGGACTCCGCACCGAATGCCTCAGCAAACCTACGCTGCATGGCCTCCCTGATCCTGCAAAGTCTGCGAAAAAGGATCCTCAGATTTGTGGTATCAAGGAGAGGGATCATTACTGGCTGGCAACCCTCCTTGATCCACGTTACAAGGATAAGGTGGCGGACCTTATCCTGCCGTCGCAGAGGGAGCAGATGATGAAACATCTTTGGGAGGCCTTGCAGAAAGGTTTGTGCAACGCGTTTCCAGAGCCTGGGAGGTTATAAATTCCTGGTCCTGGACAACGTGTTGCTGAGGCTTCGGTCAGTCACAGAAGGAGCAGTGGAGAAGGTGGCCGTCTGACCGATGCGTTCAGACAATTTTTTAGTCCGCAGCCCCAAGGTATGATCGGTTCCAGCAACCATCGCCAGCGTCTGATTCACATGGTGCAGGAATACCTAGGGGCAAGATCAGACTTGGACACCTTTCCCACCGTAAATCCTCTGGGTTACTGGGTCTTGAGGATGAATCACTGGCCAGAGCTTGCACAGTATGCAATTGAGTTATTGGCCTGTCCTGCATCCAGCGTTCTTTCGGAACGCACATTCAGTGCTGCTGGAGGCTTTGTAACCGATCACAGGGTGCGTCTGTCCACCGACTCGGTCGATCGTCTGACCTTCATAAAAATGAATCAGTCTTGGATCACCAGCTACCAAGCACCTGATGCTGATGTAACCGAATAATTTTTTTTTGAATGTGAGATCCCTTCAAGACTGCCTATGCTGATGCTGAGTGACTATCCTCCTGTTATGCTGAGTGACTATCCTCTTCCTCCTGTTTATGTTGATAGCTTTTAAGAACATTTTTGTTTCTGGGCACCGCCACCAGTGCCTAAGGCCCAATTATTCTGCCCCTGTTTAACAGGGGCGTGTAATTATAATTTTTTCTGCAATACTTTGCAGCAGGACTCATTCCTGCGCTCCAACTATAGTATCTGTGAGGGGTTGCAGTGTTGTGTCACCAGCACCAGTGCCTAAGGCCCAATTTTTCTGCCCCTGTTTAACAGGGGCGTGTAATTCCATTTTTTGCTACAATACTTTGCAGCTGGGCTCATTCCTGCGCTCCAACTAGAGTATCTGTGAGGGGTTGCAGTGTTGTGTTGAGGCCCAATTTTTTTGCCCCTGTTCAACAGGGGCATGTAATTGCAATTCTTGATATAATATTTCACAGCAGGGCCCATTCCTGCGCCCACCAAGAGTAACTTTGAGGGGTTCATAAAATAAATTTTTCTGTTGGTTCTAGGGAAAGTTTTCCTTTCTCTGGAATTCCATTTATATACATAACAATTTTTGTACAATAGCAGGAATTTCCTGGTTCTATTATTCTTATGAGTAACTGTGTGACCTAATTTTTGATTGATATAATCATACTTCAATCGATATCCATTATGTATGCTCTCATGTTTTGTACTGCACTGTCTTATTCTGCATAATTCTGGGCTTATGAACCCCACTCTGCTTATGGTTCACATAAATATCACCATGGTCTGCTCTATGTTTAATGTTTTTACTATTATTATTTTTTCCTTATATAGAAATAATGCCATTATAGGTCTAATTGTACATTGATTACACTTAGATCTTTGGTTTCTTTTTATCCCCAAGTCGGTGTGTTTTGGCTTGTCAGAAAGAAATGGCCGTTTGCTTATTGTTGTAAGTCTACACTAATTAAGTCTAAGGCCTCATGCCCACGGGCGTTATTTCAGCCGCGTTTTTGAGCGTTTTTTACAGCTTAAAAACGCCTGTCCATGTTAGTCTATAGCTTCATGTCCACCTAGGCGTTTTTGAGCTGTAAAGAGCATAGGCGTTTGTAAGCTGTAAAAAAAACCCAGGGCCAGTGCGTTCCTCAGCGTCAGAATTAGGCAGAAAAAAACGCGAGCGTCAAAAAACGCGCAAAAACGCGCACTAACGCGCACTAACGCGCAAAAAACGCGCACTAACGCGCGGTCGCGTTTTTAGCTCCGACGTTTTTTTTTTTTATTTTTTTTTTATTTATTTTTTCAAAAAAAAAAAAAATATTTACAATAACATGGACAGGCGTTTTTAAACTGCAAAAAAACGCAGCTGTAAAAACGCCAGTGGGCATGAGGCCTAATTGACTTGGCAATATAAGGAGTCCCTTGTCCTTGTCCATTCATGCTCTGAAGAAACTCACATTTTCCCAGTGAATTGCGTCAACAGGACGGCACCACATCGTGTTTCATGATGTCACAGTTCCCCTACCATGAACTTTCCTCTTGGTGACAACCGCGGATGTTTAGCGAACGCGGTAGATGAAAGCAACGGAAGTACTCCTTTGACCTGAGCGGTGTTTGTCGGGTTAGACAAATGTTACCAATGATGCTTACAGAGCCAGTGTACTCACGCTCTATCCTTACTTCCACAATTTGGATCGTCTGATCTCCAGCCTGACTCAACAAGCCTGGAATCTGGAGAGCGGTGAGCCAGCTTAGTGTATTTGATATACGGCTAAGTCATTGCTCTTTAAAATTCAGCCCCCTGCCGTTCGGCAAGTGGAGGGTGTTACATGGACGCTGGGGCCACTCCCTATTGTGACTCATACACTAGCTATATACCTGACCTAGAGCTAATTTGTCAGACACATATTTTTCAATGTCATTATCACCAATAACCTTGCATTTACCCATAGTAACACATTTGTCAGCATGACCATAAGCATTCTCATTGCCTGTAGCCATACCTGCAGCTTTTGTGAGTTGTCTCTGTCTATTACCCACCACAGCCTGTGAGACGCTCCTCACAGTGCCCTCTCTCTTTAAAGGGGAACTCTTTTCTTCTTGGGCAGCTCCATAGCTGACCTGAGAAACACTCTGCTCTGTCACTACAGGCTCCTGGGAGATTTCCCCAGGCAACTCTGCAGTACCTGTCACTAGGGAACATGACACAAGGACAGTTTTGGTCACCTCTATTTTAACTTTCCCAGCACGCCACTGGATTATAGCAGGCACACACAGAGTCCCCATGTCCATTTGAGTCTTTAAACCTTGCGGTCAGCTGGGCTTCACCATGAGCCTCCCCACTGCTCCAGGTAGCACACTGCAGCAATTCTATGTTTATTATTATTTTATTATTGTATTATTTATTCTATTCTTTGTACTACTGCTGATCTCCCCACTGGATACACTCCTACTTCACTGGGATCAGTGCCACAAACTGCAACAGTCTTACCATATACTGTAGCAGGTAACTTTGGGTTAATTTGAGTGCGCTGTCTTTCAGCTGCATCCTCCCAAGCTACTGCCTCTTTGTGGCCACAGGGTGACACTGCAGCTTTTTCAGAGTCCCCAGTGGTGTTCCAGAACCTTGGGCAAGTAAAGATCCCATGCCCCACTTGACCAAACTCCAAGCACAGTACTGGATGCTGAACTGTAATTTCTTGTCATTTCCTTGATGACTGGCTCTCTCTTGTTGCCACGGGATACCGTTCTTGAAGATTCCACTGTTCACGATCATCAGCAGGCAAACTCCTTGGATCCCACACATCCTGGCTGGCCTGGACATTGCTGCTACGGGTGACCATACTCCTCCTTTCCACACGCTGTTGTCCAGTCCACGTGGATTCCTGTTGCCAGGGACATTCTCTTTCACTTCCCCTTTAACTGAGAGTGACGTGTTTAATTTACACCAGTTCACAGCAAATTCACACTCAGATGAATTTTCTGACATGGCTGGGGCATGTGGTGAAATACCCTCTAGCCATAGAAGCCTTTCCCTTGCTTCAGCAAGGATTGACGCCTTTTTCAGTTTTGACCGCCCCATCCTTGCAGTCATGCACACAGCGATTTGTTACACAGTTCACAGCAGAGAAAGAAAAAAAAATTGACTCTCACAGGTACACCACCTGCAAGCAACAAAGTTCATCAAATGAAATCCTGCGCAATGCTATTCTCCTGGCTGCCACACACAGCTAGCATCAGTTCCTGATGCGAGGACCCAGATTCCACTGTCTTGTGCCTGCATCCAGCAGTCACTTGTAACATTGGGAGTGTTTAGCTCAGTGGTAGATGTGTTTTTCCAGAAAGTCCACAGCAGTCAGTTGACAGGTTTGAGGGCGTGGCAGACAATTTTTATTAAAAGGAACAAAATAAAAGTTTATACACAGGATTTCGCACACAGTGGTTCTTCTCCGGTATATTCACACAAACAAAAATGCCAAGCCTCCTGACATCTAGGCTTACTTTGCCTTGCAGTTCCCTGCTGAACCGGCCTATTCCTTGCCTCAGCAGGATTCTCCAGCCCCCTGGGTTTGCACACTGTCCCCCAGACTTCAGGACTTCCTTCATCCCCCTTGAACTTGCTAGTCGCCTCGGCTCTCCCAGCCTCCCAGACCCTCCTCTGGTCTCCCAAGCCCTTGTAGCCATTACGACCTTCCCAGTCCTTCAGACATGAAGTCCTGTATCGCACAGGGCAGACAGTTTTCCAGACAGGGGTCTGTCTTTCAACAGCAGAAACAAGCTGCTCACACCACCTTCCACCACCTACTAATCTCACTAGCCCATCGTTATATGGGCTGTGTTCACCTGGGCACACACCCTGCTGGCTGTCCACTAGACCCAGACACAGGGTTGGAGATCCTGTCCTTCCCAAGACTCTTAGGGATCTCTTAGGGATCTCCAAGCTACAGAGTTCCATCCGGAACTAGCAAAATCTGGAGAAAACTGCCAGAGCAGCTTTCTCCATTTAAACTCTACACTCCGTAGTCTTGGAGTCCGCAGATATGCAAACTCTGTGTCCTTTTTTTATCCAATTTCATAGAGACAGAGCCTCGCTCTGCCACATATTATACAAATACAGTGTGTGGGTGTGTGTGTATATATCATTTTTTTGTATAATTTCTCTTTTGTTTTGTTTTTTTAGATACTGTCTCCAGAGTAGTACAGTGCCATTATAGTTTTTTTTTTTTTTTAACACTGTGATTGCTTGTTACAGCGATGATCACTGTAACAACAATCATTTTAAAAGTAATGAATGGCTTTCATTTATGACTCTTGTTTACTTTTGTGATGCTGTGATTAGCCACTTTTATCACTTGATACAGGGCTTCTTTGACTGGCCCTGTACACCATGTGATCACTATGACCAATCACATCATCACAATAGTAAATAATAAATCATAAATGAAAGCCAAATATTTACTTGTGAACATGTAATTGATGTGATTTGTCACAGCGATCACATGGTAGTTGGGCCAATGTATGCGGTGGACACAGTAGTAGCAGATTGCGCTACTGCATGCTCCCAGGATAAGAGAACACCCACCCAACTGTATTTAGGCTGGGCCTGAGGAAGTTAAAGGGATACCAATACCAGCATGCACCCAGTGTCCAAAAATTCCAAACGACTTCTAATAATAGCAAATTACACCAATTGATGTGCAAAAGCAACACAAGTGAAAAAACTAAATTTATTTTACAACTATAAGGCATATACAGCTGCAAAAACTGCATAATTTTATTATATGCAGCCTTACACATTTTAAAAGTAAAAAAAAAACAAAAAAACAACAACATTGTCTAAAAAAACAACCTTATTCCCGGTGCTGTCCCTAACAGGCTTACTGCTCCAAGCCCCAGCACTGCCCATCTTCCAGGTAAAATGACGACCAACATAATCTAACCCACCCCCTGTGGGCTCAGGCTGTCATGGACATACCCATGGAGGTGCATGAGCATTATTACAAAAAGCTATTGCATGGAGCTTGGGACATTTTGTGAGCCGCACTTGAGGCCATTCATATATACTAAGTTTACCACCATTGGTGTAGGCAGTCCTGGTAATTGGTTGGCCTTGCTTGACCTGAAGTCTCCCAAGATCACTTGGCAGAGACCAAGTGGGAAATATACGATAATGGGCACATGACCTTTTATTTAGCTTTCAATACCACCATACTAAAAATGTTGCAATAAAGTTCTTTACTTTCAATTTTAAAATTTTTAAACTAATTGTGTTAAACTGTATGTTACTTACTCAAGCAAGGAGTCATAAATGTTTTAGGAAACTTGTTTCTCCATATAACTATCATATGGAGACAATTTCTCTTCAATGGGACAGCCATTGGCAGTACAGGCAGTGGGAGTGGTAAGTAGTTATTCTCTTTTCAGTTTATACCTCTTTTCCTTCAGATTAAAAAGTGCCTTTCTTGTCTTTTTTGATATACCTTAAAGTGAACAACTTTCCACAAAGTTTACTATACAGTAGGTACCATGTGTGTGTTTATATTATTTAATCATATTTCCTCCAAACTTTAACCACTTGCCGTCGTCGGCAGAATGACAATGGTCCCAAAATAGTATCAAACGTGTCCGATGTGTGCGACATAATGTCGCAGTCACGATAAAAAACCGCTGATCACCGCCATTACTAATAAAAAATAAATAATAATAAAAATGCCATAAAACTATCACCTATTTTGTAGAAGCTATAACTTTTGCGCAAACCAATCAATATACGCTTATTGCGATTTTTTTTACCAAAAATATGTAGAAGACTACATATCGGCCTAAACTGAGAAAGAAATTATTTTTTTTATATTTTTTTGGGGGATATTTATTATAGCAAAAAGTTAAAAATATTGCTTTTTTTTTTCAAAATTGACATTTTTTTTGTTTATAGCGCAAAAAATAAAAACCACAGAGGTGATCAAATACCAGCAAAAGTAATCTCCATTTGTGGGAAAAAAGGATGTCAATTTTGTTTGGGTGCAACATCGCACGACCGCGCAATTGTCAGTTAAAGCGATGCAGTGTCGAATCGCAAAAAGTGCTCCGGTCAGGAAGGGGGTAAATTCTTCCGGGGCTGAAGTGGTTAACTAAAGGTAAAAAGGAGGTTTTTTTGCAATCTGTGTCCCATTGGAAATATTTCCCTTCACTTCCTGATCCATAGCCAAAACACGAAGTTAGAGGAAATAAACTGGGTTAGGCCTGCCATACATAGATTGAAATGCTGCCCGTGGATACATGTGTGCAGTGTGTGAGAGATAAACCACACCCAATTTGCTGCTGCACACATGCTCGAATGAAGGTGTCATCCATTTTGGTATGACCCACTTTGAAAATCTTGTTGGAAAAATGTATTGCAGCTCAAAAGGATGGTCAAAGCTTACCTCTTGTTTATGCAAGCCATGGTTCCCTCAATTTCTGGATCTGCAGACTGGCTTAGTAGCCCAAACTAGTCCTAGTTTGTCATAGGTGCTCATCTGCTCACATTTCAGCTTTAGCCACATCTACCCCACAAAATTCCTTTAAGACTGGTTACACATTTGTTCATTGCATTAACATGCAATAAGGCATAAACTGTGCTGGAGATTTTTTTGATTCAGTCAGCTCTATCATTTCCACAAGAAAGCCAATCGGGGTTTACTGAATACATAGGAGTTAAATATTAGTCATGTATGCCAGTAATTGGACTGGCCTCTTTGTAGGCAGGCAGAGTTTAACACTACCCCAGCCGGGAAGGCTAGTGTTAATTGTGTTCCCGAGTTTTTCTTGATGGGTTTTCTTGAGTCCGACCCCCCCTGTCTTGTGTGCTATGAAAAGGGACAAGGGCCCAGACCCAAGAGAGACTCACACAAAGAGAGAATGCGTGGGAATTGTTCTTTGCCATTGCCGATGTCTGGATTGCCAGTGCCATGGTGAGTTGCAGTCTTACTTGAAGATACCATCCATGGACGCTGCCGAAAATTTACTCTTTCCTGTGCAGGTATGCTGGGGCAGACACAAGCCTGAAATTAGGGACTAAGGATGTTAGGAAAGACTGCAATTTATGTTGAACTGTTGTGTTATCTTATTCTTCAGTAAAGCTTTTGAAACGTTTCCTCTGCCTGGTCTGAACTTTCTAAATGGCTGTAATGCAAGTAACCATCACACATTGTCTTCAGCTCGGGTCAGGTAAAGCACTTTGGGGTATGAAGACATCAGTGTGAGAGTAATTACAGTGTGAAAATACAGTGGTTATCAAGGGTAACAAAAGTTTCTCTGGCAGCCTGTCGTAAGTTTGTACATGTGCCAGGTGGCATAGCTTCTTGCAGGAGGAGTTGTTGTCGGCATTCTCATGAGTCGATCTGTCTCCCATAGCAACATAAGCAGATCAGCATTGCAGGGGTACACAGGTACGGAAGAAATTAAGTGAAGTGCATGCTTAGAGTCATCGCTAGGTACATGGCGGGGCTCCATACCATTACTGGTAGTGAGGTAGCAGAGATACGCTAGACAGGTAGACAGGGCATTGGCCCTGCGTGTCCCTCCTAAATGCACAAGTGACCGTGGTTGTGTGTAGCTACATTAAGAGATTTTCCTAGAGTCCAATCGGCTGTTCAAATAAAGTGCCTAACATAGCCCAGAAGAACCAACCCTGGGGTAGGCCTCTCATGTGACCCTTGCTGGGCGCCCAGTGAGGAGTGGAACATAGAGGACATGACTTTCAATACATGACCCCTACCCTACATTTTAACATAGTAGATGATCATCGGATGGGTGGTAACATAAGGCCTAAATATCACTAATGCAGTATCTTCTGTGTCTGCATGCTGCAATGTTAGACAATGGAAATCACATTATTCTCTATAGTGCCTGTTCACATCACTGGGGCATGGTGCAGTGTGGTTTTTGAAAAAGTGCAGGTGCTTCTTTTGGTGTATCATAGTGTAGCACCATCTAGTGTGTGCAAGAAATAGAATGGGTTTTGTCAGTGTAGGCAAATTTTGTTAGCACAGGGCTAAGCCTGAGCTGTTAAATCTGGCCCAGGGTTCAGTGAGTCAGGGCTGAATGTCTTATCCTGACAGTTCCCCTGGTGCCTCCCCCTATTTTTGGGACATTGGGGAATTTTCTAGAGCTAGTGGGCAGGAGTCTAGGAGGAGCTGCCTGGAATATTTATGAGGCCTCGGCCAATCTCTAGTAGTGGGCTGGCAGGGGGCAGAGCTTACCTCGTCAATAGGCATGAGCTATGCCAGCAAGGGCAGTCAAATGGAAGATGAAAATATAGTGCTGAGGAGGCTATCGTGGACCTCAGGGTTACCCCCTAGACTGGGGGGTGCCCTGCCTTGGGCCGGGGCTCTGGTGCTGGAAGGATCCTGCCACAACACATTGAGGAAGCCCTTCCTGGAGGCATGGGAGCAAGAGAGAGGACAGTGTAAGTGGATCAGCACCACCTGGGAACCTACAAGGGGGGAGACTGTCACATGTAGCCAGTTCTCCCTGAAGACAGCGGAGTGCTTAAGTCTTCATCCTTCCCCAGGAGATCTCCTGCAGAGTCAGCCGGGTGGGCGATTGAGAGTCAGCTGGGTGGGCTGGTAAAGAGTCAGTCTGGTGAACTGCAGAAGAAAGTTGGCCTGGAGGGCTAGTGAAAGTGGCAGCTGCAACCAGGTGGTTTGACAGTGCCTGAAGAGGTGGTGCTGGGACCAGTAGCCACAGGAGGAGAAGTACAAGCTGATCAATGTATTCTGCTACACATCAATGGGCTTCTAGTTCCTGCCTGTAAAGGGCCATTGCTTAAATCTGACTGTGAGTTCGTCAGATTTACTAACAGTGATTTAGCTGGAGTCTGCAAGCAAGAGAAGTGCAGAAGGAGTGTCAAGGAGACTGTATATAGACTGTATATAGGAAGATGTCCCTGAAGTTGTTACCAAAGTTTTGTTGCTAAAGACAAGTGGGCATCCCATAACCTCCCATCCCTATCCAAGTTAAAACCCCCTAATAAAACAAATAAAAATTTGGTGTGCCTGGCTGTGCAGGAGTGGGGGATCCAGTTAGTCTGTGTCTCCCTAGAGGGTGCGCTATATTTAAGGGCTCGTCCAGGATACTGCCCATGGTAATATGCACGGCCATTGCTCCTAGCAACTGGAATTTATTGAGCCAGAGGACTTTGCTTTGCTACCAGGACCACTGAGGGGTAAAACAGGGAAACTGAGTTATGTGCCCTGCCTAACTGTGAGAGTTTTGCCAAAGTCAAGTGCTGTTGTTCATAACAAACCAGCGGGGGTTGCTCTATTTTGGGATGGGACTTCAGTTCTGTGATGTTCCTTTATCAACTAACACAATATGCCTATATATATATATATATATATATATATATATATATATATATATATATATATATATGTAAGAAAACTAATTAGCATTATTAGAGCTCAGGTATTAGGCCTGATACACATGAACAGTTCCAGTCGGAGCCGCTGTACTAACCATCCAACATTAGTACAGCGATCTCCCCCCGCTGAGCTGTTGTGTTCTGACTGGGGCATGGACCCCCCACCAGAACACTCTGATCAGCATTCTCCACCATTGGCTGAGACTGTTGATCGGAAGTCAGTCGGCTGCTTGTTTTCCAGCATGCTCAGCGGACAGAAGCCCGCCAAACGGCTGGCTTCTGTCGGACAGACCGACATACACACGGGTCGAATGTCGGACGTTTTTTTTTAAACCGGCAAATGTCTCATGACATTCGGCCCATGTGTACCCGGCTTTACAAACATTTCCAATTTACCCTAGTACATGGTTAACTCAGCTACAGGGGAAGAAGTCAGTTACTCCTCCACCATTCTTATGGGGGAAACTTGCTTGCTCTCTTATACATCCCCTTCACCAGATGAGTGCACATTTCCTGAAGAAGCAGTTTGTGTACAGTAGTATGTACTGTGAAAAGTCTAAATGTCCCAGCTGTCTGAGATAGAATAAATTACATCTTTATAATGTTAATATGAAATTGCTAACCTATAAGGTACAGTATGGCATTTATATTTGTGGAGGAAGCTTTTTTAAGATTTACTAAACTCAAATAAGAGAATACAATGTTGTATAACATGGTTTTATGAAAAAATTAATGTGAATTAAAAAAGAGAGTTTACCGTTTTTTTAACAAATGAGAAAGTATATGTGTGGAAATCTTTTTGAGGTGGCACCTGAAAAGTCCCAATGTTTATTAATTATTTAATTAAGATTGAAATTCCTTCCCACCTTCTAAAGAATGTTGAAAAGATCCACGGTCATATCTTAAAAATATTAAAATTAAAGGTATGTATTCACTTGATTCTAATTGAAACCTAAATCCACATAATTAGTAATATAATGGTATAATAATACATATTTAGACCTGTCAGTGTTGTAGTTTCTTACAGTGCATGACTAAAGTAAAGTGTATAATGAAGGAAAATTTGAATTTGACTCTGTCCGTTAATAATGGATGGCTAGAGATGGAAAAGGATGATTAATTTTTAATAATATCAAATTACTAAATCAGTAGTGTGATAATTTTATTTGATATATACATTTTTTAAAGAAGCATTTTTTTGGGGGAATTATAGCACCCATACCATTTTTTTTACAGAACCACGAATAAAGCTTTCTATGAATAACCAGCCAATAAAAATTTAATATTTTGAATGTTTTGCTAAAATGTGTGTGTTATTATTTTTACTGTTAGGCCCCACCTACTGCTTGAGCAAGTTGCCCATATTAAATGTTGCAATTACAGTGTTAATGCTAGCAGCTAATTTAAAGGTAATATTTCTTGGTAATTTCTGCCCCCTCATACTTTTCAATTACAATAAAACTTTGAGTTCAAGTTATTTTATTTCAATGATATTCATCTGTACTCTGTTTAAGTGAATGGATGTACTGTTTAAATAGTCCATTAAATAAATGTTACAAGTGAAGGCCTACATTTTAAACACCTTGAACCTAAAGATAATTTTGCTAAATATGTGTAAATATATATTTTTAACACAAAGGTGCATATTTCGTTGCTTCCTAAAAGATAAACTCCAGGTAAGCAGATACACACACAAATTAAATAGTAAATAGACAAGATTTGTCTTGAAGCCCAACTGATTGGCTCTTTGTGCTGCTTCTCTTTCTCCATATCCTAGCTCCACCATGAAGGGGCTTGCAAGAGGCTGACACTAAGTCAAAGTTAGCTATTTTTACTTCTTGCATTACAGATGAACTGAACTCTGGAAGCTGTGCCAAAAAAAAGGCAGGCAGAGGGCAATACCCTAGTCACCAGTAGGGATGAACTTCGGATTCCAACCAAAAGTAGAATATGTTAAAAATTGTCTGTTTGATGAACAGACAAATTAAATAAGGCAGTCATCTACCCACTGAGCCAAACCTCTAGCTGCAGTGGGAATTAATGCATTTTGCAGCAGTACAATCACAGCTGCTAAATATGAAAACTTCCCACTTTGGTTGGTCCCAGCAACCAGTAATGCATTACCAATAGGCCCATTCAGTTGTCAGCCATACCCTCTCCGCCCCTTTATTAGGACTTTACTGTTTACATTTTTTTTGTGAAATAGTAGGATTAATATGTACCGCTTTCTCATTTATATGGGGGACTATTACCCTGGAGCCCCCCTTTTTTTTAATAGGATTTCCAGATTTTGATAATCTTCCTGCCCAAAAACCCCCACAACCACCAGGTTAGGATTGAGAGGAAGAGATGCAAAGGGTCTGTGATAGCAGTGACATCACTTCCAAAAAATATGGTCAGTGATGTCAGGTTTTATACTTGACCTTTCCCTTTTATAGCTGATAGCACCCCCCCCCCACACACACACACACATGTTGAGGACATGTGGGCTGGTATGGTGCAGAAGGTGGGGTGCATTCTTGTGCCCATCCTATCTTGACTAGCCAGGCTGCATGCTTAGATTAAGAGTCTGCCAGGAATGTTTAGGGGACCACTTGCATTGGGAGGAACCCCTATTATCTATACCAGACTACAAGGTTCTGGTATGCATTTGGCAGGGGAGGGGGGGCACTATGCTTTTTCTTTCTCATTTTTGCTGTAAGATGTGCTACAGCAAAAGTGACATTTACAAAGAAGAAAATGATACAGTTTAAATTGATAGCAAATGTAATTTTATTGCTGGCTCATTAAAAAAAAAAAATCCGGCTTCCATTGATTTCTTTGAAGTTTGCCAAACCCTGCTTAACCAAACCCAGAGCAGTTTGGCTCATCCCTAGTTGAGTTATACCTCACTTGTGAATTAACCACTTAACGACCACTCACTGTATATATACGTCGGCAGAATGGCACCGACAGGCACAATCACGTAGAGTGTACGTGATTGCCTTTGTACAGTTGGGGGGTCCAATCGGACCCCCCTTCTGTACAGTGAGCGGTGGCTAAGTGTCCGGGAGCGTTCCGGGATGAGGGGGCAGCCATTCGTTTCTGGCCACCCCCTCGCGATCGCTCCCGGCGAATGGAAATGCCCCCTCTGTCTGTGTCAGACAGAGGGAGCAGGAGGAAGTGATGTCATCTCTGGTGCGGCGCTCACATATACCGAGCGCCGTACAAGAGAAGATATCAGGTCAGTGCACACAACACTACACTGACACCAGGACACATAGGGACATAAATCGCCCCCCCAGGCCCCCCCAGACACCCCAGATCACCCCCCAGATCACCCCCCAGCCCCCAGTCACAGTGTCACTGATTGCAGTGACCATTTATTTAGTGATCACTGCAATCAGTGACATTTGTGACTGTAAAAGTGTCACCAAAGTTTAGTCTTAGGTCCAGTGTAGCCCCCTAACCCCCCCTAATAAAGGTTTAACCCCCTGATCACCCCCCAGATAACCCTTTCACCCCCTATCACCACTGTCGCTTAGCGATCATTTTTCTGATCGCTGTCTTAGCGTCAGTGATGCCGATCGGCAGCCAGTAATTTTTTTTAGGTTTGGCGCAGGTTTTTATAGCGTCAGGTACCCCAATATATTATCTAATAAAGGTTTAACCCCCTTGATCGCCCCCCAGGTAACCCTTTCACCCCCTATCACCACTATCACTAAGCGATCGTTTTTCTAAACGCTGTCTTAGTGTCTGTGATGCAGATCGGTAGCCGGTAATTTTTTTTAGGTTCGCCGCAGGTTTTTATAGCGTCAGGTACCCCAATATATTATCTAATAAAGGTTTAACCCCCTTGATCGCCCCCCAGGTAACCCTTTCACCCCCTATCACCACTGTCGCTAAGCAATTGTTTTTCTAAACGCTGTCTTAGTGTCTGTGATGCAGATCGTAGCCAGTAATTTTTTTTAGGTTCGCCGCATGTTTTTATAGCGTCAGGTACCCCCATAAATTATCTAATAAAGGTTTAACCCCCTTGATCGCCCCCCAGGTAACCCTTTCACCCCCTATCACCACTGTCACTAAGCAATCGTTTTTCTAAACGCTGTCTTAGTGTCTGTGATGCAGATCAGTAGCCGGTAATTTTTTTTAGGTTCGCCGCAGGTTTTTATAGCGTCAGGTACCCCAATATATTATCTAATAAAGGTTTAACCCCCTTGATCGCCCCCCAGGTAACCCTTTCACCCCCTATCATCACTGTCGCTAAGCAATTGTTTTTCTAAACGCTATCTTAGTGTCGGTGATGCAGATCGTAGCCAGTATTTTTTTTTAGGTTCGCCGCATGTTTTTATAGCGTCAGGTACCCCAATATATTATCTAATAAAGGTTTAACCCCCTTGATCGCCCCCCAGGTAACCCTTTCACCCCCATCACCACTGTCGCTAAGCAATCGTTTTTCTAAACGCTGTCTTAGTGTCGGTGATGCAGATCGGTAGCTGGTAATTTTTTTTAGGTTCGCCACAGGTTTTTATAGCGTCAGGTACCCCCATATATTATCTAATAAAGGTTTTAACCCCCTGATTGCCCCTAGTTAACCCTTTCACCAGTGATCACCATATAAGTGTTACGGGTGACGCTGGTTAGTTAGTTTGCTTTTTATAGTGTCAGGGCACCCGCCGTGTATATAACCCAATAAAGGTTTAACCCCCTGATCGCCCGGCGGGTGATATCAATTAGGTTTTAGCGTCAGAGAGGGTCTGAGTCACACCCCAGGCAGCGTCAGGTTAGTGCCAGTAACGCTAACACCCACGCGTGAAGCATACACCCCCCTTAGTGGTATAGTATCTGAACAGATCAATATCTGATCTGATCAGATCTATACTAGCGTCCCCAGCAGTTTAGGGTTCCCAAAAACGCAGTGTTAGCGGGATCAGCCCAGATACCTGCTGGCACCTGCGTTTTGCCCCTCCATCCAGCCCAGGCCACCCAAGTGCAGTATCGATCGATCACTGTCACTTACAAAACAAAAACACACATAACTGCAGCGTTCGCAGAGACAGGCCTGATCCCTGCGACTCCAGTGCTGTAGGAGGTGATTTCACCACCACAGTTAAAAAAAAAAAGCAAATATGCCGAAGCATTGGGGCAGCAGGGGCGGAGGAGCGATTTTGCTCCTAATGCCGCGTACATACGGTCGAAATTCCGACGGAGGCTTGCCCGTGGAAAAGTCCGACCATGTGTGTGCGGCATAACTTTTTTGCGGGAGGATGCCCCCATGCTTCGGCATATATAAATGGTGCGTGTATGCCCATCATTGGAAGTGGGTGGATGAAGGGCGGTATTCTAATGGTGGGCATACCCACCGATCAATCTCTTTTTTCGTTCAGCCAACTGGCTGCATGAAATAAAAAGATTACAAAACATGTCCAACAAGGACCAGCAACGTACTGGTATGTTGCTGGACTTTGAATGTTTATACCAGAATGATGCCTGCGGGTTTAGGTATCATCTTGGTATCATTCTTTTCAGCCTGCGGCCGGCTTTCATGTAAAAGCAATCCTAGCGGCTAATTAGCCTCTGGACTGCTTTTACAAGCAGTGGGAGGGAATGCCCCCCGGATATAAAAAGCGCCATTGGGAAATTGGGAAAGCATTTTATCACACCGATCTTGGTGTGGTCAGATGCTTTGAGGGCAGAGGAAAAATCTAGGGTCTAGAAGACCCCAGTTTTTTCAAAAAAAGAGTACCTGTCACTACCTATTGCTATCATAGGGGATATTTACATTCCCTGAGATAACAATAAAAATGCTAAAAAAAATAAATACTTGGAAGGAACAATTTAAAAATAAAATAAAAAAGCAAAATTAATAAAAAAAAAAAAAAAAAAAAAAGCACCCCTGTCCTGCCCTGCTCTTGCCCAATGGCGAACGCAAGCGTCGGTCTGGCGTCATATGTAAACAGCAATTGCACCATGCATGTGAGGTATCACCGCGAAGGTCAGATCGAGGGTAATCATTTTAGCAGAAGACCTCCTCTGTAAATCTACTGGGGTAACCTGTAAAGGCTTTTAAAGGCTTTTAAAAATGTATGTAGTTTGTCGCCAATGCGCGTTTGTGCGAAATTTTAAAGCATGTCGTGTTTGGTATCTATGTACTCGGCCTAAGATCATCTTTTTTATTTCATCAAACATTTGGGCAATATAGTGTGTTTTAGTGCATTAAAATTAAAAAAAGTGTATTTTTTAACCCAAAAAATGCGTTTGAAAAATCGCTGCGCAAATACTGTGTAGAAAAAAAAATGCAACACCCACCATTTTAATCTGTAGGGCCTTTGCTTTAAAAATATATATAATGTTTGGGGGTTCAACATAATTTTCTTGCAAAAAAAAAAATGTTTTCATGTAAACAAAAAGTGTCAAAAAGGGCTTTGTCTTCAAGTGGTTAGAAGAGTGAATGTAAGCTTCCTAATGTTGTGTATAAAATGCCAGAACAGTTCAAAACCCCCCCCAAATGACACCATTTTGGAAAGTAGACACCCCAAGTTATATACTGAGAGGCATGTCGAGTCCATGGAATATTTTATATGTTGACACAAGTTGCGGAAAAACGACAATTTTTTATTTATTTTTTTGCACAAAGTTGTCACTAAATGATATATTGCTCAAACATGCCATGGGCATATGTGGAATTACACCCCAAAATACATTCTGTTGCTTCTCCTGAGTACGGGGATACCACATGTGTGAGACTTTTTGGGAGCCTAGCCATGTACGGGACCCCAAAAACCAAGCACCGCCTTCAGGCTTTCTAAGGGTGTAAATTTTTGATTTCACTTCTCACTGCCTATCACAGTTTCGGAGGCCATGGAATGCCCAGATAGCACAAAACCCCCCCAAATGACCCCATTTTGGAAAGTAGACACCCCAAGCTATTTGCTGAGAGGTATTGTGAGTATTTTGCAGATCTCGCTTTTTGTCACAAAGTTTTGAAAATTGAAAAAAAAAATATATATATATATTTTCTTTCTTCATTTTCAAAAACAAATGAGAGCTGTAAAATACTCGCCATTCCTCTCAGCAAATAGCTTGGGGTGTCTATATTCCAAAATGGGGTCATTTGGGGGGGTTTTGTGCGATTTTGGCATTTTATGGCCTTCGAAACTGTGATAGGTAGTGAGGAGTGAAATCAAAAATTTGTGCCTAGAAATCCTGAAGGCGGTGCTTGGTTTTCGGGGTCCCGTACGCGGCTAGGCTCCTAAAAAGTCCCACACATGTGGTATCCCCGTACTCAGGAGAAGCAGCAAAATGTATTTTGGGGTGTAATTCCACATATAACCATGGCATGTGTGAGCAATATATCATTTAGTGACAACTTTTTGTAATTTTTTTTTTTTTTAGTCATTATTCAATCACTTGGGACAAAAAAATAAAAAATTCAATGGGCTCAACATGCCTCTCAGCAATTTCCTTGGGGTGTCTACTTTCCAAAATGGGGTCATTTGGGGGGGTTTTGTACTGCCCTGTCATTTTAGCACCTCAAGAAATGAGATAGGCAGTCATAAATTTAAAGCTGTGTAAATTTCAGAAAATGTACCCTAGTTTGTAAACTCTATAACTTTTGCGCAAACCAATAAATATACGCTTATTGACATTTTTTTTACTAAAAACATGTGGCTGAATACATTTTGGCCTAAATGTATGACTACAATTGAGTTTATTCGATTTTTCTTATAACAAAAAGTAGAAAATATCATTTTTTTTCAAAATTTTCGGTCTTTTTCCGTTTATATCGCAAAAAATAAAAATCGCAGAGGCAATCAAATACCATTAAAAGAAAGCTCTATTTGTGGGAAGAAAAGGACGCAAATTTCGTTTGGGTACAACATTGCATGTCTGCACAATTTACAGTTAAAGCAGCGCAGTGCAAAATTCTGAATTCACCTCTGGTCCTCTAGCTACCAAATGGTCCGGGGCTTAAGTGGTTAACAAAACAGCTAGTCAGTATATATATATATATATATATATATATATATATATATATATATTAGGGATGCACCGATACCGATACTGGTATCGGTGCCGATACAAGGCATTTTCACGAGTATCGGTGCTCGTGAAAATGTTCCGATACCGCTAACCGATTCCGAAAGTGACGTCGCGTGGGCAGGGCCGGATTCCTGACAATGCCACCAGCGGCCCCAGCCCCATCCTCCTGCGGCAACTTCTCAGGTCTCGCGGCCCCCCCGCACTAACAGCCCCCACTTTGCCTGTGTGGAGGCCGGGAGCGGCAGGCTCGCGATGACTCCTCTGCGCGGCCGGCATCATCTCCCCCTGGCCAGGAGAGGGGGTCTATGACGTCACCAGCAGCACAGCCTAGCAGGTACGACTCTGTCTTGATGATGATGTTGTGCATGTGTGTGCCACTGTGCAGAAAAGCATAGATATTAAATAAAGTGTAATAAAGTGATTTGTGCAACAGGCTGTTGCACAAATCACTTTATTTATGATATCTATGGCTGCTGCTATGCATATTTATAATCCATATTGAGCACTATATTTGATTGGCTGCTTCTGCTTGGCACACACGCACAATCGCACATGATGATGACTTTAAGTCGTCATCATCATGTGCGATTGTGCGTGTGTGGCAGGCCCAAGCAGAAGCAAGCAGCCAGTTAAATATAGTGCTAAATATGGATTATATAAATATGCATAGCAGCAGCCATAGATATCATAAATAAAGTGTAATAAAGTGATTTGTGCAACAGCCTGTTGCACAAATCACTTTTATACACTTTATTTATGATATCTATGGCTGCTATGCATATTTATATGGTTGCTTGCTTCTGCTTGGGCCTGCCACACACGCACAATCGCACATGATGATGACGATGACTTAAAGTCATCATCATGTGCGATTGTGCGTGTGTGCCAAGCAGAAGCAGCCAATCAAATATAGTGCTCAATAACTCTCTTTTACCATGCCTGCAGTCCCTAACTGTCTCCTGTACCATGCCTGAAGTCCCTAACTGTCTCCTGTACCATGCCTGCAGTCCCTAACTGTCTCCTGTACCATACCTGCAGTCCCTAACTGTCTCCTGTACCATGCCTGCAGTCCCTAAACTGTCTCTTGTACCATGCCTGCAGCCCCTAACGGTCTCCTGTACCATGTCTGCAGTTCCGATAGGTATCGGTAATTGGTATCGGCGAGTACATGATGTCAAGTATCGGTACTCGTACTCGGTGTCAAAAAAGTGACATCGGTGCATCCCTAATATATATATATATATATATATATATATATATATATATATATATATATACAGTATATATTAAAACCATCTGGTTTATTCAGCAGTATACAAAAAGGGGTAATAGTGTGGAAAGTAGCCCACAGAAATCACATTTTACTGAAGTAAGATCAGTTATAGGATTATTTATGATTGATTGTAGACTATCCTAGCTTCTTGCCCTGCCTGAAAGAGCCCCTTTTAGCATGTAAGTATAAAAAGTGTTTTTGAAAGCAATAATATATTTGGATGAGGTTATTCAGTTTAAATGGATCTTATTCACAACTACTTCTATAAAAGACTACACGATCCTCTTTAACTGTGTTTGATGCATTAAAATTTAACCTTACAGCCTGTCTGATCCAAAACAGCAGCTGTGCAAAACTATCTGTGTATGGGAGTCATTTAAATTAAAATAGTGAAGAAGAAAGCTTGACTGTAACAGATTCTACTTGTTAAAGCTTTAATAGATGCACCAAACAAAGCTTTATTCTGCTACATACTGCCATAAATGCCTATGCCAGTGAGACATATCTTAAAGGTTTTAATTCTTCATGGAAAACCAGACTGCTTTGAAAAACAGCAATCTTCTTGCCTCCCCTAGTTTTGGCTCTACTATATCTGGTTGCACAGAACTTTCAAAGCACCACCATATTGTAAAAAATGCTCTCTTAATCAGATTAGCTTTGGCTAACGTCCCAAATAGAGGCTGAAATGCAGTGCTTGTGGTTTCTCAACGGCTTACACTAAGCCTGCACCACGGAAATAATCTACTTTTTAAAACCAAGAAACAAATCGACTGCACTGAGGACATGAGTCGTTGTCATTAGGGAGTGATTAGGCTAAACATTTTTATACTCTTGGGTCTCCAAGCTTCATGTTGAGCCATACATGTTTTTGTACTCATTTGAAAAAAAAAATCATCTGGTGCTTATTGATTTCAAATTAAAAAATATAATAATTTAAATAAAATCATACAAATACTGTATTATACGGCAGTTTGTAAATGTATATGTAATTATTTATCCTTTGAAAACTGCTTTATGCCTTTTTTGATTCCAGGGCTTACCCTTCTATCTTGAAGTCTTCTTCAGGCATGGAATACATAAAATAGTTTGCAGTGACTACTGAAATGCCTTATCAGCTTCCAACCTGAGAATACGCTTTGTTTTATGCAATGCCAAGTACATAAAAATTCTCTTAGGAATTATAAACAGGTACCTTCTAAGTTCACTGAATTAGACTGTAAAGCTTAGCACCCATGTGTATGGCCACCATGGTACTTGTCAGGCAAAACTGAATGAAATATGTAGGGTGATTGAATGTAGACCTTATGATAGTAACTAATGAAAGACAGGGGATGATATTGCTTGGATGCTCCCTAAATGCTTGTATGTACAATAGTCCATGATATCATCAGAGTCGCCAAAGCAACACTTTTTTCCTACTGTAGGGTTATTGGATAGAATTATTACTTTCCTGTCTTCACTGCTTATTCATTAGAACTTATGTTATGAAAGAGGCAGAGGTGCTTGCATTGGAAGTTATAAGGGATAGCAAATGATAAGTAAAACCCTAACTTGGTGCTACCAGAAATGTTTCTTATATCATAAAATTCTTGTTCTGTGATATCATTACTGCAGTGATAGTCAAGTCATTTGGTTTTACTGACTCCTATGGTAAGTGTATCTTATGCACCAGATGGCAGAATCTAATTCTGGAGAGACCTGTGTTTGTGTCTTTAAACTTATAGGAATCTATTTATTAGTGTTTTCACTCAAGATTCACACAGTTTCATGTAAGTTATTATTTAAAAAAAATAAAATAATCTTACGGGTGAAAATTTTGTGAATGTTGGGTGAAAACATTGGTGAATAGGAGTTGATTTACAAAAACTGGAGAGTGCAAAATCTGGTGCAAATGTGCATGGTAGCCAATTAGCTTCTAACTTTAGTATGTTCAATTAAGCTTTGACAAAAAACCTGGAAGCTGATTGGTTTCTATGCAGAGCTGCACCAGATTTTGCACTCTCCAGCCTTAGTAAATCAACCCCATAGACTCCATCAGCTATAACAGAATAGGTAATCAGCTGAATGACCAGACAGGGAATATCCAAGTGGCAGTTTACTAGACAGACACAAAGTTAGAATCAATCATGCAAAATAGGTTCAAGAGTGCAAGAAAATATGCGTACACCTCAGAATGATGAAAGTTGCACAAACAAATAAAAGCTGCACAAACATGGACACTTTACAGCAATGTCTCTGTGACTCAATCGGTGTAAAATGTGGCTGCATAACAGTCTCTCGTAGACTATATGACAAAAGAGTGAAGCTAAGAATCTCTACTTCAGTAAAATAGCACAGCATACAGCTACTTATGATTATCCTTGTAAACAGTGTCTTCCACAGTGAAGTCCAGGGTATCTTTGGTAAAACAGGTAAATAACTGGAGAGATAAAAGGCCCAAAGGCAAAGGTCTACCTCACTGGAAGTAGAGTACTCTGGTAGCAATCAGGGAGGGGCTTCCTGCAGTACCCTGGTCTTTTGGAGAAGTTTTGTGCTATTAGGTTTTGCTGCCCACATGCTGATTCTGCTAGTTGGGGCCTCTCACCTGGATGCAGATCACTTGCACAGTTACCCTTTTTCATTAGATGTGGCCTCTCTGAGCTGCAGGGATACAGAAACTGAGGAATTTATACTCCTTGGCATGTCTATGAATCCAGGGGATGGTAGGAAAATAAATTAAAGGGGCTTACATCTGCATCTGAGTAAATAGGCAAATTTGCTACACTCCCCTCCACTTGAATTTCTTGCCCCAATCATTTAAATTCATACTGCTTAAAATGTACAAGGGTCTCCCTAAGTGGGTTCTCTGGGAGTGCCTTAAGGGTTGAGTCTCAGTTGCATCTTCTGGGAGGAAAGGAGACACATTTTTTTTAGCTATGTCAGAGTTGTTTGTGGCTCACAACCTTGACATGTTCCTCAAAAAAACATTTATGGTCCTCTCTGATGAGCCAGTCATTATCATCTACAAGGTAAATCATAATCATAATTTCATATTCAAGTGACTGTAACAAAGGTAGACATGATGAAAAAAAGAAAAGAATGATAAGAGAAGAAATTGCAACATGATATAAAGTGGTATGTGTTCTGGGGAAAGTCATACATTGCTTACTTTTTTTTTAAACTGTTGGGCGTCAGACAGGCCTCGTTTCCACTTACTGTATGAATCCAGGAAGTCGGAGCATGTTCAAGTTCTTCTGTGGGGTCTATGATCAGAGGTCTGTGGGTCCTGTGCCTATAGGTTTGTGGGCCCCCAAAAACAAAGCCAAATATAACATGGTAGGGTGAGTAGACTGTCAGAGAATGTAGTTTATGATTGTATTTCCTGACCACTTTTGAGAAGTAGTGGGTTCATTACCTTACTTTAACAAAAGCTAAATCTCACAGCAGTTGTATCAGGGTGGGACATGTCCCATTGCCTTGTGTGTGGTACAGGGTAGTGTTTGACTTCTTATTGCTGTGTGGCACCATTCTTGGAAGAACTGGCTTTTGAAACAGGGTCCCTAGTATGAATGAATACAGTATTCCTCAGACAGCAATAAGGAAGGCAGAAGTGCTCCCACACTAGCAAGCAAAACAGAATACATCAGCGGGCTGACACAGCGAGCCCAGGAGAGGGATAAGAACCTCTGGGAATCGAGCAGAGGATAAGAGAGGGAGCCCACGCCGATCCGAGGAACCAAACCACTCACTCTATGTGCCTGATACCCCTGCAGGGGTTTCTACTTCTGGTGATGGGGAATCTTGAGGGGGAGCACAAGTGTCACCTGGAGACTGCTAGGAACCATAAGGATACACACAAAAGTCACCATTTTACCCACAGCTTTTTTACTGTTTGAACTGCCCGGATAGAAAACTATCTATTCTCAAACTAAAAAATTGAAAGTTATATTTGCTGCCATACTTTGTTACGGACATCTGCAACCATATTGCAGTGGGTCTCTGAGACTGCAACTGATGTTGGAATTGAATACCCTGTTTGTTTTCATTAATTTATTTACCACTTCTCTCTGCTAAGCCTACCTGGAATTATTGCACACTGCACCTGGTGGCAGTATTGGAATAAGGCTCATATTGGTTGGATTTTTACTCCCACATCTAATTATCACTGGTTTATATGATTGTTTCTTTAGGCCAATCAACATTGGACTATTGCTTATTTCTGCACATTGTACTAACGCACTTAGCACTTTTAATACTCAGGGGTAGCCCCTGCACCAAGGAGCACCCCTCACTGATACTGTACTGCTCTTACACATCGACACTTTACCATTGAATACTAAGTTACTGTTTTTTTATTTAATATTATTTTTCCATCCCCCCAACTGGGGATATAACACTTTGAATATACAATCACCTCACTTGGGCAGCGCCATTCACCCCACCTATAGAATATATAACTAACCAGTCCCTGAGCTCAGGGTCTTTAGGGGAGGCAGCAGCCGATATCTAATTGTCCTAAAGGGCAAATTTCACAGAACATCTTATTTGTTTGCTGATATCATTGCCCTGTCATTCTGGTCCTAGTTTTCTTTAAAGTTTGGTATATCAGTTACACTTGATTATCACATTTTTTTTAATTTGCATCTGGTTTTTATTTTGCACTATGTTCTTTTGCATCCAGTTTTTCAATAGCATTTCCAGCCTGCTAGGGGACCACATATACACAAACTGCAGGCATCTGTGTTCTGGTGGTTGTATTCAGCCCTAAGGAAAAGACAGCTGCTATAGACAAAGACTGCACTTGGCCTAAGGTCTCAAGTGTTTTTGAAAAAAGCCTTGTGTACGAAGCGTGACAATAGTAGACAATGAAATCAAACAAGGGAGACTTGTAGCAGCAGATCTGTAGAAGCAACAATCTTCTATGTCCTCATACTGTACTTTTGTACACTGTATGCAGTTGATTTAACATTGGAATGGATGTAGTAAAGACCTTTAGGTTGTTTATTTAGTCAAGTGAATTTACACTTTGCAAGTGAATTTCACTTAGCTTAGTGATTGGGGTGAAGCTGTGTTGACTTTAACCATCCAATCCAAGCCCATGTGCAAGTAAAAATCCTGTGTTTTATTTTCTTGGATGTAATTGGGTACTCTTTGCAAGGTGAATTCTCACCACATTCACTAAGCTAAGGTAAAATTCCATTGCAAAGTGGAAATGTATTTTGCATAGTGAACTTGCTTAACTTATTTAGTAAATCAACCACACTGCTACCAAAGTCATAGTAAAATTCTGTGCAGCTTGTTAATTTATTACATATGGTTAGACAGATGGCTTAGGCAAGCACAATAGATGTTTGTTGCTCATGATAAAACATACCTTTTCCTGTAGAAATAATGCTCTTTTGAAGATGAATCAATATGATTAGGCTGCTATAAATTGTTTGTATGATTTGATGAGCTAATACAATAATACAGGAAAATTGTGTCTTTTTTAGTCTTGTGTGCTTTGGCATATTCACGTTCTTGATTTTCTAGAACTTGGAGTTTTTTTGGTCTCAAATCATGCAGTTACATAATGATTAGGTGCAAATAAAAATTGCTGTTAAAAAGAGGCTACTAATTGATTTGCTACATGGGAGAGTGCCTGGTGATTATACTTTGATGTCATCATAAGCAACATTTTCACCAGTGTCCAATTAGTCATAAAAACCCTCTGATGGACCCTGCTTCCTTTAGGGAAACAGCTGCCCAAAGGAGGAATGTGCAGCTTCCTGTCAGAGGAATATGCTTTTGGTTGCCTGGGACAGCAAACTTTATGCAGGTAGTGTCCTGGTTGGTTATCAAACCAATGATCCTACTGTGGCAAGGCAGAAGTGCCAATAGCATTGCTACTTGCATAAATGCCCAAAAGATTAAATGAGCTCCACTCCTTAGTTGGCCAACCTTTCTTCAACTCTCTCTCTCTCTGGGCACTTCCATACGGTTTCACCTCTTTACTGCCAGTGATATTTATGTTGTTTCCTTTTTTCATTGTTATACTGTCCCCACTTTATTGCCCTGCAATAAGGACAACCAGTTAAAGCATGGCACGCACTGCAAGTTTTTTTTTGTTCAATCCTGTAGGTTGACAGATTGCTGTACCAACACAAGCGATGTTGCTTAGGCGATCTCCCCTGCGGCCCTATTGTATTCTGACACAGGGACCCCCCCTCCACCAGAACTCACTGATTGCTGCTCGAGGCCATTGCTGTATGCAGATGCTGGCTCTCCTCCAGCATGTCCCTTCCACAAAAGCCAGTTGTTAGACCAACTTCTGTCAGACAGACTGCTGTACACACTGACCAAAAATTTACAGTTTACTCCTGAACCAGCTGATTTTCAGGAGGCATTTTTTTTTCTTTTTACTTGCCAAACAGCAATTTTCGATGGGACTAATGTGTCACATCCATGAGCCAAACGCTTGACTTGCCGTTGTGGTGCGGCCCCATTGATTAGACATGCCATGTTAAATTTGGCCTCAAAATGTGAACAACCCCCTCTGGCTGTATGGTAGGCCTTAGGTGGGCGGTCAGAGGGAGTTAAAACTGTGACTCAATGGAGTGTTGGTACTGCTGCCCATGTGAAAGGGGCTACAGCCTTTTTGTCCTCTGCTTAGTTATGTGACATCATATCACATATCAAGCACAGAAAAACATTGAGATGTGTTACTGCACCCTGGGCTGGCCTTGTAATTTTATTGTCCAGTTCTGCTTTTGAAATCGGCATGCTTGATTTACTGCTAGACAGTGAAGGGGCTACTGTAGATTAGGAATTGGTCTTACCCTTCCTGGATAAGAGGCCCTGTCCTAGTTGTGACTGCTAAGACACAAGTTCCTATACCTTGCTGTAGTTTAACTGCAGTCCCCTTTAATGCACCCTCTAAAAAGATGAATACTGCCTGTAAGATGCACAATATGTCCATTATACAAGAATTTTTAAAACACATAGCTCCAAAGAAGAAGCTGGAACTAGCATGCAAAGGTAACGCACAGCGCATTGAAATGCAGCACAACAGATATTAAAAATGAATATTAAACTTGCATGTATTTTTTAAGAGAACAATAACAAATAGAGCCTTACTAGATAAAAAAAATAAGCAGTAAGAAATAACCCCTTAGTTGAGGTTTTCTACTTTAAAATGTTAAACCGCAAATGCACATCCCTCCTTTACAGGCTGAATGAAGCCAAGAAATATTCATCTTTGTATTCTGAACATTCCATGTGAATTTTCCCAGAATTCCAGTTCTCTCTGTATTCCAGGAGAAGGCTGTCATACCCTGCAGCTAAATACTGAAAGAAAAAAACAGTCCTTTCTATATCTTGCCATTTCCATGAAACCATTCATGTATGTACCTGGAATATGCTGTATATATCAAAACAAATATGGGCATAACTAAAACAGAGTAATAGGTATATTGAACATTGCATTCAGTCTTAATGCCTGAGATGAACATGAACATATATGATGTATTCCATTTAGCAAGCATATGTTTTTTGCCCTCATGCCCACATTCATAAATAATTCATTACCTGATAAATATGCAGCAGAAAAAAAAACGTGCAGACACGACAGCAAGGAGGGAAAAAAAGATGCACGTTTTTCACTCAGAAGTCCTAAACCACACTTAACGGATGACAAATGTTCTGGTGTTTGCAAGCTGCCTTATATGTAAGCAAATGCCTGGCTAGGATACCTTGTGTGCTATTGCAGGAGATGGTAAATCATCTGAGCACGGTGTACACAGGGTTCTTCAAATAATGCAGCAAGGTCTATATATAGTAATAGCGTAGCTCTAATATTTAGGGCACACGGATGTGAAAAATAATTCAGCCAGAAACCTGTAAACAATGTTATGGCTTCCTGAGGTATTCAAAAGTATTTTCTTTAACATGTCAGACCTATAATGCCTCGACTTGAGATATATTCCCCTTTTTAATGGACTGTCGCTTTTTATCTATAGGCTTTAGATGACACTGCAGGCTGCAGGGCAATATTACACCTCCATTTTGTGTGTAGTTGCATCAGCAAAAAACAAAATGGTGGTTTTCTTCAAGAATTTGTTATCAGGCAAAGAGCCTAACTTTGTATAAGATTTTTAAATGATGTCAATAATTATAGGATTGTAGTGGATAAATGTTGATCATTTTTTATTTGTTTTATATTTTATGTAATCTATAGACAACAATGGAACTGCAGAAATTAGCATTGTAGCATTCTCATGTGGGGTTGCATTTAAATTCAATTAGAATTTTATTTTGAATTAATATCTCATGGCAAACAAAACAAAATAAATGATTGTGCATTTCAGTGTTTCATATTAGAAATTAAAAATAGCATAGTTAAGTTACAACATACTTTAGGGCTATAGTATGGGTTAGAATGTTATGTTGTTTTTTTTTAATAAATGTAGCCAATTTGTCTGTAGATTTTATTAAATAGAATATATACAAATATAAGCTGATCTACTGCGGTGATGAGACTTTGCTGTGACAGTAAGACAGCTGGATGGTCATGTATTCTTCTTAGCTTCTATTGTACTGTGACACTGCTGCAGCAAGACAAAGGGCCCGACAGCACTAACCATGGATTGTCACCTTGATTTGTCCACTTTAGCAGATATGTAGAAATAAATCACTTTGCCTGATTTATGGAAAAATCAGGGAAACAAAACAGTTTGCGGAATTGGGGATGTTAGGACTCAGAATAAACACTTGCCTTCCTTAATTCCCCCTCCCCCAAACCTATAAGCAATAATGAATGTATCATTTTTATTTATTTATTTTTTTACAATAAAATCGAATACATAGGTGGGGTAAGACTGTAAATACAAAATTGCATTTTAGTTTCACCCTGCCTATCAAATACATTAGATATAAATTGTGTAAAAAATATACTTTTTACTTTTTCACCTTCTTGTGCAACAAATGTTAGTTTAAAATGAATAATGGTGTGAATAGCATTGTTTCATTTTTTTATTCCCTTGTACATGCACATCAGCATACTGCTTCAATTTTTGAAAATACATATAATGTGCTATGTTAACAGATATATTTAAAATATGTAGATGGTTTTTAAATTATATATGTTTGTTAATTTGTTTTGAATAATATCGGTAAAGTATAATTAATGCAATTTTCTTCCAAATAGCAATTAAATGCTTACACTATATTTTACTATTATATACAGTATATAAATAAACTGTACATGACACTCTTCATTAAACCAGCAAGCATACATGTTACCAATGTGATAGAAAATGACTTTTCATGATGGGTACATAATCCTTTAAATGTTTAATTCAGCTACAGCACAAATGCTGGACATTTTTCATCAACATACAAGGTTACGGTAGGAATACTGATACTGTATAGTGAGCAATTCCATGTTGCATCAGAATTCCACTCACCCATCTGTAATAGCTCTCTGACAGTTCATCTGACTGCAGCAGAAATATGAATGTGATGGTTACAGCAGATGACAGAAAGGGGCCATTTGAAGTGCCATAATGCAGTTTACAGTAGATTTCAGAGCATTTGGTTTTTAGTTGAGCAATACTGTATACAGTGCATTATATTTTATTTTTCATAGTACTTTCTATCTTAAATAAATAAAAATGTGTATGTCTCGGTGCAGTATCTTTAACTCTGCATGTGCCTGCATGTTCAGTAACAAATTAATCTGCAAAGCCTTGTAATGCTCTAATGGCTTTCTCCAGCACTTAAGGGTAGAGCATATGTTTAAAGATTTGCTGAGATCTGAAGACATTATTACCTCCCCTAGCCATGTCTAAATCCGTATTTTTAAATGATTTGTACAGTATGAAAAATGCAATATCGTAAATCTTAGATGGCCCTCCATTAAATATTTGGATGAACCACAATCCTGTTCTAGAATTTTACTTTGTGGCATATTAGCAAATAAACAATGTTCAGCTAGTGGTGATTTCTGTACCTGATTTATACCTACTCTACCACAATGGTCTACCCCTGTATACTGTATGTTATGCTTCTTGTTATATTTTTTCAATAAACTTATTGAAAAAGTACAATGCAATATTATATCTAGGTAGAAGAATGCAAGAAACAAATATACTTTGTGAGTTTGTAGGTTTCAGAGAATGTTTACACATTAATCATTAGGGTAATATTGTTAAAATATTTTTTTTCTAAATTAAAGATTTGACATTTATTTTTAAAAGTTAACTTTCTAAATTTGCTGAATTCATTTTAATATGAAGTTTTTCTTTATTAATCGCCTAAAGCTATCAAGTGATAGATTAAACTTTTGGAAGATAAAATTGATAAATTAAGCAGATTTTTTTTCAAATTCAACATGAACGTGAAGAGTAAAAGGAAGGCAGGATCTTAGTATTACTGGATGTCATGACTGGCCTAATTGCCATAGTACATTGTACTGTACATAGTACATTTAGTACATTGTGTTTTTTAGGCACCCTAATGTTAGAAAATAGCTCTGTTTAGTCTATTTAAATTACAGTGGGAACTTAAGGGTATATTTATAAAGCAGTGAATGTGGCATTCATCAAACATTCGCTGCAGGTGTATTTTCCTGGTTCATGTGTTTTAAATTACAGTGTTTGATTAACCTGCAGTGAATATTTGGTGAATGTCACATTCACTGCTTTATAAATAAGCCCCCATTATTCTCTGTTCCCCTTCCCTTTCATCCCAGGTTATAAGAATAATTTGGTCTCTTCAAACATGACACAACTATGTCAAACGTTTTTTTCTAATGCTATTATATGTAAAGTCCATTATATTTTTATATTATTAAATATTTATGCAGTTATCTTGATCGACTTGTTATTGTTACTTAGAAGGAAAATGACTGAGCGGTAAAGGAAATGATGCAAATATTAATTTTTTTTATATATATTGCTTTCATTAAAGCAAGTGTACATACAATTGGTCTATAAGGTCTATGTATAATAAATACTCCCCATTTTGATCTTTGACCTCTTGATATATGTTACATTCCCAGTAGCACTTTCGTCTGTATAATTGGTTAGGCATATCTAATCTGCCTTACTAACAACTGTAGTATTTTACTGATATCTCCACATTGGACACGAGGTGTCACATTCATGGCCTTACCTCTTTTCATTGCTTATATTATGGTGGACACAAGTTCCCAATCCTGTCAATTATCAGTGAAGGCCTTCTCAAAGCTATTAATTGGGGGTTGAAAGAAGTCTGGGACTACCCCAGATGTACCCCTAGCGAAAAAATGGGGGAGTTTGGACTATCTCGGTACCTAAGGATATAGGCAAGGATATAGTTAAAATAAGATTTATTTATAGAAGAGCATAATTATATACAATAAAGTGAAAAACATATTCACAAAAAGATTTGTATACAGTCAATAGTTACAGCCGTGTAAAAAACTTGAAGATTGCAAAGAAGATATTGGTGAACCCCAATATTGACATGGGGTATCGAATATGATATGTCTTTGCAGCAGTCCTCTACAAGTTTCACAGCATAGGCTGCTTCTTCAGGAGGAGCCAGTCATTATCATCTACAAGGTAATTCATAATCATAATTTCATATTCAAGTGACTGTGACAAAGATGGTAGATATGATGAAAAAAAGAAAAGGAGAAGAGAAGAAATTGCAACATAATATAAAGTGGTATGTGTTCTGGGAAAAGTCATACATTGCTTACCCAGAGAAACCACGGCAGCAAGAGCAGCAAAAAAGAGGCACCTGGAGGTATTTCATTGGGGGTTGATTTACTAAAGGCAGATAGGAAGTTACACTTTACAAGGGAATCTTCACCAGAGCAAGGGAAATATAAAGCATTTTGGCTTGCAAATGATTGAATGATGGAAGTCAGCACAGTTTCACCTCATTCACTGAGCTTTTGGGAAAATTCCTGTGCAAAATACAGCTTCCCTTGTGAAGTGAACAGTCTATTTGACTTTGGTAAACCAACCCCGTTGAAGACAGCTTGCTGCCTTTCAGAATGCAGAAGAGGGAGTTGGTAGCTGTAGTCCTGCCCAGAAATACATTTGAAAATATTGTGACACTGAACTGCATGCCCTTAAAAATGAGTAGCCTATCTGACTTTTCTGGGATAACGTTGGATGTTCATTGATTTAATTAATTACCTGGAGTTACTGTTTAGAACAGATGCAATATGAAGATGTGCAGTAACACTAAGGTCTCAGTGCTTTAAAGTTATGTATGCTTTGCATTGGTTTTATTTGGCTATGGCATGTCAATACGTTTCAAACACTTAATACTGCATTTTTTCTACTTCAAGGACACATTCTAAACATCTCAAAGCATACCATAGGTTATTACTGATAAATGAAAGGATATATACCTAAGCATGCATATGTCAGTGAACCCATAAAGCTGTGCCTTAGGCAGCAGCTGTGATGGAGAAAGGATGAAGAAGAAAGCTGAGCCACATCTATGGAGACACAGCAGTGAATATTTCCCCTTTCAACTACCTTAAATAGATGCACTTGTAACAACTCCTTTTGTCTCAAAAGAAATATATACTTTTTTTTTTTTGTTTGCTAAGATATACTGTACATTTTAAGTTTACCACAGAAGTTAAAATTTGATTGTGCGGTCGTCCTCTTTTAGATCTACCGAGAATTATGTTGTGCAAAGGCCTGCCTGATTGGATATAAATGAATTGGACAGTTTTGGTAGGTCCTTATATTACATTGTTTTAGTAGATTGACTGTACGGAAATTGTATGGTCAGATAGTAATGAGTATGATGTGTATCTTGTTATGCGTATGATGAGCCTAAAAAAGATTAGCTTGTAAATAATCCTATAATTGCATTTTGCTGTTTTATAAACCTTGTTTCAGGATATATAATTTTAAATATCTATCTATCTATCTATCTATCTATCTATCTATCTATCTATCTATCTATCTATCTATCTATCTATCTATCTATCTATCTATCTATCTATCTATCTATATCTATCTATCTATATCTATGTATATATATATATATATATATATATATATATATATATATATTTTTTTTTTCTTCTTCTTCATAGTTGCTATTTACTGTTCAGTAGTACTACACACTGATTGTGCTTTACTGCTTCTTCTCCTTCCCTTACAGCACACTTTCTAGGTGTCTATTGTATTTTTAGAGTCAGAATAATTGCATATTGAGGGATCATTTCCTCCCGCACTAGTCTTCAAATGTCTATATTTGTTAGAATATAAAAATACAGAAGGATGTATATAAAATGTTAGATTATATAAAATTATGTTAAAAAAAATCTTAAACAGCCACAGTCACTTTGCCTATTCAAAGCACAGTGGGGTGCAGTGGGGTTGATTTAATAAAAATGGAGAGTGAGAAATCTGGTGCAGCTCTGAACAGAAACCAATCAGCTTCCAGGTCAAAGCTTAATTGAACAAGCTGATGTTAGAAGCTACATGGCTAGCATGCACAGCTGCACCAGATTTTGCACTCTCCAGTTTTAGTAAATCAACCCCAGTGTATTTGTAAATACCAACAACCAACCACTTGCTGCTCACCTGTGAAGTATACCTCTACAAATTCTTTCCCTATCGCAGCCACCACCTAAATTCCAGATTTTGGTTGGTGTAAGAGTTCAGGGGGAGGGGTTACATGAACCCCTCCATCACGTGACAATGCTTGAGTCTAGTGATTGGTTACTAGGCACCAACATTGTTTTGCGCTTAAATCGGTTCTTAAATCTAAAAGAAAAAAAAAAGAAGGGGTGTCAGCAGCTACAAGTCCTGTATAAAAGTCCTAATAAAAGGATGCTTACTTGTCCAGGTATCCCACATTGTCTTCGCCCAGGCTAGTTTTTCACTAGTCTTCGACTCCTTCACAGCTTGCTTCCTACTGCACATGCACAAGCCACACTGTGCTTTGTGAATGGTCTTGCAGCCTTCTGGGACCTGTGATATGACCCAGAAAGCTGCAGGTGAAGAGGGGGTGGGGAGCGGGAGCAGGTACATGTCAAAACTAGGGGCCCACTCCCCCCCTAAAAAATGAAATGTGGTGGTGGGGGGGGGGGGGATTTAAAGTGGATAACACACACTCAGAAAAAACAGCCACAACTGGAAGCGCCGAATGGAAACTCCTATAGATGGAAAGCAATTGATCACTTAGTCACTTGAAAAAAAATCTCTGATGATGCCAATGTGGTAAAAAAAACACTAGTAAGTTTATTAAAACAATGATGTGGAAAGGTAAAAACCAACAAGTTAAACTCTCCTCACATGGATGGAGTGCTTGACCAACACGGAAACCACTGATGCAGTACCTTAACAAGGAGTGAGATGTAAACTGGACTCCTCATGAGCAAAACAACCTCCACTGTGAAGGGGGAGAGGATGAATACAGAGCCAGGTGGATGGAGCAGACCATCGGGCTGGAGCACTGGTGGTGGACAGTGGGGCAGCCATGGGAAGGAGAGGAGCAGATTAGCAGCTGGGAGAACCACTACTTGGACCGGCAGATGGAAGCGCCTGATCATGTTGTCATCCACTCGGGGAACATGGATCCAAAACGAGGCTTGGTACACAGGGATATGGATGAAGCACAAGCCAAAGAGAGGAGGCAGAGGTGGTGGCTTTCGTCGTGACAACGCATTTTGGGGAGTGGACCTTCTTCAAGTCATGTGACTAAAACAGCCAAACTAATATTTTTTACCACATTGCCATCATCAGAAATAGTTTTCAAGTGACTAAGCGATCAACTGCTTTCCATCTATAGAAGTTTCTATTCAGTGCTTTCAGTTGTGACTGTTTTTTCCGAGTGTTGTTATTGCCTATTGCCACACCACTCATGGTACGGATATAACACACAGCTGCTTTTTGGTCTCCCACAGGGCACCATACATCGATCCCAGAGAAACCTGTGTCCCAGTCCCCTAGCGCCAGACTTATTGTTGTTTTATGGATTTAAAGTGGAGTTTCCCCTTTTGGGTGATGTGCTGCTTTAAAAGCATTGGGTATTTTTCAGTGGCGATCATAGATGAAAAGGTGTCAAGGAAGCGCTGGAGAGGCGATTTTCAAGTGGTGGTGGTGGGGGGTGGGCTTTACATAGATTCTGTCATTTCTAAATGGTAAAGGTAGCTCTTCATGGTAGCTACTATAATAATAGGGCTCAGCTAATAATGACAGTTTTTAATTATCTCAGTTGGTCTTTTTTTTAAATTTCACACTCATCAGAACTTTTCAAGTACATTGGATCCAACACTGTCAAGTCAAGTTCAGCTACAAGGTTATAGATATCCCATGTCTATGGCAAATACCTTAATCACATTACCTTTAAGATGATTTTGGTCTGATATATACTGTTTCTGACACTGTTTGTAGAATATATGGCTGCTAGCTTGAATTTGTTGATCTAGTGCTGAAAAATGCATACCTTGCACATGTATACATGTTACTATTACAGGCTGACCAAACCATCCTTTAGCCCAGGTTCACACTGGGCTGCGGGAGTGAAGCCGTGCGAGTTCAGCTGAACTCGCACGATTTCACTCCTGCCTGTCAGTCCCGATTTCGGCCGCGATTACAGGGACATCTGTGCAGGTTTCTGCACAGATGTCAATGTAAATCGCGGCCCGAAATCGCAAAAAGTAGTACAGAAACTACTTTTTGAAATCGGTGCAGCGCCACATATGCGGCGTCGCACCGATTAGGACGGTGCCATTGCCCGCAATTTGTGGCAAATATCGCCGATTTGACATGCGATTGGACATGTCAAATCGCATTTGTCAAATCGCACCAGTGTGAACCAGGGCTTAATAAGGAACAAATGAAAAAGTAAGGGTCAGACCTCTGCTAATCATGTCAGCTGATCAGAGTTAGTCCCAGAAGCAGTATAAAGCATATGTGTCTGATAAGGGATAATGGGGTCATCTTAGACTGCTTTCACACTGAGGCGGTTTTCAGGCGTTTTAGCCCTAGAAATAGCCTCTAACTAACACCTGAAAACCGCTTCCCCATTTATTTCAATTTGACTTTTCACACTGGGGTGGTGCGCTTGCAGTACATTCTGCAAGAAGCATCATTGGGGTGGTTTGAGATGTATACACCACTCCCAAAATGCCCTGCCCATTGAAATGAATAAGCAGCGCTGCCGAAGAGTCTGCATAGCGGTTCGGCAGTGTATCAAACATGGGCGCTTTCAACCCTTTCTTCAGCTGCTAGCGGGGGTTAAAAGTGTCCTGCTAGTGTCCGAAAAGTGCCGCTAAAACAATGGTAAAGCTCCGCTAAAACTAGTGGTGCTTTACCGCTAACGCTTGGACACTTTCAGTGTGAAAGTAGCATTAGTCTACACAAATTACTACTAATCACACGATAGCTTTGGCTATGTTTTTCTTTTCAGGGCACTTTATATTATACAAACAAAATCACGTTAGTAACCAATCAGCTTCTAACTTCAGCTTATTCAATTAAGCTTTGACAAAAACAACCTGGAAGCTGATTGGTTTCTTTGCAAAACTGCACCAGATTTTTCACTCTCCAGTTTTAGTAAATCAACCTCTCAGTGTGTAATTAGTCTACACAATACTGAGATGAACAGGCCACTTTGACCAAGACGTAACAATAATTAATAGCGTTCAGTTTTTATCTTTTCTTTTTAGTTGTATTTGTGGGGGAAAAGGATGACACTGGGGGAGATTTACGAAAACTGGTACACACAGAATCAGCTTTCGGGTTTTATTGTCAAAGATTAATTGAACAAGCTGAAGCTAGAAGCTGATTGGTTACTATACACAGCTGCCCCAGGATCTGTGTTCACCAGTTTAAGTAAATTCCCCAAATTTCAAATTCAGAAGGCAGAAGGTGATTCTTTTTTCTTAATTTATTTAATTATTTATTACTTGACTAACTTAGAGAAACTGGATCAAGGTTATGACTGTAAAAACCTTTGTCTGTCTGATTCTTTCCAAAACAGAGTCACAGGCAAGGCCTTTAAATTACCTGGTATTGGGTAAGCCCCACATTCAGACATTTATTACCATCTCTCCATGTAGCTATCACCCCTGCCAAATAATGGCTCATAGGAGGTAGCTGTATCCATAACCAATTCCTTTCAGTTGACTCAAGTAACAAGGTTTGGGGAAACCATCTAATCATCCTACATCTAAAAGCATGTTTATCCTTTTATTCAAAAAGGATATTTTATTAACCATAAGAAATAATCTGCAAGATTCATAAACATAAAGGGTGTAAAATGTGATAAATACTGTCTGACAGAAGTTTTTATATTTATACACAGTATATATTGTTATATTGGGAAAAAAATCCCAAAGAAAATAATAAATGTTACGGTTTATTATATTACACTTTTATGATTTTAAATAATATTTCAAAAATGTAAACAGTTATAAATATACATATAGTTTCATATTTGCATATTTATTTGACAATCATTTGCTATTTTACTTTAAAACTCAGCCTGATCATTGAATTGGAACAGGACTACCTATTGCTTAATTCTTCTCGTTTTTTTATTTTTTTATTTTACTTTTTATAAGCCCCTTTGACTCTCAGTTTACCTAAATCAAATTCAGGATATTTTGGCATCCCATGTTAATTGGCAACTTCTTTGTTCAAAGTTCAAAGAAGCCAACATAGATTGATTTTTTATTGGTTAGCTCCCCATCACCTCTTGTCTCCAGCACAGTTCAATTCTCATGAGCAGTAGGAGCTGAATGATCATAGAAAAAAATGTAACAAACATGATGATTACGGTATTTACTCCAAGCTAGTAAATATTTAAACTGTGCCTTCCACAGACATTTTGGAAAAAGTGGCAAAACACACTAAAGCAAAAGAATACATTTACCTAAGTCATGACTGTTAAATTTGTTTTATTTGCAATACTTTATAGGGATCTTCTAAGATTAACATAAATTTATTTAGAAATAGAAATTAGTCAAATAGAGAGCATGTATGTGCTGTTTTAGAGAAAAGGTGCACTGTGGTTACTTTTTATTTCCACAATATTCAAAATGGATGCACACACTCTAAACTGTTGCTTAGAATTATCAATCACAACATTGCTAACAGTTTCTCCAGTATTAATAAATATGTAAATTTTCCTGAATGCACTTCATCCATATATTATTTAAGGAAAACTTTCAACTTAATTAAAAAAACAACCATAAAGTAACTAGTTGTGTTTTCTCTATGACAAACTGAATATTGTTACAGGGAGCAATTTCAGAGCTCCTGCTGTTTGTTCCAGAACACAAAAGAAATAATCTCTGCAACTAAAGAAGATTATCATGTAATGCATTTCTTAAAATAAAAAATGCCTAATGCCACATCATGGTAGTTTCAAAAAAACAAAACACACAAACTAACTAAATCATAATAATTTAAGCTCAGATTAATATTCACCAGATGAACACAAACGTGGCTTTGGTATTAGTTTAAGAGTTTCACTAATATTTATATTTGGCAAATTCCAGATTTTCACAATACAAGCTAAATAAAATAAAAAAATGAAAACTTTCAACATTTTAGCTGCTCCTGTGAGAGTTTTAGGACTAATGCATAAAGCTAAATTTTTCACTTTGTCTATTAATAAGTGTGATGTTTTCTGACAAACATGTTATACATAAAATAACTGAAATGCAACAAAATACATTATTAGCTCTAATATTCTTAAGGAACTGAAAATGATGTAAACATGGTAGATTATGCTAAATCAACAATGGCATCAGCATTCAATGTATCAAGGGTATTGTGATTCTGCATATAAAATGACCCTTTATACAAAAGTTACATCTGCTGACATCTGCTGACAACTAAATAAGCAACTACTTGCTAACACAAATTAAGTAATTTTGTCTAGAATATTGTAAGGGTCATTTATTTGATGGCTCTTGACAATGTTTTAATCTTACCACCAAACACTAAATCATTCATTCTATTTTCCCTTTTTTAATGTCCTGGTTAGGAGGAAAAGGATTATCAGCTCATTTTTGCAGCTGCTAAATGTGGTTATAAACAGCATTATTCCAGTGACACAGTTACAAAAGAATATGTTGTATCTGTGTTTGTATCTTTTGTGTCTGTCTTTTTATTTGTATACGTTAGTATTATTTAGAGAATTTTATATTCACTAAATTATCTATCTATTCATCTATTTATCTATTGATCTATCTATGTATTTGTCTCTCTATCGATCACTATCTAATTCATAGTCTGTCTCTCTAATAAATGTTGACATTTGCTTCTAAAATATTATATTATCTTTCCCCACTGCATGTTTTTTTGGGGGCATAAGCACAGAGAACATTCAATTTATATGCATTTGCAATATGGTTATTTCCATTGGTCTTGCTGTCCCCTGGATTCATGCATTTGATGTTTCTTAAAGTATAGGACAGCAATATTATAGGCTAGCATCCTCAAAGCTTTTCACAGCTTCTTTGATCTGTCTTTCTCTCCCTAAGGGAGGGTTTAAAATTATTGGTATAGTTAAAGGGGACTTATATTTGCACTATAATAATATAAGGCCCTGTCTTGTTTATCCCCCTTTTTTGCTGTAGCTGTGAACAAAAAGACATTAGTTATTACCTGGGAAACATAGCCATTTAGTGAAGACATGACTGCAGTCTTGGTACAAGGCATTCATCATGCAGCAACACACCATGGCAAATCTCAAAAGCTAAAGCATTTTTATGTTCCTTATAAAAATAATAACATTAATTAAATAACAAGATTAAATGTGATTTTGTACTAACCTGGCTCATCTTTAAGAAATGAATAGCGAGTTTATATGTTTAATTTTTTAAATATTTATCTAAACTTGTAATATTATTATTTTTTTAAATATTATAAACCAGTATAGTCTTACATTACTCACATCTAAGCTATAAATAAAACATGTACATATACTGTACATGTACACACACATACACTTCTCTATGTACATTTTCATAATGAAAGTGACAGCTTTTATATAATATATTTTGTACAAATTCACAAGCATTGTTTTAAATGTATAACAGGGAATATACAAAACGAATCTGCGTCTGCTTTGATAAAAGTCTTAAATTAACATAAGTATGAAGAAATTATTTTCAGGTCTTTGGATATCTAGCCTAGAGGCTGATTTTGCCTTAGAGCAGCATAGCTTTTTAAACAGCCATCACTAGAATAATACAGCCATGTACTGCTGAAGGATTAGAGACATTAACTGATTCATTCACTTTGGGTTAGTAAGATTTGTATAAATGAACATGTCTTTCTTTCTCCAATAATCAAGGTATTTTTTCTGGTTTGTAATTTAAATTATACTAAATATCTATATTAAAATTATTTAAAATATAAAATGCAATTTATGGTCATATCTTTATGGTTTATTCTATTTCCTTAATGTTAAAAATTAATCTGATCACATGACTATTTTGGTCTTTTTTTTTGGACTACTTCAATAGAGTGGGCTGTAGTTAACTATATATACCCACGAACAAGGGTTGTCATCACCACTGAAGATCCTTATGTCTGTGGGGACCTTCAGATTCCACAGGACAACCCCCCCCCGACTAATATTAGGGGAAACAACAACAGCCTGTTGAAAATCTTCATTAGATTGCTATTAGTTCTCACAAGATGAGCAAATACAAGTATTGTTTGGCAGCATTTCTCCTTCTACTTACTTTGGTATAAACATACAGGCTCTGGCATTCAGAGCATGCCTGTTTGGTGTATGCCTGGATTTCTCAAATGCCTCTAATGTCTATGGCCAGCCTAATTTGAGACAGCTTTTAGGCTGCTTTCACACTGAGGCGCTTTGCAGGCGCTTTTGTACTAAAAATAGCACCTGCAAGGCGCCTGGAAAAAAACGCTCCTTTCTATCCAGTGTGAAAGCCTAAGGGCTTTCACACTGCAGCGTTGCGCTGGCAGGACGGTAAAAAAAGTCCTGCTAGCCGCATCTTTGAGGTGCGGTAAGAGCGGTAAAAATACCGCTCCTATAGCACCCCTGCCCATTGAAATCAACAGGGTAGCGCCTCCAAAACGCCCGCAAAGCTGCGTTTTTGCGGGTGGGTTTAACCCTTTTTCGGCCGCTAGCAGGGGTTAAAATCTTCCTGCTAGCGCCCGAAAATTGCGGCAAACACGACGGTAAAATGCCACTAAAAATAGTGGCACTTTACCGCCAGCGCATCAAGCGCCTCAGTGTGAAAGTACCTTAAAACTTTCCTGATCATATAAAGGTAATTTTAAATGTATGTAGTAACTGCAAAGAACTTTCTCAATAATCTAATTTATATCAAAGTTGTCAAGCCATGTGTGATCGAATAATAGAACAATGTAAGATTTTTTTCAAACATTTTCAAAAAGAAATGCATAAAATTTTTCACATTTCAAGAGTTTCTGAAATAAAATCACATTACCACTTGACCTCCGAAAGAATTACCCCTCTTTATGACCAGGCCATTATTTGAGATATGGCACTGCATTACTTTAACTGGACAACTACGTGGTTATGCGACACTGTACCCAAATAACATTTATGTCATTATTTTACCCACAAATAGAGCTTTCTTTTGATGATATTTGATCACAACTGCATTTTTTATTTTTTTGCTATCAACAAAAAAAATCGACAATTAAAAAAAAAAAAAAAAAACAATATTTTTTACTTTCTGCCTTAAAACATATCCAATAAAAAAAAAATGTCTTCATAAGTTTAGGCCAATATGTATTCTGCTACATTTTTTTTGGTAAAAGAAAATTCCAATAAGCGTATATTGATTGGTTTACGCGAATGATATAGCGTCTACACACTATGGTATATATTTATAGAATTTTTTTTTATACTAGTAATGGCGATCAGAGACTTATAGCGGGACTGTGATATTGTGGTGGACATTTGGGCACTAACTGACACTTTTGACACTTTGCAGGAACTAGTGACACTAAAACAGTAATCAGTGCTAAAAATATGCACTGTCACTGTATTAATTACACTATCTGGGAAGGGGTTAAACATCTAGGGCGATCAAAGGGTTAACTGTGTGCCTAGCAAGTGTTTTTGTGTACTGTTTTAGGTGCTTTTACCAGGGGAAGAGATTGATTTTATTCCCTGCTATGCAGGAACACAAAATCCATCTCTTCCCCCCTGTCAGAGCAGAGATCTTCCTTGTTTACATAGGCAGATCTCCGTTCTGTGTGTTTAACCGATGATCGGCGGGTGCGGGTGGACATCCAGTGCTTGGCACCCACAGATTAGCTTCTGCTGTGATTAATCACAGCAGAAGTGGCCCCCCGGCATTGTGCGTGTGCCCCCTGCAGGTGGTAGTGCAGAATCACGTATATTTATATATGTGATTCTGCACAGGAGAGCCGACCTGTAGCAGTAAATCTGCTATGGGGCGGTCTTGAAGTGGTTAAGCTAAAAATCCACAAAGGCCACATTAACAAAAAATATATTTTTACATTTTCGGTGGATGCCAGCAAGTAAAGTAGAATCAGGCTTCACTTTTCTATTATTTTTCAGAAACTGTGAAATCAGGTGTCAGGGCGATTTTTGTAAAGCTGGAAATGTACTCCTGAAATTATTTTAAAGGATAATTATCTGAGATAAGTTTTTGGTAGGCACCAGTCGAGTTAATCCCTTGCTGCATGTTGTTGTCTTTCATAGATTTGGTTGAAAAAAACTTGTTTATGGTAGTAGTGTCTTCCATAGGCCATAATGGTGACAAAAAAATAAAAAAATAAATTGCAACTGGATTCCGCAGTTATACATTTGATTTTGAAAAATCAGGTTGCGAACATGTCATTGGAGTGTTAGTAATAACTTGTCAAAAGCTACATAACAATAAGAATTTTTTTTTTTTTTTTTTTTTTTTTTTAGGGTTGGCCCTTAATTCTCTTCTGCAAATGAATGAGGAAAACTACAGATAACAAATGAATAACCAAGTAATACGTAATAAAATAATAATAATAAAAGTAATAATGGCAGTGATGCAAGCATTAAGGTGTTTCTTAGTTTTCTCGCATAGAATTTCACTTGTTAAGAGGAATTTAACCCGTTAAGCTGTGCCCAAAATGCAGACAGAAGGCAAAGGAATAGTCAGCAGTAGGGATGTACTTCGAGTTCGACTCGAACTCATGTTCGACTCGAACATTGCCTGTTCGCCCGTTCGCCGAACAGCGAACAAATTGGGGTGTTCGCTGCAAATTCGAAAAGTCTACGGGAGAAATCTAAAGTGCTAATTATGAAGGCTTATATGCAAGTTATTGTCATAAAAAGTGTTTGGGGACCCGGGTCCTGCCCCAGGGGACATGTATCAATGCAAAAAAAAGTTTTAAAAACGGCCGTTTTTTCGGGAGCAGTGATTTTAATAATGCTTAAAGTGAAACAATAAAAGTGAAATATTCCTTTAAATTTCGTACCTGGGGGGTGTGGCTGTGTGTGTTTTTTTTTTACATTTTTTTACACTTTCTTCGTGAAATGGTAGGGGTACAATGTACCCCTTACCAATTCACATAGGGGGCGGGATCTGGGGGTCCCCTTTGTTAAAGGGGTCTTCCAGATTCCGATAAGCCCCCTGCCCGCAGACCCCCACAATCACCGGGCAAGGGTTGTGGGCATGAGGCCCTTGTCCCCATCAACATGGGGACATCCTCCCCATGTTGAGGGCATGTGACCTGGTACGATTCAGGAGGGGGGGCGCTCTCTTGTCCCCCCTCTTTTCCTGTGGCCTGCCAGGTTGTGTGCTCAGATAAGGGTCTGGTATGGATTTTTGGGGGGACTCCACGCCATTTTTTTTTAATTTGGGGTGGAGTTCCCTTTAAAATCCATGCCAGATCTGAAGGGCCTGTTATGGATATTTGGGGGGAACCGCACACATTTTTTTTTTAAATTTGCGGCGGGGTTCCCCTTAATATCTATACCAGACCTGAAGGGCCTGGTAATTGAATTTGGGGGGACCCCCACGCTTTTTTTTTTTTTTTATCAATGACTTTTCTATTGCCGGGAGCCGACAATTCATTAATAGCTGTGAGTGAGTTTTAAATGACTTTTTTTCCTTCAAAAATGAAATTTTGTGCAGGGACAGTTCTAAGCATGGGAAACATGCGTGACTTTACATGCATATCATACACCCCCCCCCCCCCCCCCCCCGGTACGAAATTTAAAGGAAAATTTCACTTTTATTTTTTCATTTTAAGCATTATTAAAATCACTACTCCCGTAAAAACTTCTATTTTTAAACCTTTTTTTTGCATTGATACATGTCCCCTGGGGCAGGACCCGTGTCCCCAAACACTTTTTAGGACAATAACTTGCATATTAGCCTTTATAATTAGCACTTTAGATTTCGAACGTTCGAGTCCATTGTATATAATAGGGTTCTAAAGTTCACGCAAACATTCTGTCTGTTCGCAGGTTCTGGTGCGAACCGAACAGGGGGGTGTTTGGCTCATCCCTGTTCAGCAGTATATTCTGTAGCCTTCCTGCAACTAACCCTTCCTCCATCCCTGACATATCATGCCTTGTTGTGCACACTCTTTATGGAGATGGCCATCTTGGGGGTAGGGCTTTTCTTGCTCAAGTCAGAGCCTCCAGAAATAGGTACAGTAATGACACCCTTAAATCAAATTCCTGATCTCATGAGACTAGCAGTCAGAGACAGCAGTGCCTTAGATCTCACACTGCAGGAGTGCTGAGGCACCCCACATATCAGGAAGTGTATGGCTATTCTTCAGAAAAAAATTATAGACAAAGGGCAAATTTTTTCGGGGTACTAGATTGTACGCACAATATCAGCCTTTCTGGATGTTTCTTATAACAGGTTCAGGTCCACTTTAAATATCATCTCTTTTGGATGAAGGTAAACAATAGTAGGCACACAATTAAGGCCAATAATCTCTTTGGTTAGAAGTATGTTTATTGTATGTACATAGTTATCAAAGGTATATGACAGGTTTGAAATAAATTCAACTAGAGCACATTCTATTCCTCCTATTCCTTTTACGTCAGTCTCTTCTTTAAAATACCTATACTTATTGAGATCAGTAGTCAATAATGAAAGTATTTTTCTCTCCTGGCACGACTTCCAAAGACAGCACGTTGTCTTGTATTTATAAAGCCTTCAGCTGCAAAGAACGTGGTATGTTTATACTATTACTGTACATTAGGGATGAGCTTCGTGTTCGAGTCGAACATACGTTCGACTCGAACATTGGCTGTTCGATCGTTCGACGAAGATCGAACGATTTGGGCCGTTCGCGCCAAATTCGAGTGACGCGAACGGCCCACAATGCACTACGCCATCGCAGTGTCATCCAGGCGCTGTGATTGGCCAAGCATGCACTGTGACCCCGCATGCTTGGCCAATCACAGCGCCGGCAGCGAGGAGAGCAATGATTGGCCACAGGCAGGATGCCTGTGGCCAATTATTGCTGAGGGTGTTTAGTACACGCCCCACACTATAAAAGGCCGCCAGCACGGCGGCCTAGTGTAGTGTGTTCCGGAGCAGGGATAGAGTAGCATAGGCAGGGACAGTGACTGTTATTTCTTTCTTGCTTAACCTGGATTCCTTTAGTTTAGGGAAAGAGAAGGATAGGTAGGGAGAGTGTCAGTGTGTTTTGTGCTTCTGCTATAGTGTGCTTAAAAAAAACATTTATTCTAGGGACAGAAAACTCTAGGTAGGGACAGTGTCAGTTTCTTTCACTCTGCAAGTCCTTGTTTCCAGGGACCTGTAAGGACAGTGAGTTAATTGTCCTTGTGCTATATTGTGCTTAAAAAAAACATTTATTCTAGGGACAGAAAACTCTAGGTAGGGACAGTGTCAGTTTCTTTCACTCTGCAAGTCCTTGTTTCCAGGGACCTGTAAGGACAGTGAGTTAATTGTCCTTGTGCTATATTGTGATTAAAAAAAACATTTATTCTAGGGACAGAAAACTCTAGGTAGGGACAGTGTCAGTTTCTTTCACTCTGCAAGTCCTTGTTTCCAGGGACCTGTAAGGACAGTGAGTTAATTTTCCTTGTGCTATATTGTGATTAAAAAAAACATTTTTTCTAGGGACAGAAAACTGTAGGTAGGGAGAGTGTTTTTTTTCTTTCACTCTGCAAGTCCTTGTTTCCAGGGACCTGTAAGGACAGTGAGTTAATTGTCCTTGTGCTATATTGTGCTTAAAAAAAACATTTATTCTAGGGACAGAAAACTCTAGGTAGGGACAGTGTCAGTTTCTTTCACTCTGCAAGTCCTTGTTTCCAGGGACCTGTAAGGACAGTGAGTTAATTGTCCTTGTGCTATATTGTGATTAAAAAAAACATTTATTCTAGGGACAGAAAACTCTAGGTAGGGACAGTGTCAGTTTCTTTCACTCTGCAAGTCCTTGTTTCCAGGGACCTGTAAGGACAGTGAGTTAATTTTCCTTGTGCTATATTGTGATTAAAAAAAACATTTTTTCTAGGGACAGAAAACTGTAGGTAGGGAGAGTGTTTTTTTTCTTTCACTCTGCAAGTCCTTGTTTCCAGGGACCTGTAAGGACAGTGAGTTAATTGTCCTTGTGCTATATTGTGCTTAAAAAAAACATTTATTCTAGGGACAGAAAACTCTAGGTAGGGACAGTGTCAGTTTCTTTCACTCTGCAAGTCCTTGTTTCCAGGGACCTGTAAGGACAGTGAGTTAATTTTCCTTGTGCTATATTGTGATTAAAAAAAACATTTATTCTAGGGACAGAAAACTCTAGGTAGGGACAGTGTCAGTTTCTTTCACTCTGCAAGTCCTTGTTTCCAGGGACCTGTAAGGACAGTGAGTTAATTTTCCTTGTGCTATATTGTGATTAAAAAAAACATTTATTCTAGGGACAGAAAACTCTAGGTAGGGACAGTGTCAGTTTCTTTCACTCTGCAAGTCCTTGTTTCCAGGGACCTGTAAGGACAGTGAGTTAATTTTCCTTGTGCTATATTGTGATTAAAAAAAACATTTATTCTAGGGACAGAAAACTCTAGGTAGGGACAGTGTCAGTTTCTTTCACTCTGCAAGTCCTTGTTTCCAGGGACCTGTAAGGACAGTGAGTTAATTTTCCTTGTGCTATATTGTGATTAAAAAAAACATTTTTTCTAGGGACAGAAAACTCTAGGTAGGGAGAGTGTTTTTTTTCTTTCACTCTGCAAGTCCTTGTTTCCAGGGACCTGTAAGGACAGTGAGTTAATTTTCCTTGTGCTATATTGTGATTAAAAAAAACATTTTTTCTAGGGACAGAAAACTGTAGGTAGGGAGAGTGTTTTTTTTCTTTCACTCTGCAAGTCCTTGTTTCCAGGGACCTGTAAGGACAGTGAGTTAATTGTCCTTGTGCTATATTGTGCTTAAAAAAAACATTTTTTCTAGGGACAGAAAACTGTAGGTAGGGAGAGTGTTTTTTTTTTTTCACTCTGCAAGTCCTTGTTTCCAGGGACCTGTAAGGACAGTGAGTTAATTGTCCTTGTGCTATATTGTGCTTAAAAAAAACATTTATTCTAGGGACAGAAAACTCTAGGTAGGGACAGTGTCAGTTTCTTTCACTCTGCAAGTCCTTGTTTCCAGGGACCTGGAGAGACATTGAGTGAATTGTCCTTGTGCTATATTGTGATTAAAAAAAACATTTATTCTAGGGACAGAAAACTCTAGGTAGGGACAGTGTCAGTTTCTTTCACTGTGAAAGTCCTTGTTTCAAGGGACAGAGAAGGACACCTGAAGGTAGCCCTTATTGCTTTTTTCCCATCTCCCTGCAGGCCATCTATTAGAATGTCTGGAAGGCAAACAAGGAGAGGCAGACAGTCAGGAGGCAATAAAAGAGGGCAAGCAGGCTCTGTGTCTGGGGGCAACAGTGCTGGTCGTGGACGCGGTGCATTGTCATCAGCACATGGCCATGGGACACGCTTGTCCTTCTTTTCGGCAGCTGGACATGTTGAGCCACATCATGCCGAAGACTTGGTAGAGTGGATGACCAAGCCCTCCTCCTCCTCCTCATCCTCTCTCACCCAGGCTCAGGGTACTGGAAAAGCAGCTGCCAAAGCGTCGTCTTCCCTGGTATCAATGTCAGACAAATCATCAGTCACTCCTTCCCTAGACCCACCATGTCCTCCTCCTGAGGAGTCCCCCGAACTGTTTCAGCACAGTGTTGGGTACATGCTCCAGGAGGATGCCCAGCGTTTCGAAGGGTCTGATGATGAAACCCAGCTAGAGGAAGGCAGTAGCGTGAGAGCAGACAGAGGGGATGCTCAAGAAGGACACCAATCTGGCAGTCATGTTCCAGCAGCTGCAGCATACTGCCAGATTGGCTCCAGTGATGAGGAGGGAGGGGATGATGAGGTCAATGACTCCACGTGGGTGCCTAATAGGAGAGAGGAGGAGGAGGAGGATGAGGAGGAGGCACATCTCCAACGAGGCAGGATGCCCTTTGGTGGCCAGCGTAAGGGCAGTACACCGACGGAATCACACCGCAGAGCTCCGCCTGTGCAGGGCGCTGCCTCTGCCCGTCATTCAAAAAGTTCTTTGGTGTGGGCCTTTTTTGAGGCTAGTGCATCAGATCGCACAGCTGCTGTTTGCAACATATGTCTCAAGCGTATATCGCGTGGCCAAAACATCAGCCGCTTGGGTACCACATGCCTGACCAGACATATGTTGACCTGCCATGCAGCTCGTTGGCAAGCCTACCTCAAAGACCCACACCAAAGAACAAAGCGGACCTCTCCTTGCACCGCATCAGCTGGGATCTCCAACCCCACTATAACTTCAGTCCTCTCTGAAACATGCACTGAGAGGAATGAAGGTGTAGAATTAGGTGTGTCACAGCCAAGTACTTGCGCCCACTCTGCTAGCAGTACACCGACGTCCGATTCTAGCAGGCAAATTTCCCTGCCCCAGCTGCTGGACCGTCGAAAGAAGTTCACTCCCAGCCATCCACATGCCCAGCGGTTGAATGCTAGCTTGGCTAAATTGCTAGCGCTTCAACTGCTGCCTTTTCAGTTGGTAGACTCGGCCCCCTTCCGTGAGTTTGTGCAATGTGCGGTTCCTCAGTGGCAGGTTCCCAAACGCCACTTTTTCTCACGGAAGGCTATTCCGGCTCTCTACCGGCATGTGGAAGGCAATGTCTTGGCCTCGCTGGACAGGGCGGTCAGCGGTAAGGTGCATATTACCGCTGACTCATGGTCCAGCAGGCATGGACAGGGACGTTACCTTTCTTTCACGGCCCATTGGGTCACTCTTTTGGCAGCTGGGAAGGATTCAGGACAAGGTGCAGTAGTGTTGGAGGTTGTCCCACCGCCACGCCTCCAAAATGCTACTACTGGTTGTGACACACCTCTCTCCTCCACCCCCTCCTCTTCTTCTTCCTCCATGGCCTCTTCCTGTGGTTTGTCCTATGAACCAGCGGTGCTCCGTAGCCGTTCACGGGGCTACGCAAGTACGCAGGCAAAAAGATGCCATGCCGTGCTTGCGCTGGTGTGTTTGGGGGACAGAAGCCACACTGGGGCAGAGGTCCTGTCTGCTCTGCAGGGCCAGGCCGAGAGGTGGTTGACGCCACGCCAGCTTAAGCCAGGAATGGTGGTTTGCGACAATGGCACCAACCTCCTCTCCGCCCTCCGACAGGGACAACTGACCCATGTGCCCTGTGTGGCTCACGTCCTTAACCTGGTGGTGCAGCGCTTCTTGGGCAGGTACCCGGGCTTACAGGATGTCCTGAGGCAGGCCAGGAAAGTCTGTGTGCATTTCCGCAGATCTTATAATGCCAGTGCTCGCCTGGCTGAGCTGCAAAAGGAGTTGAACCTGCCCAAGAACCGCCTTATATGTGACATGCCCACCAGGTGGAACTCAACGTTGGCCATGCTGCAGCGGCTGCACACGCAGCAGAGGGCCATCAATGAGTACCTGTGCGACTACGGCACCAGGACAGGGTCAGGGGAGCTTGGTTTTTTTTCTCCACGCCAGTGGGGCATGATCAGGGATGCATGCACTGTCCTGGCACCATTTGAGGAGGCCACGAGGATGGTGAGCAGTGACAGTGCATGCATCAGTGACACTGTACCTCTTGTCCACCTGTTGGAGCACACGCTGCGTGGAATAATGGACAGGGCACTTGAGGCAGAACAGAGGCAGGAAGAGGAGGACTTCCTTGCCTCTCAAGGCCCCCTTTACCCAGACAGTGTTCCTTCTGTCCCACCCATCGCACAGGAAGAGGAGGAGGAGGAGGAGGAGGAGGAGGAGGAGGAGGAGGATTGTGTCAGCATGGAGGTGGAGGCTGGCACTCAGCATCATCAGCAGCAGTCTTTTAGGGATGATTTACAGTCCCAAGAAACCAGTGGACTTGTACGTGGCTGGGAGGAGGTGGCTGCGGATCATGTCGTCCTTAGTGACCCAGAGGACTCCGGAGCGAATGCCTCAGCAAACCTACGCTGCATGGCCTCCCTGATCCTGCAAAGTCTGCGGAAGGATCCTCGTATTCTTCGGATCAAGGAGAGGGACCATTACTGGCTGGCCACTCTCCTTGATCCACGGTACAAGGGTAAGGTTGCGGACCTTATGTTACCGTCGCAGAGGGAGCAGAGGATGAGACAACTCCGGGAGGCCTTGCAGAAAGGTCTGTGCAACGCGTTCCCAGAGACTGGGAGGTTGCAAACTCCTGGTCCTGGACAACGAGTTGCTGAGGCTTCGGCCAGTCAAAGAAGGAGCGGTGGGGAAGGTGGCCGTCTGACCGATGCGTTCAGACAATTCTTTAGTCCGCAGCCCCAAAGTATGATCGGTTCCAGCAACCATCGCCAGCGTCTGATAAACATGGTGCAGGAATATCTAGGGGCAAGGTCAGACTTGGACACCTTCCCCACCGAAAATCCTCTGGCTTACTGGGTCTTGAGTATGGATCACTGGCCAGAGCTTGCACAGTATGCAATTGAGCTACTGGCCTGTCCTGCATCCAGCGTTCTTTCGGAACGCACATTCAGTGCTGCTGGAGGATTTGTCACGGATCACAGGGTGCGCCTGTCCACCGACTCGGTTGATCGACTGACTTTCATCAAGATGAACCAGTCTTGGATCACCACCAGCTACCACACACCTGATGCTGATATAACAGACTAATTGATTTTAAAATGTCACATCCCTTCAAGACTGATGCTGATGCTGAGTGCCTGTGCTGTTATGTTGACTGGCTATCCTCCTCCTCCGAGTCCTCAATGATACGATTGATGATGATAGCTTGGAAGATCATTTTTGTTTATGGGTGCCGCCACCAGTGCCTAACGCCCAATTTTTCAGCCCCTGTTTAACAGGGGCGTGTAATTACAATTTTTGAAGCAATACTTTGCAACAGGGCTCATTGCTGTGCTCCAAGTACAGTATCTGTGAGGAGTTGCAGTGTTGTGCCACCAGTGCCTAAGGCCCAATTTTTCAGCCCCTGTTTAACAGGGGCGTGTCATTACAATTTTTGAAGCAATACTTTGCAACAGGGCTCATTGCTGTGCTCCAAGTACAGTATCTGTGAAGGGTTGCAGTGTTGTGCCACCAGTGCCTAAGGCCCAATTTTTCAGCCCCTGTTCAACAGGGGCATGTAATTACAATTCTTGATCTAATAATTCACAGCAGGGCCCATTGCTGCACCCACCAAGAGTAACTGTCAGGGCTTACAGTGTTGTGGCACCAGCACCACCATCAAAGGCCCAATTTTTACTACCACTGTTCAACAATTATATGTAATTAAAATTCCTGATATAATAGTTGACAGCAGGGCGTTCCAGCACCAACCAAGAGTAACTGTGAGTGCTTACAGTGTTGTGCCAACACCAACAACTAAGGGGCCTATTTCTGCAGAGTATATACGGCAGGTCCCTACTTTCAAACATCCAACTTACAAACGACTCCTACTTGCAAACGCAAGAAGACAACAGGAAGTGAGAGGAAATCTACCACTAGGAAGGAAAATTCTCTCCTGTAAGAATAAATATGGGAGAAAGGTGTCTCCTCTGTACTGATGCTTTATCAGCAATCCTTGTTTCAAGAAAAACACCACATTTCAAAAACAGTTGTCATTAGGACGGAAAGTGAGGTGAAATGTTCTGAACAGGGGCACAGACAGCAAAACAAATGTTACAGGGGTGATAACCCTTACCTATGTTTTCCAAAAAGTTTAAAAATAGATTTTTGGTCTGGAGCTACACTTCAACAATGTACCTGTTCAAAATTACAAACAGATTCTACATAAGAACAAACCTACAGTCCCTGTCTTGTATGCACCGCCTGTATACGGCTGTTCAGAGTATATAGGGCCTTTTTTATTTTATGTGCGGGGTTCCCCTTAATATCCATACAAGACCCAAAGGGGCTGGTAATGGGCTGGGGTAGGGGGGGGGTCATGGGGTAGCTATGCCATTTTTCTTAAAGATTTTCATCCATATTACCGGGACCAGACATTACATTAAAGCCGCAAGCAGTTTTAAATGGCTTTTTTTTCCTTTAGAAGTGTCATTTTGTGCAGGGACAGTTCTAAACACGGGAAACACGTGGCACTTCACAGGCATACTTTAGACACCCCCCAGGTACGATATTTAAAGGAATATTTGACTTTTTTTTTTCACTTTATGCATCATTAAAATGACTGCTCCCGGAAAACGACCGTTTTTAAAACTTATTTTTGCATTGATACATGTCCCCTGGTGCAGAACCCGGGTTCCCAAACCCTTTTTAGGACAATAACATGCATAATAGTTTTTATAATTAGCACTTTAGAATTCGAACGTTCGCATCCATTGTATTTAATAGGGTTCTAATGTTCGTTCGAACTTTCGGTCCGTTCGCGGGTTCTGGTGCGAACCGAACCCGGGGGTGTTCGGCTCATCACTACTGTACATATAATACCACGACACACACTTAATGCCATACTGTATGTTCTAGATCTCTTTGGTATAGGACAGTTTGAGACGTTTCTCTATAAAGACACATTGTCAAATAATCCAAAATCTTTACTTTGGCTGAAAATTTGAGTTTAGTTATTTTCTCTGTTATTTCACTGAACATTTATCAGTAGAGCAGTAGTGCTTAGTGGTCAGACCCATAATTGACTCAGCAGGCATAGATACATCAACAGGAAGTGTTTGGATATATCATTATATTCCAACCAGTATGTAATATTTGCCACTGTGCTGAGCTACAGTTTCAATAGCCATGTCACTGTAAGCTTGCTCACACTGCGTTATCATACACCAAATTATTTAAGATTAGGTAAGCAACACGTTTATGAATGGTATAGTGCAAAGTGATATTTTCCTTAGAGACAGCTGCCAAGAAGGTAAGGTCAGCACACATTGCACAGTATATATCCTCTAAGATGTAAGTACTGTCTGCCCTCAACTAAACAGTCAAAAAGATACCAGATAGCTAGAGAGAACTGACATAAATAGCTTTGTTATTTAAGGATTGAGGAGTCCTAGGACTTCTCTCAGCAGTTTACTAGCTTTTACCAATGATTGTCCAGAAGAGGACAGGCAAACATCCTTGATAATTTTTCAAGGTTACCTCATGGTAAATACAGCCCAGTGCTGTACCTGCCCAGAAACCCTTTAAATCCCATCTTATATATGCGTTAAATGTTTCATTATTTACCTATCCAAGAGCTCTTACAAAATAAGTTAAAGCATGTGTCATGCCAAAATAAAAAAGTAGCCCAGTCCTTGTATCCCTTTAACTGGGCTATTATGCCTGGGGGGCAAGAAGGTCTGTCCAATCATGTGACTGACTTAGATTGACTGTCACACTAGACACCTGATTGGGAGCTGGTCCTATCTCTCATTACTAGAGACCGGGAACTGTCCTCGACAGCTCGTTCACCATGCTGGAAGCATGCAGTGAGTGCACTTTCAGCAGATGCATATGCGCGAAATGTGGGCGCTAAAGCCCACCTTTTTTGCTAATGCACATATACGTTATCTGGGCAGCAACAGGTTAAAGACCCTTTAAGTACAGAAAAATACTTTTGGATGTGTCAGAAATGCACACGTGGGCTGTTGTAGGCTGACAACACACAACTTTTTTGCTGACTGTGTGGTGTCAGCCCTCCCCAGGTGTCTTTTGCTAAGAGACACAATGCCGTACCACTCTCCTCCTTTCTACTGACACAATAATTATTCAGTAGTGTGAGATAAACAGCGGGATAATTTGACACCTTGCATAAACTCAAGAAGTGTGCACAGGACACATAGCAGCTCAGCATTTCTGACATGTTCAGCAAGTATATTTTTGCACTTACTGAAGCAGATATAGCTTTCATTGGTATATTTGACAGATCATAAGGTAGCAAATAAAAGAGATTCATTGTTATGGTTTTCATATACCGGTACTTTAAATTCTCATATGAGGGATCTATGTAACTATGTAAATTTGTTTGACACGTTTATGCTCCCAAAAGATGTTAATGTAGCAGTATGCAGCCTATTACTATGATTTTCATTTGCCATTTTTAAAAAATGGAGTTCCACCTAAATTGCAACAAACTTTCAAGCTCTATACTTTCACAGTGGGTATTTCCACAACACATCTGCTCATGGTACATGCCTCTGGTTATGTTTGCAAAGTGGAAAAAAAGTTCAATATTGAAAATCCAGGCATTTATATTTATTTACTGCAATGTAGCCACCAAACCTGAACTGAACTGACTGCTAGAGAATCCAAATTTAAAACTGTTAGTGATGAAGAAGACAAAGAATATTTATTTTTTATGTAAAAAAGCCACTTTATGAAAAACCGGTGCATATAAATGTACAAGTAAAAAAAAGGAGTGTTGGCCATAAGAACCAAACAAATATTGTTTAACCACTTCAATATGGGCACTTTTACCCCCTTCCTGGTCGCAATTGGAATGAGAAATGTGCGGTCATGCAACACTGTACCCATATAAAAATTGTATTATTTTGTCACACAAATAGAGCTTTCTTTTGGTGGTATTTAACCACTTCAGCCCCGAAGATTTTACCCCTTCCTGACCAGAGCACTTTTTACAATTTGGCACTGCGCTTCTTTTGCGCGGTCATGCAATGATGTACCAAAATTAAATTTGCATCCTTTTTTCCCCACAAATAGAGCTTTATTTTGGTGCTATTTGATCACCTCTTTGGTTTTTATTTTTTGCGCTATAAACCAAAAAAAGCGAAATTTTTTAAAATTAAAAACATTATTTTTTACTTTTTGCTATAATAAATATCCTCAATTAAAAAAAAAAAAAAACGAATTTCTTTATCAGTTTAGGCCAATATATATTCTTCTTCATATCCTTGGTAAAAAAAAAATCAATAAGCGTATATTGATTGGTTTGCGCAAAAGTTATAGCGTCTGCAAAATATGGGAAAGATTTATGGCATTTTTATTATTTTTATATATGCACTGATTACTGTGTAAATGTCACTGGTAGGGAAGGGGTTAACACTAGGGGATGATCAAGGGGTTAAATGTGTGTTCCCTCAGTGTGTTCTAACTGTATGGGGATAGGACTGACTAGGGGAGGAGACATATCGCTGTTTCTACTTACTAGGAACAAACAATATGTCTCCTCTCCCCTGACAGGACAGGGATTTGTGTGTATATACACACAAAACCCTGTGCTGGCTCTCGGGCACACGATCGTGCGTGGCCAGCGCTGATCGCAACCACCGGCCATGCGCATCGGGTCCCCCGCCGTGTAGCGGGCACGCATGCTCTTAAAGGCTCTTTAAGGGAACCCCATACGGTTTCGGGGTTTCGCGCAGGGGTGCCATTCTGCCCCTGTAAAAAGATGTGAGCCAGTCGGGGACCGGTTAATCACCATTGGGTTTTTTTTTGCCAAAAATTTTGAAAACAAACAAAATTTACTTTGTTTCTGTTAGAATATTTTGCAACTAAATAATCTTTCTTTATAAATTTAGGCCAAAATGTATTCTGCTACATTTCTTAGGCGAAAATAACCCAAATCAGTGTATATTATTTAGTCTCTAGGAAAGTTATAGATAGTGGCGTCGCTGGGGGGCAGGCCGCACCCGGGTATCACCCCTCTGGCGGCACCGCTAACACTGCCTGCTGCCCTGATGATCTGAGCCTCTCGCTGTGTCCCTCAGTGGAGTGGGCTGAAGGTGCCTCCTCCTCTGTTTACATCCACACAGGAGGGAGAGGAGCCAGAGGGACACACCGCGCTCTTCTGAGGTCTGTACATTCTATTATAAGTAGATGGACATGTGCAGGGGGGCACTATGGGAGGGGAGAGTTGTGTCTATACTGATGGGGGGTCTGCACTGAGGGGGGTGTCTATACTGATGGGGGTCTGTACTGGGGGGTGTCTATACTGATGGGGGGCCTGCACTGAGGGGGGGTGTCTATACTGATGGGGGTCTGAACTAAGGGGGGTGTTTATACTGATGGGGGTCTGCACTAAGAGGGGGGATTCTATAATGATGGGGGTCTGCACTAAAAGGGGTGTGTGTCTATACTGATGGGGGTCTGCACTATGGGGGTGTCTATACTGATGGGGGTCTGCACTAAAAGGGTGTCTATAATGATGGGGGGCTGCACTAAGGGGGTGTCTATACTAATGACAGAATCTGCACTAAGGGGGGATTCTATACTGATGGGGGTCTGCACTAAAAGGGGGATTCTATACTGATGGGTTGGTCTGCACTAAAAGGGTGTCTATACTGATGGGGGATCTACACTAAGGGGGTGTCTATATTGATGGGGGGTCTGCACTGAGGGGGGATTCTATACTGATGGGGGGTCTGCACTAAGAGGGGGTATTCTATACTGATGGGGGGTCTGAACTAAGGGTGTGTCTATGCTGATGGGGGTCTGCACTAAGGGGGAAATCTATACTGATGGGGGTCTGCACTAAGGGGGGATTCTATACTGATGGGGGTCGGCACTAAGGGGGTGTCTATACTGATGGGAAGGTCTACACTGAGGGGGGTCTGCACTGAGGGGGGTGGTCTGCACTGAGGGAGGGGGGTCTGTACTGAGGGAGGGGATCAGTACTTAGAGGAGGGGGTCTATACTGAGGAAGGGGGGTCTGCTCTTAGTGAGGGTGATCTATACTGAGGGAGGGGATCTATACTGAGGGAGGGGGGTCTGTACTGAGATGGAGGTCTATATTGATGGAGGGGGGTCTGTACTTAGTGGGGGTCTATAACGAGGAGGGGGTCTGTTCTTAGTGAGGGTGATCTATACTGAGGGAGGGGGTCTGTACTGAGGGTGAAGGTCTATACTGAGGAAGTGGGTCTGTACTGAGGGGGAGGTCTATATTGATGGAGGGGGGTCTGTACTTAGTGGGGGGGTCTATACTGAGGAAGGGGGTCTGTTCTTAGTGAGGGGGATCTATACTGAGGGAGGGGGGTATGTTCTTAGTGAGGGGGATCTATACTGAGGGAGTGGGGTCTGTACTGAGGGGGAGGTTTAAACTGAGGGAGGGGATCTATACTGCCGAGGGGGGGTCTGTAGTTAGTGGAGGGGGTCTGTACTGAGGGGGGACTATAGTTGGTGAACGGGGGGTGACATCAATTTTTTCTGCACCGGGTGACACCAACCCTAGTGACGCCACTGGTTATAGAGTCCACAAACTATGGTATATATATCTGAAAATCGATCAACCCTGATGTACTGACGGCTTATCTCATTACTTGAGGCAAAATTCCCCCCAAATTACCTTTTTGAAAAGTAGACTGCCCAAGGTATTTAGCAAGAGGCATAGCACATTTTTTGAAGTTGTCATTTTTTGTCACAATGTTTTGGAAAATGAAGAAACAAAAACATTTTTCACCTTTTTTTATTTTATTTTTTACATACTGTCACCAGTGCAGTACAGCAACATTATATAACTGATGTGGCGGTGACCGGAGACATTGACTGGTGATAGTATGTACTGTATATACTCGAGTATAAGCCGAGTTTTTCAGCACATTTTTTTGTGCTGAAAATGCCCCCCTCGGCTTATACTCGAGTCACCTTTTTGCGCCTGATCTCCCGGAATTTGGGGACCTGGTACAGGCCGGTACTTAGCACACATGTAGCCCCACTCTTCCTCTACAATTGTGCAAAGTTTGTTGTCCGGAGGACCTACGGCCGGGGAGCACCGATTTTTCAAACCCGGGCACCCCTTCCATAGACTCCCATGTTAAACGTTCATTTCTTTGGTAATTTTAGCCGGGCACCCCTTCCATAGACTCCCATGTTAAACGTCAGTCTAGTCATAGACACAGTGAGGCTTGGGCACAGTGAGGCATGGGCACAGTGAGGCATGGGCACAGTGAGGCATGGACACAGTGAGGCATGGACACAGTGAGGCATGGACACAGTGAGGCACGGACACAGTGAGGCATGCACATGGACACAGTGAGGCAAAGTGAGGCATGCACATGGACACAGTGAGGCAAAGTGAGGCATATACATATATACTCGAGTCAATACGTTTTCCCAGTTTTTTGTGGTAAAATTAGGTGCCTTGGCTTATTTTCGGGTCGGCTTATACTCGAGTATATACGGTCATTTGTAAGTACGTTTTTCAATGTTTTTAAATATTTTTTTATTTTATTTTTCATTTTATTTTTTTACATTTTGTTTACATACTGTGATCAGAGCAATACAATGTTACCATAGTAACATTGTACAACTCAGAGAATTTGATCAGGATTTTTTTTTTTACATACTATGCTTGTTTATATACACTTTAAAGTGTATCTACTCTATACCCAAAAGCAAAAATTATATTGCAGCTTACTAGTACTTAGATGTGGTGTCTGAATTTATTTTCTTTTTCATTTTTTTCACCTATTGATCCTGCCAGTTCCTGCCCTATGACGACAACACTCACTCACTGTACTGTATCAATGGAGGAGCACAGTTGTCACCCTATGCTCCTCTCCACTGATTTAGAATACAGGACACACCCTCCTCATCCCCCTAACATGGGGGGGGGGTTCTGTAGTCCAGGGTGCACAGGAATTTAGGAGATAATTGTATTTCTGGCAGGACCAACAGGTACAATCAAACAGATATAACTAAATATTTTCAATTATAGATTAGTATATTTGCATGCCAAAATGCAAAGTATCTTGTTAGTGTTTACATACACTTTAAGATAATCACTAATAAAAATAATTAAAATTATATGTTACAACATACAATGACAAATATACAATCTTAAAATATCCATCATTTGTCTACTTAGAAACTCATGCCAGTGAGAATGATCAAACTGGTTGTAAATTAAATATAAGTGTACAATAATTAATCAGCATTATAATCTCAGTAGCTCTCCAACAAACTGATCAAAAATACCTGCAACAAAAGCGCAGAGAAACAGCCATGTATACTGACCTAATGCAAACAGGAAGAGAGGGATCCAAAACAAACCTTTTACTTATAGCAATGGGGGTCATACTCTAATCTGTTTCTTAACAGTGCTGGATAAAGTCCAGCTCATTAGGATTCAATCCGACAGGGTTTTCTTTGCAATAGAAATTATATCATATGCTGCTTAATGGTTGGTCAGCTTGGTTGAATTTACCAAGCTAATCAACCAAAATGTTTTTGCATTCTGGCATCTTTGATTAATTGATTGATTAATATAATCAAGAACTGAATATTAACGAGCTGCTCTAAAAAAGTGCATACAGAGGTACATCACACAGCATTGTGTGCTTCTGTGCAAAACAAATTGGATTCAAGGGAATGAGTTTTCTAAATGTGTTTAAGTAAGAGTGATTAAATGTATATTGCGAGGATTCCATGGCCTCTTTTAATTTCTTTCTTCTGTAATGTCCAAATACTGTACGTATCACGCTTTGTACTATGATTCCTGCCCTTCCATTATGGTGCTGCTATCTACCATGGTCTACCAGTTACCTTAAATGCAAATTTTCAAAACATCTGATATTATGGAGATATTATTCTAATGCTTGTATTTATTTTTGTTTTCAATAGAGGTTCACAAAATTTTTGGCAAAGGTTTGCCCTTTTTTGGGGGGCAAGATTCGATTTTTTACATCACTTTTTATTTATCATAGTATTTTTTCAAACCCATTTCATCCAACATTTGCTTGTTGAAACTGCTTTAAACAAAATTCACCCTTGTGAAAATTTCACAAAACAAGATTCTCCCACATATTTTCTTCAATGGGAAAAAATGATTTACTGTACTATTCGTTATATCTATCAATGATGTAGATTCAATCTGATATTTGCAAAATATTCACCCATTTATCACCTTGTACGTTGTTTAGACAGTCCCCTGGCTTAAATTGGTTGTAAACCCTTACAATCCACTTTTTGCTACAGGTAAGCCTATAATAAGGCTTACCTGTAGCTAGCCTGGATATCTCCTAAACCTGCATGGTTTAGGAGATATCCCCCTGTATCTGCATGTGCCAAAGTCATCGGCACATGCGCACTGAAGCAATGGCACGTCGTGCCATTGCTTCAGTTAGACTGTGCCGTTAGACTGTGCCGTTACCGGCGGCTCCCGCGCGCATGTGCGGGAGTGACGTCACGAGGCTACGGCCAATCACAGAGCCAGAGACAGCCGCCCCAGAAGGAAGAGGGGCGAGAAGATGGACGCAGCCTGCACAAGGGACAGAGCTGGATTCGTCACATAATGGGGAAGTTCTGGTGGCAAAACAGTTCTTCTTTCCAAAGGGCAGCATGGGTATTACCCATTCTGCTTGAAGCTCTAAGGGGATTATTTCAAATGAAAGGTTTTCATAGAAATATACACAATTTGCATTGTCTCTCTTGACCCGGGAGACTTTCTGTTTTTTGTGGGCATCAAAGATAACCGATGTTCCCATCTCCAACAAATTCTGTGCCTTTCTATAGGGCCCATGCACTATCAATCTGGGGGCCTGCCCCTCGTCCTCCCATCAGCACCTTAGTACTTTGTTGCTGGACACAGTACTAGCCTTGTTGTCTTCCCAAAACATTATCATGGTGGGATCTTTTTATGACCTCCTGGTGAGGGAACAATATTCACAGACTCAATTGATCACGCTGACATGATCCTCTAGGTATTTCAGTAATTTGGATGGGTCCAGAACCTTCTGAGATCATCCATGGAACTGACTCACCTTAGGAAAATCTGAATCGTCCCACACACAGCTCAGTGCTTTTCCTCATTGATATATTTGCACATTCTCTTCTCAGATTCAAGCTCTCTAGACCTGTAGCTATCTAGGTTTCCACTTTTGTATGAAACTCCTAGAACTAGGGGTAGCCTCATCTGAGGCAAATTTCTTTGGCCTAGTTTTAACTCAGGTCTTTATAGGACTTTATTCTTCAGAGAAAAGGTTGATTCCATCTTTGGACAGGTGATTTGCTGATCACTGAGGCACAGGGGTGCAGCTCTGGAGCGGGGGAGTTCTCCCTTCCTTCTTGTTACTTAAGAAATCCCCACAGCAGATACTAGTTGGCCGGTCTGGGGAGGAGACCTGGACACTTTTGATTACAAGCAACTTGGTTGTCTTTAGGGTCTCATTTCACAAAGTAACATCCAGAAGTTCTGGGCAGTTTGATGGTCCCTACAGTATTAGACCACCTTAGTGGAAGGTTATACAATCTGGATTCAAGCAGACAATGCCAGGGAGGCAGCATACATCAATTGTCAGGTGGATCCTGAATTTAGCTGTAGCAAAAATATAGATTGGTATCCTCGACAAAATGTCAGGTTTTAATCTTGTTAGACACAAGCATTCCAAATATACTGTATACAGTGGCAGGCAGACTGCATCAGAATCAGCATCTAAATCTGTGAGTGATTCCTACCCCTTGAGATATTCCTGGAAGTGTGTTGCAGGTAGAAGTTCACTACCTGGCCCTGGGGTCAAACTAAAAGCTAGGCAGTTTTAGCAGCTCAGGCGTAGTGGTCCTTTGGTAGATGCAGTGGATGCTCTGGTGACTTCATGAGATCAGTACTTCCTGACATATTCCTTCTTTTGTTATCTTGCATGTTCAGGGTGGAAGGCATTTCAGTGTTCCTTATTATTCCAAGCTGACCCAGGCAGATGTGATACACCAAACTAAAGAAGCGCCAGGCAGTTGCTCTGAGGGATCTACTGCATCAGGGTCATCTGTTCCCAAGGATATTTTTTGCCAGCCAGCTTTAAGCTGCCTTTGAGACCTTGAATCTCAAGTTCTGAGAGACAGGGCATTGTGGAGTAAAGGAATCCCTTGATGCTAAGCTGGGAGGTCTACTTCTTGGTAAATATATTGCTTTATTTGTATGCTTATCTTGGTGTAAGCCTCTGCACCTTCTCGCCAGGAGTTTCTTCATTGGACAAGTTCTTTCCTACAGCTGGGCTTAGATAGGACATTTGCTGCCCATGTTACTTTGTTGGATCTGAAATAGTTCAATCGTAGTCTTCACATGGGGTGAGGCGAATGTTCAGACTGGTGGTCTTTTCTGGCATGGAACCCTTCAAAGGTTTTTAATAAGGTTGTTGGGATTAAGTTCTCCATCTTCCTTGGAGTAATTTCTATATATCTTCCCAAACAGAGCATGATTTCCCAGTTCTTTGGTCTGCCTCCAGTTCATCCAAAGGAAGTTTCCATCTCGAATGCCTCGTACACACGACCGGTTTTTCAGACTGGAAAACTGCCAAACCCGCCGGCCAAAAAAAGAGAACCAGAAAAAATCCTAGCGGGAAAACCGTTCGTCTGTATGCTTTTCCGAGGGGAAAAAAAACGCGCATGTTCGGAAACAATTGGACGCATGCTCGGAAGCATAGAACATAATTTTGTCGGCTCGTCATAGTCTTTTACGTCACCGCGTTCTTAGCAGTTCACCGGACTTTTGTGTGACCGTGTGTATGCAAGGCAGGCTTGAGAGGAATTTTGTCGGGAAAACCATTTGTGTGTACGAGGCATTAGTTGGGTGTAGTCAGGATAGAGAGTCTTTCTCTTAGGCTTTACTTTACTTTTGATAAACACACTGGATATAATCCGTGACTAAACAGTGCTTGCTACTTATATAAATATTGTGAAATACAACCTTGTAAATCCATGATAACTTAAAAAATTTAAACCATATTAATATTAAAAAAATGTCAATATTAAAACCAAATAAAATCCCTGTAAATGAAAATTTGTGAAGTGATACAACATAGAAGTGTTCTAGTCCATATATCAAACAATCTCTGTGGAAGGATGTTAAAAAAACAACACTGATGGAATCTAATAAAATAAAATAAACAATGAAACAAAATTGAATAGGGGCTAGTTGATCAACCTGTCCGTATTCCTGTGTAGATGATTTTGACAGGTGCAACAGAAATCTTGATTTCATACACCCTTACTATTCACACAATACAATGTGCATAACTTCCAAAGAAAATAGGCATATTTGGAATCTGGGTCCCTACTCACCAGATCCTATTGACCTTCTCTGCCTTACGACAGGAGAAATCAAAATGGGCTTGTATGGTCACCGTGACCAACTGCAGATCTCCAGCTGGAATATCTCACCCTCTCTAGACACCAGATGGTTCAGGCATGGGCTTCCACTACCACTCCTCCTCCCTCCTGCATGACAGGGAATTGAGTTGGATCTGGCTTGTGGGGTCACCGTGACCGGATGCTGATCCTCATCCAAAAAGCCCCGTTGCCTATGCCTGGCCAAGTGGAGTGCTACAAGCGTAACTCAAATATGGCACAGTGGACCATGGAAAAAGGCTCCTCATAGCGTAAAATTACTTAGTTTATTGTTTTTAAAAACTGACATCTGTGTTGCGTTTGTTAAAAATATGATTTTTATTATATTACTCAGACATAGGATACATGGGACAATTTTACAATAGTGAGTTGGTCAGATTACTGTCAGTCTTTTGGTTTGAGTAGATTTCTCAAACAAATGCTGTTTTCATACAATGGGGTTAGATACTATTGTTGTATTCGTGTCTATAGCTACAGTAAACAAGTAAGACATTACTTGTTTGAGATTTCTTTCAGCTCTCAAACTGAAAGAATGACTGTTAGATTACTGACAGATTTGGTTTAAGTAGACAATAGGTAGATAGCATTGTTGTATTCAACAGTCCATTGTTGAATACAGCTACAGTAAACAGGTATGTTTTCTTTTGTTTGGTTGGTTGCCTGACACATAAAAGCAGGCATAAGCTAGGACAGACACACATCATGTTGCTGTAACATCAGGAGAAGCCACTCATCATAAGAAGAAGATGCCTGGTCACCAGGAATGGAGATCATGAACATAGAGTAATCGAAGTTAAGTAACCTTTAAATGTATTTGTACTGTTATAGACCATAGGCTGTTCATTTGCTAGGCATTTTGTTTGTTATAGAGATCTGTCAGTCTTGTATTGTAGTCCTAATATTGTAATAGTTTTGTATGTACAGCATCTTGTATAGTAAAAGCACATTTACACACTGCAGAAGTCTCAGCTTCCTTGTTATACCACAGAGTAACCATGCTAGATAGACGCAAGCAAAACATTTGGGGGCTCGGCCGCGATCTGTGCTATAATTCAATTGAAGCAGACTTGTTTTTCTGTAGTGTGTTGTGTAGCTTGTGCTAGGTAAAATGCTGCGTAAGCTGTTTAGGAAAAGCAAGGCTGCAGAGGGTTCTGGTGACCAGAAGAAAGTGTGCAGCTTACCTATCTGGGCCAGAAATAATGAGTGGGAGCCTCTTGCTAAAGAATTTGTGAAGTATGCTTCTCCCTTGAAGCTGACTTGGGGTGATAAAGTCTCAGATCATTTTGTAGATTTTAGCCTTAAGGGGTTAAATTTAAGTAAGAAAGAGAAGAGGACAGTGTCCACAGTGGGTTTGTACTTCCTTCATGCTCTCTATACTGAATCACATAGAAGGGAGAAGGCAGAGGCAGAAGTTAAGGTATTAAAAGACCAGCTAGCAGTTGCTTCAGAGTGTGTTCGTTCAACTGGTAGTCAGGCTGATGATTTGCAAGAGCGGTGTGCAGCCCTCATGACCAAATCAATTAATGCCTTAAGGAAAAGGAAGGGGCGTAAACCTGTTAGTAAAGCCAGGGTACGTGCCATTGTCACATCCCAAAATTGGGATTGTGAGGATGTGCTCTCCTCAAATGATAGTGAGGATGAGGAGATAGAGTTTGATATTTCAGATGATGATCTGCTAGTGGGAAAGAAAACGTATGCCAGACCTCTCATTACTAAGCATAGGAAACGGCAACATGATAGAGAGGATATGGCAGATGGGGAGGTGCATTATCGCAACCCCAGAGATGTTGAAATTGAAGAAGTTCGGGAGTTTACACAAACTGAACTCCATGAGCTGGCAAAATAATACAAACAAAGGTCTGGGGAGCCCCTATTGAGTTGGCTCCTACGCTTATGGGATGAAGGGGCGGACAGTGTTGTTTTGTCAGGTAAGGAAGCAGTGGCTATGGGAGTGTTAACCCATGATCCACAATTGCGTCAGGCAATGCGAAAAGCCAGAGAGTTTAGCGTGAATTTTTCCCTGTTAGACCTTGTGAGAGCTGGAATAGTCCGAGTATACGCTAGTCCTACTGACCTGGAAAATACCTACTTCTGGAGATCAATAGGAGAGGGTATTTCCAGGTTACGTGAGATGGGTTGTATAACCAGATTAAATACATTTGCAGAATGGATAGGTCCAGATATGGAACCCTTTACGTCTGCTCTGCGCTCTAAGCTGATGAAGTCTGCGCCATTTAATCTCAGGGCTCCATTATTGTCTTTGTTGGGAGGCCTGGGATTAAACAGCAAGATTCATGAAGCCACAACCCTTTTAAGCCAGTTGGGGGAGATAGAGGAGACTAAAACAAAACCTGTCAGGGCAGTAGATAAGGTCAAGGCCAGACAGAGGGAATACAAGCAGAAAAGAACAGAGAAGAAACATAATGGGGTAGAGAAGACAGAAGGTGAAGAGAAAACCAGGCTAGTTATTTCTAGGAAAGAAATGTGGGTGAACCTATTAAAGGCAGGAGTACCTAAAGATGAGATAGATGGCATTTCTACTGCAGAAATGCTGAAGAGGTGGAAACATTTAGTAGGTAAAACTGTCAGGGTTAGAAACACTACTCCTAGTGAAGATAACATAAGCCTAGACTAAGAGGAAACAGAACAGACCCCTCCTGTTAGCCCCAAGCCAATTCCCAAAACTGTACATGAACCCAAATCCCTTTATCCTGGGGAGGAGTTAGAGAGAATCAGAAAAGGGGATTGGGAGGTTCCTTATCCTTTATGAAGGGAAGGTGAGTCTCCTGTAATAGCAGCAAGGGCAGTGACAGCAGGAGACAGACGCCCATATGCACCTGTCACTGTATGGTGGGGGAAGTCATCTTCTCCTACACATGTAATGGCTTTAGTTGATAGCGGAGCTGAAGTTACACTTTTGCAAGGAAATCCTTCCCATCACAAAGGAGAATTGATTTATGTAGAAGGTTTGGGAGGGCAAACTACACCAGCAGTTAGGATACGGGTGAAATTGGCTATTGGCAAGGGATCAGGATTTATAACAAATGTTTTGATATCAGAGTTACCCGAAAATATTCTTGGGATGGATGTACTTCAAGGTCAGTCAATTCAGACATTCGGGTATCCTGATAAAGCGTATCTGGTAAGGGCGGTGAAGGCTGTTGTCAGAGGTCAGGTGAAATGGACCCCTGTCTACATTCCTCCACCAGAGAAGCCAGTCTGTCTCAAGCAGTACAGACTTCCTGGAGGCCACAAAGAAATTGGGGAGACTATTCAAGAACTGTTGAGAGTAGGGATCCTTAGACCTGCTGTAAGTCCTTTCTCGTCTTCGGTGTTCCCAGTAAAGAAACCTGATGGGACATATAGAATGACTGTGGATTACAGAGGTCTAAACAAAGTGGCACCTCCATTGAAGTCAGCTGTACCAGATATGATCTCAATTGTTGAGAAAATTGCTAAAGATGCAGGAGAATATCATGCTGTGATAGACCTGGCTAATGCTTTCTTTTCAATTTTGATAGACCCAGAGTGTCAAGACCAGTTTGCTATGGTGTGGGATGGCCGCCAGTACACTTTCACTGTCCTTCTGCAAGGTTATCTTCATTCTCCAACGATTTGTCATGGACTGATTGCCCGAGATTTAAGTACCCTGAATTTGAAAGTCGCTGTGTTTCACTACATTGATGACATCATGATCTCTGGGACAAAAGAAGATGTAACTGAAGCACTGCACCTGCTGATACAGCACTTGGAGAACAGAGGGTGGGCTATCAACAGAGACCAAGTCCAAGGACCTGCCACAGAGGTGAAATTCCTAAAAATGATGTGGACCGGGCCACAGAGGAAGATTCCAGAGACAGTTGTGCAAACTATCCAGGCGCTCTGGCCCCCTACTACCGAAAAGGAGGCACAGAAGTTCATTGGAGTTGTGGGATTCTGGAGATCGTTCATCCCACATCTTGGACTGATATTGAGGCCTATATACAATGTTACCAGAAAAAAGACTGAGTTCTCATGGGGTTCAGAGCAGTGGACTGCATTTCTGGCTGCTAAAGAAGCTATTTTGCAGCATCAGGGATTGGGACCCGTGAGACAAGGAGTACCATTTCAGCTGGATGTAGTGGAGCAGAATGGTACCATATCTTGGAGTCTGTGGAAGCCAAATGAAAAGAAAGGACTGAGAGCAATACCTATTGGATTTTGGTCCAAACAACTGACAGGGGCACAGACGAGATACACGCCCCTAGAGAAGTACCTGTTCGGGGCCTACACAGCACTTCAACATGTAAAGACCATTACAGAAAAGGACACAGTCACCATCCATACTGCATTGCCAATAGCAGGATGGGTGAGAGATAATGGACTGACCACTAGAGCAGCTGTAGCCCAGAACCAGACACTGATGAAATGGAAGTGGTACCTTCAAGAAAGAGGGGGTATTGCAGCTGGGGATGTTAGAGACATTTCAAAACAGTTGGCAGGGCTTGTTACTTTTACCAGCACCCGGCCAGAAGAAGAAATTCCCGTGCTGCAGTCATCCCCCATTCAAGAGGCTCCACCCTTTTAGTCTCTGTCAGAAGACATGAAGGAGTCAGCGTGGTTCACTGATGGTTCAGCCATAGTCGCCTCGTCTGGGCGTAAATGGACAGTAGCAGCCTACAACCCAAGTACAGACACAGTCCTGCAGGAGTCCGGAATCGGAGGATCCAGTCAGTATGCAGAGTTGAAAGCTGTAGTGATGACTCTTGACACTTGACCACTGGGCACTTAAACCCCCTTAATAACCAGACCAATTTTCAGCTTTCGGTGCTCTCACATTTTGAATGACAATTACTCAGTCATACAACACTGTACCCACATGAATTTTTTGTCCTTTTTTTCACACAAATAGAGCTTTCTTTTGGTGGTATTTAATCACTGTTGGTTTTTTTATTTTTTGCGCTATAAGAGGAAAAAGACTGAAAATTTTGTAAAAAAAATGATTTTTTTTTCGTTTCTGTTATAAAATTTTGCAAATTACTATTTTTTCTTCATAAATTTTGGGCAAAATTTATACTGCTACATATCTTTGGTAAAACTAAGTACAAATTGGTGGATATTATTTGGTCTTTGTGAAAGTTATAGAGTCCACAAGCTATGGTGCCAATATCTGAAAATTGATCACACCTGAAGTACTGACGGCCGATCTCATTTCTTGAGACCCTAACATGCCAGAAAAGTACAAATACCCCCCAAATGACCCCTTTTTGGAAAGAAGACATTCGAAGGTATTCAGAAAGAGGCATTGTGAGTTTTTTGAAGTTGTCATTTTTTCCCACAATTCTTTGCAAAATCAAGATTTTTTTTTCTTTTTTTTTTTTTTCACAAAATTGTCATATTAGCAGGTTATTTCTCACACACAGCATATGCATTCCACAAATTACACCCCAAAATACATTCTGCTATTACTCCCGAGTATGGCGATACCACATGTGTGAGACTTTTACACAGCGTGGCCACATAGAGAGGCCCAACATGCAGGGAGCACCTTCAGGCGTTCTGGAGCACCCAGGCCAATTCTGACATTTCTCTCCTACATGTAAAAATCATCATTTGTTTGCTAGAAAATTACATAGAACCCCAAAACATTATATATTTTTTTTAGCAAAGACCTTAGAGAATATAATGGTGGTTGTTGCAACTTTTTATCTCGCACGATATTTGCACAGCAATTTTTTTAACGCGTTTTTTACGGAAAAAAAAATGTTTTGTGCTTAAAAAAAAAGAACAGTAAAGTTAGCCCAATGTTTTTGCATAATGTGAAAGATGAAGTTACGCCGAGTAAATAGATACCTAACATGTCACCCTTAAAAATTGCACACACTCGTGGAATGGCGCCAAACTTCGCTACTTAAAAAATCCCCATAGGCGACGCTTTAAATATTTTTACTGGTTACATGTTTTGAGTTACAGAGGAGGTCTAGGGCCAAAATGATTGCTCTCGCTCTAACGTTCGCAGAGATACCTCACATGTGTGGTTTGAAAACCGTTTTCATATGTGGGCGGGACTTACGTATGCGTTCGCTTCTGTATGCGAGCTCACGGGGACAGGGGCGCTTTAAAAAAAAAATATTTTTTTATTGTTCATTTTACTTTATTTATTTTAGTTTGACATGTTTTTCCGCCCCAAAATTTTTTTTGATCACTTTTATACCTATTACAAGGAACGTAAACATCCCTTGTAATAGGAATATGGCATGACAGGTCCTCTTTACAGTGAGATATGGGGTCAATAAGACCCCACATCTCACCTCTAGGCTGGGAAGCCTGAAAAAATAAATAAATAAATAAATCCTGGCTTTGATCATAGCGGTGAGTCGGTAGAAGCACCGGAGGGTGGCGGGGGGGGACATCCCCTCTCGCCTCCCGTAAGAATGATCAAGCGGCGGAACAGCCACTATGATTGTTCTTATGGTGTAGGGAATCGCCGGCTGAAAAAGCTGATATCTGAATGATGCCTGTAGCTGCAAGCATCATTCAGATATCCCCGCACAAAGTCAAGGACGTCATATGACGGCCGGCGGGCGGGAAGTGGTTATTGCAGAGTATTGCTGGGCATTGCGGAGTATTGCCGGGCATTGCGGAGTATTGCCGGGCATTGCGGAGTATTGCCGGGCATTGCGGAGTATTGCGGACTATGGCAGGGTATTGCACAGGGTATTGCACAGGGGGTATTGCACAGGGTATTGCAGGTATTGCAGAGTATTGCGCAGGGTATTGCAGAGTATTGTGCAGGGTATTGCAGAGTATTGTGCAGGGTATTGCAGAGTATTGCGCAGGGTATTGCAGAGTATTGTGCAGGGTATTGCAGAGTATTGTGCAGGGTATTGCAGAGTATTGTGCAGGGTATTGCAGAGTATTTTGCAGGGTATTGCAGAGTATTTTGCAGGGTATTGCAGAGTATTGCACCGAGTATTGCGCAGGGTATTTTGCAGAGTATTGGCAGGGTGTATTGCAGAGTATTGGCAGGGTGTATTGCAGAGTATTGGCAGGGTGTATTGCAGAGTATTGGCAGGGTGTATTGCAGAGTATTAGCAGGGTGTATTGCAGAGTATTGCACAGGGATGGCTGAGCAGGGATGGATGGATGGCTGGATCTGTGACTGCAATTGTCACAGATCCAGCCCACAGAGCTGCTGCTGCCATCCGCTCCCTCCCCCTCCCCTCTCACACTGTACCGATCGGTACAGAGAGGGGAGGGAGGAACCGGCGTCATCAAATGACGCCGGTCTGTTTACAAGTGATTGCTCCGTCATTCGACGGAGCGATCACGTGGTAAACGGCCGCTATCAGCGGCGATTTACCGCGATTCGTGATCCGCCGGGTCCTCTGGACCTGGCGGTCACGGAGTTTCCCGTGTGCGCGCCCCAGGGGGCGCGCGGGAGCGCGATTCTGGGAGGACGTTATATAACGTCCTCCCAGAGTTAAGCAACCACCTTGTCGACGTTATTTGTCGGCAGGTGGTTGTTAAGTGGTTAAAAGACTGACAACTTGGATGCCCACGTGGAAGTCCAATGAATGGATGATTCATGGAAAGGTGGTGTGGGGAGGCAAGGAAGTCTGGGACTACATCTGGAAGGAAGCTCACTCCCGCACCATAAAAGTGGGGCATGTTGAAGCACATGTGCCCCTAGTACCAGACTTTGAGAACTATAACAGAGTTGCAGATGAAATCGCCAAAGTGAAGGCAGTTGTGCCAATTGATCCTGTTTTGATGAACTTGGCCAACTGGGCCCACAAGCAATCTGGACATTTGGGGCAGAAAGCAACATATGAATGGGCACAGCACAGAGGATTGCCTATATCCATGGACATGATAAAGACTGTAATAGGGAACTGTACAGTGTGTGGAGAAGTGCGACAATGGCCATTGCAAAAGTACTCCACCGGGTCGATTAAGAGGGGTGAGAGGCCTTTAGAGATCTGGCAGATTGACTTCATCGGTCCCCTGCCCCAGGGAAACAATGGACTGAGATATTGTTGCACTGCAGTGGACACCTATTCAGGACTTATGCTTGTTCATCCTTGCAAACGTGCAGATCAAGCCACAACGCTTCAACTGCTTCAGAAACTTGTCGTTGCTTATGGTTGTCCCAAACAAGTCCAAAGTGATAATGGCTCACACTTCACCGGATCAACAGTACAGCAGTGGGCCAAAGATTCTGGAGTGTACTGGTTGTGCCACATCCCATACCATCCACAGGCAGCTGGTTTGATTGAAAGATACAACGGGCTATTGAAGGACCAGATATGCAAACTTACACCCACACATACACTAAGGGGGTGGGATCGGGTCCTCACACAGGCAGTCATGTTGTTAAATTCTAGGCCAATGGCCAAAAGCACACCATATGAGAGGATGGTAGGGGCTGAGGCACAGATTCCACAGCTGGAGTGTAGAGTTCAGTATTCATGTAAGGCTCCTGAAAAAACAGGGTTTAACAGATACCATGTTACTGTTTCCCATGACATAGAAACCAAGAGTGACATATCTGAAGCTGAAGCCTATCTAGGAATGAGAGGGGATCTGGCAGGAAGGTTTGAAGTTATATTTGCATTGGCAGAAAAGCTTCAAGACAGTGGCTGGGGCTCTGACTGGTTAGTGGATACTTCTCAGCAAGAGTGGAGAGTGAGGTTACATAACATCAAACCTTCCAAAATAAACAGCAGTGATCTTCTGGGAAATATCAATATATTTCCTCTCCTCCCTATTGATGTTCTTTGGGAGGGTCAGAGGTGCATACAGGCAGGTGGCAAAGTATTGGTCAGATATCGAGGCAAGAAGCCATTTAGAGGAGAGATTGTAGCTGAAGGGCCAGGATCTACTGTTTATGTATTGTTAGAAGGAACAGATAATCCGCTTTGTTTTCCACTCCACAGACTGTCTCCGATTTGATCCATAGGAAGACCAGAGAAAAGTGGTTACATGATGTAAAGAATGACGGAAGATCGCAAGAGCTGTGGAGAGCAAGGCCTTTGATGTATTTCAAGCCTGGACTTGTTTCTAAAGAACTTTAGAATGGACTTTCTAATGAACTATTATCCAAAGACTGAAACACCTTCCCAGTGACAGAAATATGGGAGGGGTTGCATTTAAGGAAAATTCATGTGTAGAATGAGTTGTTAGTAATGAAGAGATTTTCTGTGTAGTCTGAGAGAGAAAAAAAAATCATAGGGTGGAATGTGTTGCGTTTGTTAAAAATATGATTTTTATTATATTACTCAGACATAGGATACATGGGACAATTTTACAATAGTGAGTTGGTCAGATTACTGTCAGTCTTTTGGTTTGAGTAGATTTCTCAAACAAATGTTGTTTTCATACAATGGGATTAGATACCATTGTTGTATTCATGTCTATAGCTACAGTAAACAAGTAAGACATTACTTGTTTGAGATTTCTTTCAGCTCTCAAACTGAAAGAATGACTGTTAGATTACTGACAGATTTGGTTTAAGTAGACAATAGGTAGATAGCATTGTTGTATTCAACAGTCCATTGTTGAATACAGCTACAGTAAACAGGTATGTTTTCTGTTGTTTGGTAACTCAGCCTGACACATAAAAGCAGGCATAAGCTAGGACAGACACACATCATGTTGCTGTAAGATCAGGAGAAGCCACTCATCATAAGAAGAAGATGCCTGGTCACCAGGAATGGAGATCATGAACATAGAGTAATCGAAGTTAAGTAACCTTTAAATGTATTTGTACTGTTATAGACCATAGGCTGTTCATTTGCTACGCATTTTGCTTGTTATAGAGATCTGTCAGTCTTGTATTGTAGTCCTAATATTGTAATAGTTTTGTATGTACAGCATCTTGTATAGTAAAAGCACATTTACACACTGCAGAAGTCTCAGCTTCCTTGTTATACCACAGAGTAACCTTGCTAGATAGACGCAAGCAAAACAACATCAATAAAACATTGGATTTGCAGTAGCCAAATGGCTTCAAGACAGTTGCAAAAAATTCCAATAGATATCACTAATATCACATCTACCTCAATGCAGGTGGTCAGACACTATAGCTGGCTACTGTGTGCTTCACCTATAGCAGCCCCCTTTCCCTTAAGACAAGCAGGCCTACCAGTACTTGGTTGCCCCCATGACTTATACACAATGCTATAGTGCCTGGAATGGAACTTTTATACATAAGCCAAAAAAGGTAAAAGACAGTGAGTGATATCCATCCTGTTGCCAGGGAAGCAAAGAATAGGGCAATGATGTGTCATACCCCCTGGGAAGTCCAATAGGGTGCACGCAAAAGGAGGGGAACATATGTATCTGCGATATGGTCTGGTGGGAAAGAAAAAGAAATAGAAAAAAAAAAAAACATATTACTAATAACCAAAGTTTTAAAGATTTGTTTACAATATGCATGGGCTGACATGGAGTTAATGGGGATTGTCAGACCAAAACAACTACCAACAAATTAGCGGCATCAGCTGCAAAAAATAGGAAACATGTATCAAAGCAAAAAAACAAAAAAAAAATGAAAGCTGATTGGTTTCTATGCACAGCTGCACCAGAGTTTGCACTCTCCATTTTTAACAAATCAACCACAATATGTGCTTTTTAATTACAATATGGCTTTTGTTGAAATTATATATTATAATATTTAAACAAAAGCATAGTTTTCCTTGATTTGACTGAATACAGTAATTGAGTTGAATATCTTGAAATCTTAGTTAAAAAAAAACCCTACTTCCAACATTTTCTCCTGTAATTTTCTCTCTTTTTTTTTTTTGTTTGTTATTTATAAAATCCTATAAACTACAGAATCCTAAAATTTCCCTGTTTGGCCACAGATGAGGTAATTGGATGCCAATAATTTTGACAGTTTTACTCGTTTATTGCTGTACATCTGTTAGGGGTTTCTTAAGAGCTCTTTAAAAGCCCACTTGACAGATCTTGAAAAAGTAATAACCAACCGATATAAAGAACAGTGCTGGAGGAAATTAGAGAAGGCAAAATTTGGCAGACACATCAAGTCTTCTTCACAGCTGGTAATATACAATTTTTACCTGTGGCAGTGAACACCAAAGAAATACCAGCATAGAGCTTGTGAAAACAAAATACTCTATCCAATTCTGTGAAAGGCCAAAGTGTTAACAACTCTATTTTCTCATGATTTATTTCAGTGTTGGGCATATGTTTTTCACTATCTATATCCATTTGGTGTATGTACTGTAATTACTCTAGTGCTTATCTGAATGCCTGATCTTATGTTTGATGCGAAAGAGCTGTAGTTTAAAATGATAAGTCAGCAGTTGTGATGATTAAGCTTGCTATGGAAAATTCTTGGTCTTGTAAATGTCTTGTACCTGTGAACCTTAGATATTTTTTAAGATTTCAATAAACAGCTTTTATTTAGAAAGTCCTTGGAAACTGAGCTAGGATATTAATGTAGGTGTGCTGTATCTTAGCTAATTGGATGGTGATTGTCTTTAAAGCCAAAATTAAGGGATATTCTGTAATCATTTCTACGGAAAGAAAATTAAAAGACAAATAGTTAGACAAAAATAGTTAAAGAGACACTCAAAGTGACTGTGTCTAAGGCCCCCCACACATGCTCATAATTACCTCTCCATCACTCCTCTGTCAAAAGTTGGTGCAAATTACCCAGTAGGCAGGCTCGGACTGGTCTGCCAGAGGGCTAGAGGAACCTCCAGTGGGCCCTGTATTAATAGACTGCGACTTCTTATGCATGGCAACATGTTGCTTTTGCCTTCCAGACAGACCCAGCTTTCTTTGCACACATGAGGAGGGAATCTTTAAACATGCTGCTCCTCCTCAGCACTGCTTCCCCATGGTTTCAGCAGCAGCAGCAGCAGCGAGATAGGAAGTGAAGAAGCTAGAAGGACAGCCAGCCATGCCACCAGAAGGAGGAGTAAGTTACTCTGTGTGTGAGTATGTAAGTGTGTGTATGTATGTCACTGTGTATGAGTGTATGTGAGTGTGTGTGTTTATGTAGGTGTGTTGTATGTGAGTATGTATATGTATGTAAGTGTGTGTGTGTATGCATATGTCTGTAACTGTGATAGAATGCCTTGAGGGTAAAGTTTAACACTTTCCCGCTCAGCATATTGTAAAATGACATCTGGGCGGGAGCACTGTTCTTGTAGGACATCACATGATCACCACGGGCCATGCTCCGGCGCGATCTGTCACCTGCCATGTCCACCAGACATGGCCGATTACAGATCATGGCCAATAACAGCAGATCACATGACAGTTGTACACAATGAAAGGCTTTGATTCATGCCTGTCATTGTGTACTATTTTGAAGAGTTCTGTGATTGGTCACAGTCATCACATGGTACAGACATGTCCAATCACAGCTCATCTGTATCATGTGAGAACTGTGGCCTGTGGCCAATCGCAGCAGATCACATGACAGTTGTACAAAATGAAAGGCTTTGATTTATACCTGTCACTGTGTACTATTGTGATGAGTTCTGTGATTGGTTACAGTCATCACATGGTACAGACAGGGCCAATCACAACTCATCCATACCATGTGAGAACTGTGGCCATCACAATAGTAAACACTGAATAAGTAGTCTTCATTTAGAAAAAATGGTTGCTTATAACTGTAAAATTCACAGTTATAAGTAACCATAGTGAGTAAAAAAAAAAAATCCCGATCACCTCTCCAGAGTAGCACAGTGTTGTTATGGTAACACTGTATTGCTCTGGTCACTATATGTAAAACAGAAAAAAATTGAATAAAAAAAAATATTAAAAATTTAAATCTGTCACCAGTCAGTGTCCCTGATCACCACTACACCAGTTATATGATGACACTGTACTGCACTGGTGACAGTATGCAAACTTTTTTAAAAATATATTTTTTTCATTTTCTGCAAAATTGTGATAAAAAATTACGACTTCAAAACACTCGCCATTCCTCTTACTAAATACCTTAGACTGTCTACTTTTCAAAAAGGGGTAATTTTGCGGGTGTTTGTACTGTCCTGGCATTTTCCTGCCTCAAGAAATGAGATAGGCTGTCAGTACATCAGGATTAATAAATTTTCAGATATATATATACCGTAGTTTGTGGACTCTATAACTTTCCTACAGACTAAATAATATACCGTACACTAATTTGGGTTATTTTGACCAAAGATATGGAGCAGTATACAATTTGGCCTAAATTTACAAAGAAAGATTATTTATTCACAAAATTTTATAACAGAAACATAGAAAAACACGTTTTTTTCAACATTTGTGTTCTTTTCTAGTTTGTTTTGCAAAAAACAAAAAACAAAAACAGTGGTGATTAAATACTTCCAAAATACATTTTTTTGTGTGGAAAAAAAATGCTAAAAACGTCATAAGGGTTAGTGTTGCATGACCACACAATTGTCATTCAAAGTGTGACAGCGCTGAAAGCTGAAACTTGGCCTGGGCAGGAAGGGGGTAAAAGTGTCCAGTATGGTAATGTAAATGGTTCTTTTAGGCCCCATTCACATTTTTGCACTCTGTTATATTATGTTGCGTTATGCTGCATGTTGCATTACAGCAACAATAGGCTACCTAGTGCAGTGGTCATCACCCCTGTCCTTAGGGCCCACTAACAGGCCAGGTTTTAAGTATTACCTTTGGGGAGATGCAGACTAGAATACTGCAATCACTGAGCAGCAAATGATATCACCTGTGATTTATTTCAGTTATCTTGCAAACCTGGCCTGTTAGTGGGCCCTGAGGACAGGGTTGATGACCAATGACCTGGTGCACTAAATGTGGCAATGCACTTTAGTTGAGGTGTGTTGAAAACGTGCGTTAAGGTGCCATTCAGATTCACACCAATGTGCAGAACAGTGTGAACAGGGCCGAAAATGCTATGCATTGTGTTGGTGTGATTGTCATATAACTAGCTTGATGCATTTTCCATTGGTTACTGTACTGGCTGCTGTATGCTGATGCTCCACACCAGATACCTCCTGCTCCTGATAATAGCCCAGCTTTAAAAAGGCACCAATTTCTCTTGGTCACTTCCACCAAGCTTCCTCATATATACCACATGTGGAAAATGATAGAGGCATACAATAGTGTGATACCATTTAAAAAATGTTTCATTTATAAAAACGCTCAATATACATGTAACTCACATTTGCATAGTCAGAAAATCACTTATAAAGTGCTGTAGTGGTGTAGTGCTGAGGGGGGATAGAGTCACCTGAATCCAGGTTCTGTAGCCCCGGTTTCACAGCGTTCAATGCGTCCTATACCTCCTCTCCAGACCACTTCCTGCTTCCCTCATGTCAGACAATCAGGTTCCTCCTACTGGTTTCGTCACAGATCTAGTGACTTCCTCTGGGACTTCTCAGAAATAATATATTTTTTGCCTTTTTTTATACCTTAACTACTTGCCGACCGGCTGCAATACATATAAAATGCACCTTCGCCTAAGTAAACAAAAATCCTTGCACCCACCCTGCCTGCTTGCTCAGCACAGTGTCTGCATGAGTGGAGCAGACATGAACCTGTCATCCGCCTATTCAGTGCAGTGCTCGGCTGAAGGACTCAACCAGTGTGAAAGGGGCTTATTAATAAACATTATTAGATACCCTATTCCTAAGATTTGGAAGTCAATCAGATCACCTGATCTGAGGGATTAGTTATACCAGTTATGCCTACATTTTGAAGCAAGAGGCCTTGCATATCATGACCTGTGGTCAATGATCCATTTTCATACCTTAAAAACAGTAAATAGTATAAATTAGATACTATGACAACTTTTATGATTTTTGTTTTTGTATTTTTCTTCGCTTACCATTTGTGTATGTTTATAATATGTAATGTAATACAGTAAGTCCCCTACATACGAATAAGTTCTGTTCCGAGAGCACGTTAGTAAGTCCAGTTTGTTTGTAAGTCCAACAAAGTTAGCCTAGATACCCAACAAACACAATCAGCCCAAAAAACCACTGTAATAGGTTTAATACACATTTCACACAAATAATACAAAAAAGGTTAAAATATAGATACAGTACTGTATACAGTAAAGTACACAGAACCACAGCCACCTGAAATGTGAAATAACTCATGAGATTGGACATGTAAATGTTCATATCTATACAAGTTCGCAGAAGGTAAGTATGTAGGGAACTAACAGTATGGCAATAGCTTGTATTTGGTTTTACTTTTTTTCCCTCTTATTGCACATATAAGATGAAAATAATAATAACGTTTAATTAGAACTCTAGTCCTCCCTATTAGCAGAGATCAGGTGACCAATAGTTGGGCGGAACACCCCCAAGTTTGGTTTACGCCTGAACTCTCGAACATCGCAAAAGTTCTGACCCGAACCCTAAACCCTATTGCCCCCCATTTGGAAGGCTTATGTGCAAGTTATTGGCCATAAAAAGGGCATGGGGACCCGGGTACTGCCCTGGGGGACATGTATCAATGTAAAAAGTTTTTTTTTTAAAGATATTTTTTTACAGGAGCAGTTATTTTAATGATGCTTAAAGTGAAACAATAAAAACTAAAATACCCTTTAAATATAGTGGCTGGGGGGTCCCCTTCGTCTGCCTATAAAGTGGTGCATCTGTACCATATATAGAACCAGCTGCAGCAAAAATGACATTTATAAAGAAAAAAAATGAGGTTTACATTTCCAGCAAAACAATAGCATTGCCGACAATACAAAAACGTAAAAAAATCATGATTGACGATTCATCTATATCGGGGGACCTTTTTTTTTTATTGTTTTAATAAAGAAATTGTCAAAAACTGCCTCCTGTCTCTCTTTATTTTTGAGACTTTTGAGACTTTTTTTGGTGAATGGGTAGGGAGGGGTACAATGTACCCCATGCTCATTTACATAGATGGGGTTGGGATCTTGGGGCCCCCTTGTTAAAAGGTTCTTCTAGATTCCACTAACCCCCTGCCAACAGACCCCCACAACCACTGCCTAGAGTTGCCGGAAAGAGGCCCTTGTCCCCATCAACATGCAGCGTACACACGATCGGAAATTCCGACAAGAAAACCGTGGATTTTTTTCAGACGGAATGTTGGCTCAAACTTGTGTTGCATACACAGGGTCACACAAATCTTGTCGGAAATTCCGAACGTCAAGAACGTGGTGACGTACAAGACATACGACGAGCCGAGATCAATGAAGTTCAATAGGCAGTTCGGCTCTTCTGCTTGATTCTAAGCATGCGTGTTTTTTTTTTGTGTCGGAATTGCATACAGACGATCAGAATTTTCAACAAGAACTTTTCTTGTCGGAAAATTTGAGGACCAGCTCTCAAATTTTTGTTGTCGGAAATTCCGACAGAAAATGTCTGATGGAGCCTACACACGGTCGGAATTTCTGACCAAAAGCTCACATCGAACTTTTCTTGTCAGAATTTCCGATCGTGTGTACGCGGCATTATTGGTTCCCAGACCTCTACAAAATTATTTAGCCGATATCATTCCAAAAAACATTTCTCCATAATATTCCAATAATTATTCACAAGGCTACTGTAAATGAATATGTGATTTGGAAAAGTTTTGAGAACAAAAAAAATTACTCTAAGATTAAACCATTTGTAATTATGATTTCTTAGTATAAGATATTTTGCCAACTTATGCCAAGTGATAATATTTTTCATTACGGATTATATTTGATTGAGCTTGCATGATTATTATGCAAATAAGGACATTAATTTTATTTTAATAGATGTCACTCTCACCAAAAGCAGTGCTCTATTAAACAGCTAAATTTGTATATCCAATAAACATACTGTAAATAATTAAATGTATTTTCCATTAACACAAGGTAAATAATTGCGTCTTTAACAAGAAAGTATAATTCCTAACTTATGTGTTTCGAAACCTCAAGAGTGTTGTGGAAATGTGCATTGCAGTAAATTAGTGAACACAGTTATGAAGCCATGATATACAGTACTGGGAATATATATACAGTATAGAAATATATTTTTATTATCTGAAGAGCATTATTACCTAACAATATTATGCCACACATGTGGCTTTTACGGTACTGTCTTCACAACCATGGCTTTTTGTTGATGTACAGTTCAATGTAGCTCATAAATAAACAAAGAAAGTACCTATGTAAATCACAACAACTTTCATGAAAACGTTTAGGTTTAATGGCATTAATGGTTAAGAAAAATTCATTTTTTTTTGTTACAGATTTACATAAAAAGATATATATTAGCTTGAGATTCAGCCCCCCAGACCACAAACTATGCACACTGGGCAGGGGGATAGGATTTAGCTCTCTCAAATTATAGAATAGTTTATCTAGTCAACATCCCAAGGTTTGAAAAAAATTACCAGCTATATCCTTCCTGAACTAGATATTTACTTGAAGCCATACAAATTTTTTAACTATAGGGCTGAAAGCACTCCAAACATGCAGTAGGTGGCAGATAAAAAGCTTTTTAAAATAAAAAAATATTGGGCCAAATTCACAAAAACTGGATGAAGAAAAACAGGTTTTGCTGCCCAGAGAAACCAGTCAGATCTACATCTATTGTCCAGAGCCTTCTTAAAAAATGCAGGTAGCACTTTTCAGATACTGTATGGCACTATTTTTTAGCCTATAAGCTTTGTCATCTACGTTTATCCGAATAATGATAACTAACTAGTTTTTCATATACTACTCTACGTCTTGTAATGTGCATTATCCTACCATGACAATGTTTGTACCTATGAGATTGCACAATAAACATATTGAAAAGAAAAATGCAGGTAGCGCAATGGCTTGCTGGTCAGCACTCCTGTTCCTGTCTTGTAGCACCAGACATCTTGGTTTGAATCCCAACCAAGACACTACCTGCATAGGATTTGATGTGACTTTGTTGGTTTTCTCCCACACTCCTCTGTCCAAAAATTGCCCTCATAGGGTGAGGGGAGTGACCACTCGTTTAGTTGTCTATGAGCCTGAACGAGGCGGTGTCGCCCTAAAGGATCATTCTCTAATGCGGGGGGATATGCTGTTTGTATTCTGCTGTTGTTGTGAAGTGTGACCAGCAGGACCAGGTAGTCGAGAACTTCTCCATTCTTTCCTGGGAAATGTGGATCAGCTCTTCCATGTCACAAATTCTTGAAATAGTCGTAAACCATTCCTTAAGTGACGGTATATGACCGGAGCGCCAGTGTTTGGGGATGCACAGTCTAGCCGCGTTAATCATGTGCATGGCTAGGGATTTTAAGTAGACTTTTCTAGATAGGGAGGTGTGGTGCAGGAGGAATTGTGCCGGTGTGAAGTCTAGGGAGTATGTGGTGACCGATGTGATGAGCCTGTGAACTTCCCTCCAGAAAGGCTGGATGCGTGTGCAATCCCACCAGATATGTAACATGGTTCCCACTTCCGCATTACACCTCCAGCATGTGTTGGAGGTTGAAGGGGCAAATTTGTGAATGAGGGATGGGGTTCTATACCACCTAGTGAGAACTTTATACCCATTCTCCTGAATAGCGACATTCAGCGACCCCCTATGTGCGTATTCATGGACTCTCATCCACTCAACTGGTGTCAGGGGGGTAGGAAGTTCCCTATTCCACGAGATTTGCGACGGTGAGGAGGCCGAGTCTTTAGGTTCTTTAAGTAGGAGGTATAGGAGGGAGATGAGGTGTCTTTGGGGGGTTTTACGATGACAAAGGGTTTCGAATGGCGTGAGTGGTCTTGTCCAGCTGTCGTGAGCTGCATGAGTGGAGAGAAAGTGATGTATTTGTCTGTAAGTCCAGAAAGGGAAGGACGAAGTGTTGGAAATGCGCTTGAGGTCTTCGATCGAGGCAAGCTTGCCGTCGATGTACAGTTGCGAAGCAATAATGTCCTGAAATGGCCATTCCTGTTTGAGGAAATTAGGTGACTCACCCGGGAGGAATTCAGAATTTCCTCTCAGCGTAGTTAACGGGCCCGGGGTGGGTGCAAGGGATCTGGTGGTGGGGGATGACTTGAGGAGCGCCAAGGAGGTGTGAATGAAAGGGTGTGAAACTACGGACTGTGGCCATTGTTTCGGGGATAGCCAAGGGAGGAGTCGTATTGGAATGGGCGAAAAGTAGTCTTCCAGCGTGGTCCAAATCTTTTCATAGGAGTGAATACACCAATCCACGATTCTCGTGAGATGGCAGGCCACAAAATATTTGTACAGATCTGGGAGAGCAATGCCCCCTTTAGACTTGGGCCAGGTGAGTCTAGCGTATTTGATTCTAGGGGGGGAGGCTTTCCACAAAAATGTGGAGCATGCATTTCGATAGGAAGAGAAAAATTCTGCGGGGATAGACAATGGGATGGTTTGGAACAGATACAGCAGACGTGGGAGTATGATCATTTTAATCAGGGTGGCCCGGCCAAACCACGAGACATTAAGTGTCGACCATTCCCTAAGGTGTTCTTGGGCCTTGCTCAGAGCCGGGAGGAAGTTAAGGGCATAAAGATCCTTAAGACAGGGCGGGATTCGGATTCCAAGGTAGGAAATTGCGGTCTTTTCCCAATGAAATGGAAAGGACTCCTGACAGTGGGCGACCTCCTGTAATGGAAGGGTGACATTCAGGGCCTGGGACTTTGTGTAGTTAATTTTCAGGTTTGAGATTACCCCAAAGGCTTCCAAATCTTCCAAGAGCGATGGGAGGGAGGTACGCGGCGAAGCGAGATAGAGCAGGATGTCGTCCGCGAAGGTGGCTACTTTAAATTCCCTGCCCTTAACCATCAGTCCCTTAACATCCGCGTTTTCTCTAAGTTTGTTTAAAAGGGGTTCTAGGGAGAGGATGTAGATCAGGGGGGAGAGGGGGCAGCCTTGGCGAGTGCCATTGTTGATGGGGAAGGCGTTTGACAGGTGGCCGTTAACTCTCACCGCCGCCGTGGGACCAGCGTATAATGCCATTATGGAGGTGAGCATGCGGTCTTCCAGGCCTATGCCTTTTAGGACTTCTCGCATATAGTCCCAGGCCACCCTGTCAAACGCCTTCTCTGCATCCAGCGAAAGTAGGAATCCCGGGGTTTTAGTTGAGGTGAGCCAATGATGTAGGTTAAGGGTTCGTATGGTGTTGTCACGGGCCTCTCGACCCGGAACAAAGCCCACTTGGTCCCTGGATATAAGACCAGGGATCAGAGGCGTCAACCTGTTGGCAAGTATTTTGGAATAGATTTTTATGTCCACATTAAGGAGTGAGATTGGCCTATAATTGGCTACCTGAAGGGGATCCTTCCCTTCCTTGGGGATTACGGTGATGTGTGCCTCTAGCAGTCTGGTTGGTCGGTCTCGCGGGTTGGCCAGGGCATTAAACATCTGTAGGAGGTTGGGAGACAGGACGTCAACAAAAGATTTGTAATACTGGAGAGTGTACCCATCGGGGCCCGGACTTTTGCCTAGCTTCATTTGTTTCAGGACTGTCTCTAGCTCCCCTAGCGAGAATTGCCCCTCTAGGGATTGTGCCTGCTGGGAAGACAGAGGTGTGGGGCCATACTGAGAGAGAAAATCCGTAATGAGTGCTTGGCGTGTATCACCCGAGATTCGGAGCGGCTGCCTGGGGTGAAGGTTGTAGAGCTTACTGTAAAAAGATTTGAATTCCTTTGCGATGTCCTCGCTCTTGGCCAGGAGAGTACCCCTGGGATCGCGTAAGGTGTGTATGGTGGACGAGGGTTTGGCCGTCTGAACTGATCGAGCTAAAAGGCGGCCGCTCTTGTTGCCCTGTTCATAAAACACCCTCTGGCCTAAGATGTATCGTCTCTTTGTGCGTTTACCCAGTTCCTCAGCGAGAAGCAAGCGGGTCTGAATTAGATCCTGTAGGGTGATCTGGGCTTGTGATTGTTTATGGGATAATTCCAATGATCTAAGCCTATTCTTTCCTGATGAAGTTTTTTGGCCTGAGAATTAAGGGTCAGCAGTTCCCCCCTAATCACACACTTGTGGGCTTCCCATAGGGACAGTGGAGAGATGTCAGGACTAGCATTTTCCTGGAAGTATAGCTTAATACGTGTGCGGATGCGTTCCAGGATAATTGGGTCTTTCAAGCAGGAAGGGTTAAACCGCCAGACTTTGGTCTTGGGGTAGGTTTCTGGAAACGATAGTGTGACAGTAATGGGGTGGTGGTCTGAGAGGAACATCGGCTCGATGGAAGAGTGATGAAGGGCGGGGAGGTCAGACTGGGAAAGGAAGAACAGGTCGATTCTTGAGTATTTCTGGTGCGGGGCCGAGAAAAATGTGTAGTCTTTGGTTGAGGGGTAAAGGGTGCGCCATGCGTCATGAAGGTTCAGGGATTGTAATTGGGCTTTGATGTGACGTAATGCCTTATATGTAAGTATTGACGAACCTGTAGAGGTATCTAGGATGGGGTTTAAAGGTACATTGAAGTCGCCACCCAAGAGGACTAGACCGCTCTTGAATGTGGCCAGGAGGGCACAAATCTTGCGGAGGAAGGAGACCTGATGTTCGTTAGGGCAATAGATGTTAGCCAGAGTAATTGGCTTTGATGCGTATGTTCCCTTAATAAAGATAAATCTTCCTTCTGGATCCACCAGGGAGTCAGTCAGAAGAAAATTGGCGTGTCTCGATATATAAGAATCGATACCCCCTTGGATTTGGACACCGGGTTGGTGGTATGAAGGGCAGAGCGGTATATGTGGTTAGAAAGTTTAGGGACGGCATCAGATCGAAAATGAGTCTCCTGTAAAAAAATAAAGTGAGCCTTATGTTTGGTAAGCGAAGATAGGACCTGCGACTTTTTTTCTGGCACGTTAAGGCCTTTCGTGTTCAACGAGACACATTTCAGGGTCAGAGGGACAATTGTTCTAGGAGGGGTCTGCATTGTGGGGCGTTAGGAAGATGCTGGAGAGAGAATCTGGCTATCGAATATGATAGGAACTTACTCAAAGAGTGGGTGCGAGGGTCACTCCCCCGGGGGGGGGGAGGGAGGGGAGGTAACACACAGGGAGAAGGATGGATTAATGGGGGGGGAGATAAGTGGAGGGGGAGGTCAGGAAAAGATAGGAATAGGAAAAATAAAGATATACAAGTCTAAAAGGAGGGGGAAGTATAGATAAAAGGAAAGAGAAGTACCAGAGGTGGGAGTCGCTAGGCTATCCACCTGTATGGGTCAGGGGTAAGATCTGGGATGTCAGCTGCGTCTCTACGAGACCGCTGTGTGGGGGTAGTAGGGTGAACGACAACCACAGCCTAACAGTGGACCGGGGGTCTAAAAGAGGCACGTGGGAGAACCCGCCTACCGCGGGGCCCCGAAAAGTGTAGTGGGGAGCCTACCGTAAAGGAGAAGCAACAGATGAAACGGGGGTTAAGTGCATAGTAACAATACCTTAATCAACCTAACAAAACATAACATAGCATTTTCCAATACTCAAATTTAGGGCCAGCAAAGGCCAGCCGTGCTATTGTCAAGTAGGACTCTGGGGAGAAGCCGACGACAACCTGTGGGGTAATCAGGGTGGATGACAACCTTTCCAAGCTAATCTTGGCATGGCGGTCTAAGGTAGGGGATGGGGGGGCGAGGGTGGGGGAATATGGTGGGTGGAAGGCGGGGACCGGGGGGGAGGGAGAGAGGAAAGGAGTAAGCACTGGGATATGTGAAGGGATGGGATGAGAGGAGGAGGTGGAGGGGGGGAGGAGGGGAGAGGGTGTGGGGGGAAGAGGGGAGGGGGTGGGAGGGGGTGGGGGGAAGAGGGAGGTAGAAGGTAAAGTGGGATGAAAGACGGGGGGAAGGAAGGGGGGGGAGAAGGAAGGGGGGGCATAGGGGGGTGAGGGGGGAAGGAGGGGAGGTGAGGGGGGAAGGAGAGGGGGTGGGGAGGAGATGGAAGGAGGGGGGGCGAGGGGAGTAGAACCCGGGAGGGTAAGGAGGGAGAGGGGAGGGTGCTAATGGGTGGGAGGACACCCAAAATGGGGTGGGGGATGATGCCCCGCTCCTTATCCGCGCGTCAGAGATGGGGGGGACCCTCGGGCCCCGACCTGAGCAGCAGCCATCTATGGGAGCTCCGTCAGCCCACTCCCCCGGCTCAAATTCGACGAGAGAGAGGGCTGGGGGGGAGCAAGTGTGGACAGGGACTACAGGGAGACACTGGCAATGGGTGACAAAAATGCTGAATAAATTAACATAAAGGCAAAGAAATAAAAAAAAAAAATAGGTAGCATATATACGTTGCCTGCGGTGACGTGAATACTGTCCCCGTTCAAATAAGCGTCCCTGGAGAAGATGTTGCGCCCGGAATGAAGGCCGAAGTATAGGGCCATGAAAAGTTCCGCCTACCCGTTGCAGGAGACGAGTGACAGTTCAAATCAAACATCACCTGTAGAGCGGTCTGTCGGCCTTTCAGGATAGAGTCTACGGTGCTGCATGAACGTGAGGCCACACACGAGTCCCAGGTCCGGCCACCAGCACTCAAGCAGGGCCTCCCGCCAGACATAGTCGGCCTATGGGAGAGAGAAAAAAAAAAAGGGGGGGGGTCTTCCGGGTGTCGGGACATTTCGCCAACCGGCTCTTTGCCTCAGGGCAAGCTATGAAAGATCCGAACATGTGATGGGGTTCCGGGGCTGTGAGAGGGGAAGACAATAAAGTGGTTCTCTGGGGAGAGTCACATCTCGGTTCAGTCCCCAGGGTGGGACATGACATGGTCAAATCGAGGAAAGTCCAGCTGTGGACAGCGGTGCAGGAGGGGCTGAGGAAGAGTCCACGGGCGCTGCTATGGGCTGGTCTCTGAGAACTCGGGTGGCTCCCGTAGGTCACTGGAGGGGGAGCCAGGGCGGGGGAGCATCATCCGTGAGGTAAAAGGGTACCGGGTGTCTGTAGTAAAGCGGGGGGGGAGGAACACTCACAGGTTGCCGGTCTCCATCCATCTCAAGCCATCCAGACAAACAGTCAGTACCTCTCCCTACACACGCGGCGGTGAAGGGCTACGTTGGCGTAGTTCCCAGCGTGAGGAGCGGGCATTCGGAGACATCGGTCCGGGTCTACGATGGCGCGGTCTCTGGCGTGAGGCTTTTGGTGAGGGGTTGAGGGAGACAGGGAGCCAAGGTTCCGTCGGAAAGTAGAGCGCGTACCATTCAGGTAATTCTACGTTGGGCAAGTCGAGTTGTTCACAGAACGCCAGAAGGTCTTCCGGGGTGCGGAGTAGGGCCGAGCGCCCCCTTGCGGATGCGGACAGAGCGAACGGGAACTTCCAGCGATATTGAATGTTTCTCGCTCGTAACGCCTCCAGCAATGGTCGTAGTGCTCTCCTATTCCGGAGAGTGATCTGTGAGAGATCTTGGAACAGTTTAACCTCCGTGCCATTAAAGAGAATGCGTCCCCTTTCCCTCGCCTTACGCAGAATCTCTTCCTTAAGGGAAAAATTGACAATACAGCAAATGATGTCTCGGGGGGGCTCGTTGTCTCGGGGTAGGGGACGGAGAGCGTGGTGGGCTCTTTCCATGTCAATGGGGGAATCCGCCGGGCGCTCCATCAGGTCATTGAAGATCGTGGTAATGGTTTGTTGCACAGCATTAGGGTCTACCGTTTCGGGGATCCCTCGTACCCTAATGTTGTGCCTCCGTCCCCTGTTATCCAAATCTTCCACGTGCCTATGGAGCTCAAAGACTTGGGCCAATTGGGAGTCATATGTAGACTGTACCTGGCGAATGGCCGCCGCGTGTGTCAGGGTCGTCTGCTCCATGTCGTCGATCCGGTGGACGACCGCGAGCAGCTCGGTATTCAAATCTGCTATGGCTGCCGTCACTGCGTTTTTTATATCCGAGGCCACCTTCTCCAAGTCGAATAGGCTGGGAGGGAGCGCCCCACTGGGGCTCAGCGTTGTTGCTCCTGGCATGATGGTGGACGGCCGCCCGTCAGGCGAGGCAGCAGCTTGGGCCTGTAATGGCGCGTGTGCCTGTGATGGCGCGGAGGCCTGAAGTTTTTGTTACCGGAATAAGTCCGGTATGTTCCTCCCCAAGTGAGACTGGAGATCCTTGGGGGTGCGGGATGTAGAAGAGCTTCTTGTGTTCCTGTGCATAGCAGAAAAAAAACGGTAGGCTCCCGTTTAAGTAGAAAAAACACCCCGGTCACACAGGAGCTCTCAGTTTAGGCATCCATCTCGGTCTCCGTCCAGGCCACGCCCCCGCTGCAGAGAACTTTATGCTGCCTGTAACATCGTTCAGCATGACCGGTTTGGTGGTGGGTCAGTGATGGTCTGGGGAGGCATATCCATGGAGTGACGCACAGACCTCTACAGGCTACACAATGGCACCCTGACTGCCATTGGGTATCGGGATGAAATCCTTGCACCCATTGTCAGACCCTACGCTGGTGCAGTGGGTCCTGGGTTCCTCCTGGTGCACGACAAATCCCGGCCTCATGTGGCGAGAGCATGCAGCCAGTTCCTGGAGGATGAAGAAATTGATACCATTGAATGGCCCCCATGCTCACCTGACCTAAATCCAAAAGAACACCTCTGGGACATTATGTTTCGGTCCATCCGGTGCTGCCAGGTTGCACCTCAGTCTGTTCAGGAGCTCAGTGATGCTCTGGTCCAGATCTGGGAGGAAATACCCCAGGACACCATCCGTCGTCTCATTAGGAGAATACCCTGATGTTATCAGGCATGCATACAAGCACTTGGGGGCCATACAAACTACTGAGGACCATTTTGAGTTATTGCAATAAAATTTCAGCAAAATGGACTAGCTTGCTGCATTAACACCTTGATTTTTGGGGTGTCTTTGAATTCAGCCCTCTGTAGGTGGATAATTTTCATTTCCATCAACTGATGTGCCATCCTTTCATTCCTAACACATTACCCAGTCCATATCAGTATAGATATCCAGCATGAGATTTTTGCCTGTTGAGATCTGATGTGTTTTCAAAGTGTTCCTTTAATTTTTTTGAGCAGTATATATATATATATATATATATATATAATGTCAGGGGTTAGCTCAAAGGGGATCACCTTCCCTGGGAAAAAAGGTAGTCCAAAGAGCAGGTTTCTTAAAATCTGACTTGTAGCCAGTTTTTTTTTAAATGGTTGCATGAAAATAACACAAACGAAGCGCTTCTCCCAGTCACCCACAAAAGAAAGATAATGCAAACCTTTTCTCTTACAAAGCAAACTTCACATAAGCAGCTTTTTCAGGTTTTGGCATCCTGAGTCCCAGACCAAGAGCAATCCTTTGCTCTAGTTCTGCTTAATCTTCACCACCAGTTGGTGGACACAGGTGGACTGCAAAATCTGGTCCGGAACCAACCCTGCCAAGGTAGGGAAAGGGGAGTCACTGCTCGCTATGATTAAGCACTGATTGATAGTGTAAAACGCATCAGTTCTTCTGTCCATTCTGCTGTGGCATGTATTTTTTTATTCCATTTTACAATTAAAGGCAAAATATTTTTTGGAGTGCGACTTTCCAAAAGTTTCTTTTTATCCTCATAACCCTGCCAAGATGGCTGGTAAAACCCGGACCCGATTCCACCTTAGTTTTCTGAAAATTAACGCATGCAAGGTGAAACATAACGTCCATCAATCACCTCGCTTTCATAATGTCACAATATATATATATATATATATATATATATATATATATATATATATATATATATAGGCTGTACTAGCATAAAATAACTAAGCCTGGTGACCATGGATTTATTGCCCATGTCACCTAATCAGATTCCAGGGCAGGATGCAAAATGAGTATCACCATCTGATTGGTTGCTACGAATAACCAAGTTTTCATTTTGGTTTGGTTATAAGAAAAGCTTCCTGTCACTTTGGAAGACTTGGAGTACCATGTCATATCTTTAATATATTTTAATGTGAAAATGGAAACTAAACTGATGAATGTTAGATGGCAATCTGTATAATCACATAATATTTTTTCTGTAAAAAAGGGAACACAAGATGATTTTTTGAAACACAAATGGCTTAGGTGATAAGATAACATAAAAAAAAAATGAAATGTCACTAGCACTTTCCCCACAAAGGAGAGAAATAAGGACAAAACATGAGTACATAACATTGTCAGTCACACACAGTTTTCAGGCAATCAAAGATGAAATAAAATATTTATATGTCCTGGCATTTGCAGTTGAAATGAACATAGGCTGTTTCTGAGCTTCAAAATGTTATAATATACCGGTACTTTAGCATATCTATAGATTTGTATATGGATTAATACGTTCTTATCAACCTTGGTTATTTATTTTAAAGTGTATCATAAAATCACATATAAAGATTATAATATTACTGTTATAAAAGTCCAGTGACTGACAACTGGTGTACTGCAGGTAAATCTGTCTGCTGTTCAGCTAAATATATTAATTATAATAGGCCCTAGACCTAACAAGAGTTTTTTTTTAATTGATAAGGCAAACCTGTCAGAAAAAAATCCAACCTAGCCTCTTATCCTCAGCACCCTGAGGTGCTTATACCCACCTTTGCTGCTGCTTCCCTATCACTCTAAAGCCCCATACACACGGTCTGACTTCCATTGGACTTTTCCATGGTTTTTTGTCCGAACGGAGTTGGTCGGGAACACCCATAGCATACACACGCTCAAACTTTTCTGCAAACTTTCTCAAAACTTTTTGCAACATCGCGTGGTTTTTCTGCTCTTTTCTGCTCTTTACCGCCACCCTTTGGTCAACTTCTGCTATTGTTGGTTGATTTTAACATTAGTTGTTTTGTCTGATGGTTTTCTGTACACACGGTCGGACTTTGCTCCATCAGACTTTTGTTGGGCAAAAGTTTGTCCGTTTGCAGACCCAACTTTTGTCCGATGAAAACAAGAAAAAAGCAAAAAAAGTTTGTCCGATGGAGCATACACACGGTCAAATTGTTGGTCCAACTTGCTCAAAATGAAGTTTGTTGGCCAAAAGTCAGACCGTGTGTACGGGGCTTAAACCTTCTAACTGTTCCTCAGTTTCTCTGGGTATAGAGGAGCATTTACCTGTTTACAATGCATCACCTTAATGCCCACTTTCCAGGCCCCAGCACTTAAGTGTGGGGGGTTGTACTACTGTCTACTACTGTCAACAGTACTAGATATGTTGGCAAGAATCTAAGCACTGGAGGACTAGCAATAAGTGAAAGTGCTGGAAAATAAATAGGACATGGTAGGCAAGTAGGTTGGAGATGCTTTGTATAACAGGTTTAATTTAAGAAGTATGAAATCAGCCACTTTGATTTCTAAGGTACTGCAAATTAGCGCTTGTCAAACATACATTGTAATTTGACAGCAGCACCTGCTGCTGTCGGGAAGACACAGTTCAGCAGCTGCAGCCTCTGATCAAGGAAAAATTTCCAACACATTCGTAAGGCTGGTTTCACACTGGGGCGGTGGGGGCGGTGGCGGTATAGCGCCGCTATTTTTAGCGGCGCTATACCGTCAGGATTGTTGAGCTATTCGGCCGCTAGCGGTGCGGTTTTAACCCCCGCTAGCGGCCAATAAAGGGATAATACCACCCACAAACCGTGGCTACAGCCGCGGTTTGCGGGCGGTATTACCGCGGTATCCCATGCATTTCAATGGGAAGGAGCGGTGTAGGAGCGGTAAACACACCGCTCCTCTCACCGCTCCAAAGATGCGGCTAGCAGGACTTTTTTTACCGTCCTGCTAGTGCACCACTCCAGTGTGAAAGCCCTCAGGGCTTTCACATCGGAGAGAAAGGAGCCGCTGTTTAGGCTCGGTTTGCAGGCGCTATTTTTAGCAAAATAGCGCCTGCAAACCGCCCCAGTGTGAAAGGGGCCTAAGAGATACAGTATCTCACAAAAGTACTCACAATACTACTTTACATTGAAGCAAAGTGTAATTTCTTCAGTGTTGTCACATGAAAAGATATAATAAAATATTTACAAAAATGTGAGGGATGTACTCACTTTTGTGAGATACTGTAGCTACACACTGATCAAAATCAAAATTTCAATCAGTGTATGGCTAGCTTTACAGTTTAGTTCCTTTAGAAAGCAGCCACAGTCTGAGTAAAATGCGATCATAAGATTTAGACAACTTCATTTATATGTAAATTATGACTTTTCCTGTAAAAGTTGAGCTTGGTTCCACCCCTACAGTTCCCTGAAATCTCTACTGAAACATGAAGCTGCCTGTCACATGCAAGGATTGTGGTGAACTGTTGGTTTAGTCTGCACCCAAGTTCATGCAAATTTTGCTTGTTCGGAAGTTTGGAAAATAGTTAAACTAATTTGGTGTTTGGTGGTCGAACCTTCAGCAGCACCAGGTGAAACATTTAGCAGCAGTTTTACTACCCCTGTTAAATGTGACAGCCTCCCCTCAGGCAGGCTATTAGGAAGCTGGCAGCCACCAGTGTCCTAACAACTATGACTTAACCCCTCCCTGCCAATTCAGCTGTCAGTCAGAGAATCCCAACTAACAGCAGAATGTAAACAAAGGGGTGGGGGTGTATAGATTATAAGGAGGAATGCCATGCAAAAAAAAAGTAAAAACACACCAGGTCTTAGAATGCAGAGTGGCAAGTCATAAAGGAAGGGGGGAGCATGCACTCCCCCTCCTGAACCATGATAGGCCATTTGCACTCAACATGGGGGTACCTTGCCAGGGAGGAGCTCCCTGGAAAAGCATCTTGTTCCCGTGTTGATGAACAAGGTCCTCTTCCCCACAACCCTGGTCTGTGGGAATCCGGGGGCCTATTGGAATCCGGAAGGCCCCTTTAATAATAAGGGGCCCCTGATACTGCCCCCCCAAGTGAATGAGTACCCCTACTCATTCACAAAAAAATTAAACAGTAATTAAACACTGACACTTTCTGTTACAAATCATTTAATAAAACATTTAAAAAAAGTCAGACGTGAATCCATCCACAATTATGTCCAATGATGCAGATCCATGTCAATCACAATAAACAACACCCCAACATGCCCAACACCCACCAAAAAAAACAAACAAATGACCACAGACGAGTTCTGGTCCCATCACTTGGGGCCCTGCCACTAGAAGTAAGAAAAGGGGCATAGTCTCCCAGGTAATGTCATTGACCAAATAGGAACATGATTATATTTGGTCAGTGACATTATTGAAATCCTTGTGATGTCACTGAGCAAATATGATCATGTGATCTGATATCGTTCAAGGCATGTTGTTTAAAGGAATTTTTAAAATTTTGCTTTAGGCATTATTAAAATCGCTGCTCCCCACCAAACAGAATTTCAAATTATTTTTTTTTGCTTTGGTACATATTCCTAGGGCAACGTCCAGTTCCCCAATGCCATTTGTTTGATAATTTCTTGCTTATTAGCCCAAAAAATGGGCATTAACTTTTGTTTAATTCGGCTACTTTTGACTTCAAATATAACATGAAATAGTATTTGTCCAACCTGCCTTGAACAGAACTTAGGTACATTTGCCTCATCCCTTTCAAGGACCAATAACAAAGGCCTTTCTTCAGAAAATACTCTGAAATATTAAAGCGGAGTTCCACCCATTTAAAAGTCAGCAGCTACAAAAAGTATAGCTGCTGACTTTTAATAATCGGACACTTACCTGTCCCACAGTCCAGCGATGCGGGCGAATGAAGCCCTGCTCCTCTCCCCCTCCTCTCTGTGGCGCCGGCATTGTAACTGTGGGTACCCAGCTGTGGCTTCACAGCCGGGCACGCATTGCTCGTGCGCGAGCCGCGCTGCGCGCTGTGAATGGCTGGGCAATCTTCTGGGACGTGTCTCAGAAGATTGCAGGGAGGGAGGGGGTAGAGGTGAACTTCCTCCCGGTGCCGCGGAACCCTGGGAGGAAGTGAGAGCTGGTTGCCTCTAAAAAGTGTGTATCCCCCCCCTTGTAAAAAAAATGACATGCCATATGTGGCGTGTCAGGGGGTCACCATCACTTAAAGCAGAAGTTTAATTTTTGGGTGGAACTCCGCTTTAATAGTGTAGTCTTTTCATCACATGTTCTACTGCTTTTTGAATTTCAAATACTGTAAGTTTAGAACAATATAATGAAATTCAGCTCATCCTGCAAATGACAGGACAGAGCAGTGTAGGGAGTCAGCACTTTTTCTGTAGAGGACCCATCTGTAATTGGAGGGCCTTCACCCTTTCTAACAGGATTTATGGTGTGGGCCATTCTATAGATGTAGAACTGCATAGGGGGATTTTCAACAAAATCTTCCTGAAAAGTGAATTTACAGTTTAAGCATAAATGAATGGAACTTGTAACAACAAAGGAACAGCTTGATAATGTTCCTAATTGTGAAGCCAGATCTATAAAGCAGAACCGCTGTCATAATAAAAAAAACTAAGGTGCACTCGATGCTGATAATTGATTCACCAGTACAGCAGTACCTGCAATTCTGGTTATAAAATACTTCTAAGCAATTGAGAATGGAGTAATAAAAATAATTTTAGTGGTAATTGATGTTTTGAAAATCTGTAGGAGCATAACAGAATATGATAAATTGTTATCAATAAATTGAGAAATCTACGTAAATGTGATATAGTTTTACAGGTATTTTAATTTTGACTTGGGATATCCATGCTGTAGTTTTGGAGAAATACTTTTCCAGGAAATGTAGTCATTGCCCAACATTTTCTGGAAAAGTATTTCTCCAAAACTACAGCATGAATATTCCAAGTCAAAATTAAAATACCTGTAAAACTATATCACATTTACGTAGATTTCTCAATTTATTGATAACAATTTATCATATTCTGTTATGCTCCTACAGATTTTCAAAACATCAATTACCAATAAAATAATTTTGCCCAGTGGCAGCTCTCTACTGCTTTCTGCATATGCATGTTGACACTTCCCACCTGTCAACAACTGAAGGCCATTTGCTATTGGGTGCAATGAATATCCTAAGAAAGACACTATAAGCAAAAAGTTATAAACTAGTAGCAAATAATATTTAAAAGGACTATTTTGATGTGTTCCCTTAAAATATATGAACTTTTACTCAGGTTTAGTTACAACTGGGCTATTTTGAATACTATTATATTATAATCACTCTCTGGGTCATTACCAAACACCAAGAGCACTTAGAAAATACACTGGTGAGGTGGGGTATTCGTTAAGTCCTAATTGGACATTACAACCTTTAATTAGACAGCTGCAAAGCTTAGCTTTCATAGGAACATATATTAAACCCAACACACATAAACAATAGCCTTGCACCAGGAAGCTAAAATTTGTGGTTATTTTTAAGTAAATCTGTCAGAAAAAAAGCTAACATTGCTAACTCGTTTTTGAAGGTGGAAGCTGTAGGGCTGTCATCTTCATCCAAGTTTCATTACTCAGTGAGCCACTGAAACTAAAACAAGCATCTTGATTACATATATAACAAAAAAAAACAAAATGGAATTTTACTGAACTATAATTTATAACCTTCCCCTTTTTAATACATACATTTAGAGGTCTATTTATTAAAAAAAAAAAAAAAAACTGTACAAATGTGCTCGTATCTGCAAAAAAGTTATAAACAATATTCTTACAAATGCTTTTGATATGTGCTAAATTTTATTTTTTTGATATTTCAATTGTCTTTCGCAGGGAAAATGTAACATTCAACACCCAACATATGAATGATCTTAAGATTTGTCATGCAAATCTGGTGAAAATCAAAGAACAATCGACAACTAAACATTCCACAGAATGGTTTAATCAGCATTGGATGTAGTACTAAATGTCAAAGAGATTTTACCTAACAACATTTGTTTTCAGTTTATGGATAAGCCAATATTTGCACTAAAACAACAGTTGAATTTATACAACTTAAAGATGAAGACAAGATATTACCACCACATTTGCCCAACAGCCACAGTTTTATACATTGTGTGAAAAAAAAATCCCTAAAGTTATTGCTGGTAGCTGGTTTATTCATTTAGAATGAATATACATGCAGTTTTGCTGGACAAATAGCTATACAATTTTTTTATTTTTATAATTAGACTCCAGAGTGTATACAGTTTACGATAAAAAACAAATACAATTTTAACCAAGTACACTATTGATCCAAGTTAATATAATATTTATATTACTAAGTGATCTATAGTTACTCATGCCTTTAGCTTTAACCTGGTTTTTATTTTGTGAAAAAATGACACTGGTGGTGGAGACATCAACTTCGTTTTTAAAGGTCTTTAAACATTTAACAGATGACAATATGATTATATGTTTCCAGCAGTGCCGATCAAACTTTATTCAAATTTGACTTTAAAATCATTGCTTGTTAAGACACATATTCACAGCATTAATTACAAGCAGGCACAAAGAAAGATACATGTTCTCTTTAAATTTTCTTTATCCCTTTTACCAAATAAACTAACACAACAGCAGTGCAGCTGTACCCCAGGCATCCTAGTGATTGCCCAGCAGGACAAAAAAGCCTTTATTTGTCTCATAAAGTTAATGGAGTAAATGCATACCCACTACCCCTCCTTTTCCTGCTCTTTTCCTTTAAGGAAGGCTTGAGGCCTGATTAAAATTCAGACTTTTTAGCTCTAGCAGTTGAAATCAAGCTTCTTGAAGGAAGGAAGTGTTGCACTGGTATAGCGTGTGTGCGTGTGTGTAGGGAAGGGGATAAATGGAGACAGTAAAGAGAAAATGTAGAGACTTATGATAGAGATGATATGCTTTTAACATCAAAATGAGAATAAAAGCTTGTACTTTAAAGCAAACATTACTTCATTTGTGAATTACATTTGAAGTAAAATATTTACCGTCATTACAATAATAAGTAGCTGCAATTGTTTGGTTTATTTGCTTTAACTCTTCTATAGGTATTTCTGCTGATGGCCCGTTATAAAACAAATTTTCAGTGCATATTTTATGAACTTAAAGCTGAACTTTAGTAATTTATTTTTTTAACTTTCCATCTATTAAATCTTCTGCCTTTGTTGTTTTAGCTTTGGATAGTAAAACATTCCTTTTCTGCTAGTAGATACCTTATACAGCCCACTTCCTGTTTCTTGTCTGGAAAAAAGCCTAGGCTTATGACATCTTGCACAGCTCTCTCTCTCACTCTCGTGAGAGTTTGCCAGGAAGGGAGGGAGGATGAGTCATAAGACGGCCAATGAGAACTGCCGAGCTGGAGGTGTGCCTCTGTGTGTCTGTGTAAATCCAGCTTCAGCTGCCCACAATTAAAATGGTTGCAGGCAGACTCAGTGGAGGGAGATTTCTGCAGCATATTTGGCAAGTACAGAATCACAGTATATATAAAATAATATGCAAAGTGATTGGAGGGAGGCTTCAGAATGGCAAAGATGTTTTTATTACAAATTATGTAAGCAGACTCCAGTTCCTCTTTAAGCTACAGATAGAATGATAGTTTAATAGTTTGTTCTGTGCGTCTATGGCTGCATGTGGAAACCCCATGAGAGAGTGTGATAGATTGTCTAAGTATAGAAGATGCATAAAGTAATCATCCTTCCTGCTAAGCTGAGATAAATGATTATTTTGTGCTGTAATATCCAAACAGGTGGACAACTCAGTCATTAATTAAATAGAAAGTAACACCTAAGATGTACGCAGAATACTTTATTATTGTTAGTTCAGGCTACACTAACTGACATATGAAGGCTGATTTACTAAAAGAGGTGAGAATATTCTTATAATAAATTATGTGAATATTCACTTCAATTATACAATCACGTGAAAAGCAAATGTCTGTTTGCTTATTTCACTTGGACATGATTGGATAATTAAATGGAATATTTATTTATAATTTATTGTATAAAGATTCTTGGTTCCTTTAGTAAATCAGTACAATGTTCCAGTGAGATCCTCTGAAAAGTGCAAGGTTTAATTCTGTATATCATTGGCCCTAGGCTCTGCTCTTCATTCGTGTCACCATTTAAATCTAGTTTGCAAAAAGGAAAAAAAAACAGTTTGTAAAGTACTGTTACCGTATATACTCGAGTATAAGCCGACCCGAATATAAGCCGAGGCACCTAATTTTGCCACAAAAAACTGGGAAAATGTATTGACTCGAGTATAAGCCTAGGGTGTCCATCTGCATGCCTCACTTTGCCTCACTGTGTCCATGTGCATGCCTCACTGTGTCCATGCCTCACTGTGCCCATGCCTCAATTTGTCCATGCCTCACTGTGCCCATGCCTCACTGTGCCCATGCCTCACTGTGCCCATGCCTCACTGTGTCCATGCCTCACTGTGCCCATGCCTCACTGTGTCCATGCCTCACTGTGCCCATGACTAGACTTACGTTTAACATGGGAGTATATGGAAGGGGTGCCCGGTCTTGAAAAATCGGTGCTCCCCGGCCGTAGTTCCTCCGGACAACAAACTTTGCACACTTGTAGAGTAGAACTGGGGCTACATGTGTGCCAAGTTTCGGGTCTGGCCAGTACCGGGTCCGCAAAGTTACCAGAGAAATTACTGTTTAACATGGGAGTCTATGGAAGGGGTGCCCGGCTTTGAAAAATTAGTGCTCCCCGGCCGTAGGTCCCCCGGACAACAAACTTTGCACACTTGTATAGGAAGAGTGGGGCTACATGTGTGCTGGTACCGGGTCCCCAAAGTCCGGGAGATCAGGCGCAAAAAGGTGACTTGAGTATAAGCCGAGGGGGGCATTTTTAGGACAAAAAAAGTGCTGAAAAACTTGGCTTATACTCGAATATATACGGTATGTAACCGTCATGTACCTGGTGGCAGAGCCTGACGTGTAGAGGGAGACCTCTCTTACAGCCACGGCTCAAGGGCCACTGGAGTTGCGACAGTGGCCGTGAGAGTATGGTGAGGTAAGAGTGCCTGCAAGATCTTCCGTTGGTCGCAGAGGTGTGTGGCAGGTGTGTCACCAGAGCTGGGCTGGATGGCTGAAGCAGCGGATGATCAGAGACAAGCATAAATGGCAGGCAGAGAATGGTCAATGTGCAGGTAGAGGTTGGCAACAAGATATCAGGCAGATGAGAGATATAACAAAGTCTTAAAGGCAAGCCGAGGGCAGGATATGTGGAGAGCAAGCGTGGTCAGGATAAGCCAGGCCAAACACAGGAATCAAGCAGAGATCACAGGAACAGGTATACAGGTAAAGCTCCAGATCAGACAGAAAAGCACTAGTGCAGCTGCTGCCCTATATAGGCCATTTAGTATCAGCATCAATGGCTAATATGTGCGCGAATTCCCATATGCTTTCGCCTGTGCTTGCCAATGTCGTTCCCCTATGCCCGGCAAGATGCCTTTGCCCCAGAACTTCAGCTGTGCTATGGCCAGCATGTCCCTGACAGTAACATATAAGCTTTGTTGAATGGCAAGGCCACCAAAACCTACAGTTTTAGGTTTTGCAGATGCCCTGTTTAATCTAACACCTTTTCTGGATTTAGTCAGGCATAGCATTATCAGTTTTTTGGATCCAAGACCGGTGCGGTATAACAGGGATGATAAACTTAAATTCATATTTATATAGTACAATGTACAAAATATATATATTTTATGGGGTAAATGATTGGTTCACTGCTCATTCACAAATACTCCAATGCAGCTATAGAGAAAGGATAAGCATTTGGTGCCAGTTTGACCTGAACATTTGTCATTCGCAGTTTGAAAAAATGGTAAATTAATGTGGGCATTCTCTGCTATAGCAACTAATTACCAATAATACACTTCCTGGCCTTCCTGGCCTTTAAACAGTGGCTAGGTGGCTTAGAAGGGTACGGAATGCATTAAGATAAGAAATGTTTAGGCTTTAGAACCAATTTAACCACTTCCCGCCCGGCCTATAGCAAAATGACGGCCGGGTGGTGGTTCAGTTATCCTGACTGGGCGTCATATGACGTCCAGCAGGATAACTGCCGGAGCGCGCCTGTGGGGGCGCGCAGCGTGGCGATCTATGGTGCGGCATGTCAGTCTGACACACTGCTACACCGATCTCGATAAAGAGCCTCTGACGGAGGCTCTTTACCAAGTGATCAGCCGTGTCCAATCACGGCTGATCACAGTGTAAACAGGAAGAGCCGAGTAGAGGAGAGCCGTTCGGCGGCTCTCCTGACAGTCTGTGTAGTATATATAATACAGTTCAGAGTATATACAGGCATACCCCGCTTTAAGTACACTCACTTTACATACACTCGCGAGTAAGGACATACCCGCGAGTGTATGTAAAGTGCCTCACAAGTACTGTACAGACATTTTGCAGCCGCAGTAGAAGGAGCTGAGGCTCCGAGAGCATAGCCCGCCCTGTTCCAGTGTGCCCCTGACACCCCCACTACAGCCCCTGACACCCCCACTACAGCCCCTGAGACCTCAACTACAGCTCCTGAGACCCCCTGACCCCCCACTACACCCTAGAAGTGAAAAAAGGTATTGTTTCACTTTAAGTACATTTTCGTTTTACATACATGCTCTGGTCCCCATTGTGTACTTAAAAGTGGGGTATGTCTGTAGTGCAGTCTGTGTAGTATATATAATACAGTTCAGTGTATATAGTGCAGTCAGTGTAATATATATAATATGGTTCAGAGTATATAGTGCAGTCAGTGTAGTATATATAATACAGTGGATAATATATAGTGCAGTCATTGTATTGTAGTATATATAATACAGTGCAGTGTATATAGTGCAGTGCAGTATATAGTATATATAGAGTATATAAGTATATAGAGTATATAATACAATGTATTGAAGTGATTAAGGGGAACCTTATGACAGAATTAAGAAAAAAAGGGTGTGGGGTCCCCCCCAAAATCCTCTTGTGGTTTTTACTTTTTGACACTTTTTTGGGGTGAATGGGTAGGGGTACAATTTACCTGATACCCATTCACATGGGGGGGGGGCAGAAAAGGGTCTGGAATGGATTTTGGGGGGACCCACACCATTTTTTTTTACATTTCGGCATGGAGTTCCCCTTAAAATCCATACCACGCCATTTTTTTCAGAGATTGTTCATGTATATTGCCGGAAGCCGGCAATACATTACAGCCACGAGCAAGTTTAACCACTTAAGCCCCGGACCAATTTGCTTGCCAAAGACCAGGCCACTTTTTGCGATTCGGCACTGCGTCGCTCCCAAACAAAATTTACGTCCTTTTTTCTCACAAATAGAGCTTTCTTTTGGTGGTATTTGATCACCTCTGCAGTTTTTATTTTTTGCGCTATAAACAAAAATTGAGCGACAATTTTGAAAAAAATGCAATATATTTTACTATAATAAATATCCCCAAAAAATATATGAAAAAAATAAGTTTTTCCTCAGTTTAGGCCGATACGTATTCTTCTACATATTTTTGGTAAAAAAAATCGAAATAAGCGTTTATTGATTGGTTTGCGCAAAAGTTATAGTGTCTACAATATAGGGGATAGTTCTATGGCATTTTTATTAATATTTTTTTTTTACTAGTAATGTCGGCAATCAGTGATTTTTATCGTGACTGCGACATCATGGCGGACACATCGGACACTTTTGACACCATTTTGGGACCATTGTAATTTTTACAGTGATCAGTGCTATAAAAATGCACTGATTACTGTAAAAATTACACTGGCAGTGAAGGGGTTAACCTGTCAGGGGAAGGACGGGGAGATGTTGAGTTTACACTAACATCTCCCTGTTCTTCACCTCTGTGACCCGATCGTGGGACACCGGCGGCGATCGGGTCCGCGGGTCCCGCGGGCGCGGTCACGGAGCTCACGACAGGGTCGCGAGTGCGCCGCCGGCGGCACGCGCGCGCGACCACACAGCTCGCAAGTTAAAGGGGACGTACCTGTACGCCCATTTGCGCAGCCGTGCCATTCTGTCGACGTACATCCTCGTGCGGCGGTCGGGAACCGGTTAAATTACATTTTGTCCTTCAAAATTGTTATTATTGCTGCGACACTGTTCTACACATTGCACAGATGCGCCACTTTACAGGCAGACTAAGGGACCCCCCAGGCATGATATTTAAAGGAATATTTCATTTTTAAGCATTATTAACCACTTACAGACTGCCTGCCGTCGTTCTATGTCGGTACTTTGAAGAAGGATATCGTTGTTATGGCAGCAGCAAGCTACCATAACCCCAGTATCCTCTTCTTCAGCGGGCAGTCCGCTTTAAGATAAAAGTGTTCTCTGCGGCAGATTTGGTGATGTCAGGAGAAGGGGGGAGAGAGAGAGCGGATGATGAAGGGATTCCCCAGACAGCAGCCAGGATAACAGGTACTACTGTCATCGTGTGTGTGCCAAGCATCCAAATATAGTAGTGGCAGTGCTCAATAATATGGATTAAAAGAATATGCAGCAGATCATATTGTAATAAAGTGATTTGTGCAACAAGTTCATTAAGCAGTCCAAATTCAGTGAAAGTTCATGTACTGCAAACTTTGCAGTACATGAACTTTCACTGAATGTGGACTGCTTAATGAGCAGGGGTGGACTGACCCATCGGGCACTCGGCACTGTCCGAGGGCCGGGGGCCATTAGGGGGGCCCCAGTAGAGGCTCTTCAAGACTGCAACACATTGTAGCACAGGCAGCTGTAATAAGACCTCTCACGACGCGCTGCTCCCCGCCAATCCCTCCTTCCCTTCCATCCAGCCCAGGTGCTTGTACATGACATCACCTGGGATGGACAAGAAGAGAGGAGGGGCTGGCGGGGAGCAGCGTGCCGTGAGAGGTCTTATTATTACAGGCATCGGGTGAGGCTGTGTACTTTTAATTTTTTGCAGGAGTCCAGAGATACCAGGGTTGCCATCATCTGGGGGAGGGGTAGCCAGTACAGATGTAGGGGTCTGTGCCCCAACAGGACCGCAGGAGGCCTCATGATACTCTCCTGGTTCCCCCCACGGTGTCCCCCTTTGTCCCACCCCCCCACACGGTGTGTGTCCCCCCCAGCGTCTCCCTGTGTCCCTCTGTCCGCACTGCATCCCTCTCGGTCCTCATCGCACTGCATCCCTCTGTCTGTCCCCAGCATCCCTCTCTGTCTCTACTGTGTCCCTCTCTGCCCCCTACTGCGTCCCTCTCTGTCCCTACTGCGTTCCTCTCTGACTGTCCACAGCGTCCCTCTCTGTCCCTAATACATCCCTCTCTGTCTGTCCCCAGCGTCCCTCTCTGTCCCTACTGTGTCCCTCTCTGTCTCTACTGCGTCCCTCTCTGTCTGTCCCTACTGTGTCCCTCTTTGTCTGTCCCCTGTATCCCTCTCTGTCCCTACTGCGTCCCTCTCTGTCTGTCCCCAGCATCCCTCTCTGTCCCTACTGCATCCCTCTCTATCTGTCCCTGGCATCCCTCTCTGTCCACACTGCCTCCCTCTCTGTCCCTTCTGTGTCCCTCTCTGTCCCTAGCATCCATCTATGTCCCTAATGCGTCCCTCTCTGTCTGTCCCCATCATCCCTCTCTGTCCCTACTGCGTCCCTCTCTGTCTGCCCCCAGCATCCCTCTCTGTCCCTACTGCATCCCTCTCTGTTGCTACTGCGTCCCTCTCTGTCTGTCCCCGGTGTCCCTCTCTGTCCCTACTGCATCCCTCTCTGTCTGTCCCCAGCGTCCCTCTCTGTCCCTCTCTCTGTCCCCAGTGTCCCTCTCTGTCCCTAGTGCGTCCCTCTCTGTCTTTCCCTACTGCATCCCTCTCTGTTTGTCCCCAGCGTCCCTCTCTGTCCCTACTGCGTCCCTCTCTGTCTGTCCCTACTGTGTCCCTCTTTGTCTGTCCCCTGCGTCCCTCTCTGTCCCTACTGCGTCCCTCTCTGTCTGTCCCCAGCATCCCTCTCTGTCCCTTCTGCATCCCTCTCTATTTGTCCCTGGCATCCCTCTCTGTCCCTACTGCATCCCTCTCTGTCCCTACTGTGTCCCTCTCTGTCCCTAGCATCCCTCTCTGTCCCTAATGCATCCCTCTCTGTCTGTCCCCATCGTCCCTCTCTGTCCCTACTGCATCCCTCTCGGTCTGTCCCCAGCGTCCCTCTCTGACCCTACTGCATCCCTCTCTGTCGCTACTGCATCCCTCTCTGACTGTCCCCGGCGTCCCTCTCTGTCCCTACTACATCCCTCTCTGTCTGTCCCCAGCGTCCCTCTCTGTCCCTCTCTGTCTGTCCCCAGTGTCCCTCTCTGTCCCTAGTGCATCCCTCTCTGTCTGTCCCTACTGCATCCCTCTCTGTCCCTACTGCGTCCATCTCTGTCTGTCCCTACTGCGTCCCTCTCTGTCCCTACTGCATCCCTCTCGGTCTGTCCCCAGCGTCCCTCTCTGACCCTACTGCATCCCTCTCTGTCGCTACTGCATCCCTCTCTGACTGTCCCCGGCGTCCCTCTCTGTCCCTACTACATCCCTCTCTGTCTGTCCCCAGCGTCCCTCTCTTTCCCTCTCTGTCTGTCCCCAGTGTCCCTCTCTGTCCCTAGTGCATCCCTCTCTGTCTGTCCCTACTGCATCCCTCTCTGTCCCTACTGCGTCCATCTCTGTCTGTCCCTACTGCGTCCCTCTCTGTCCCTACTGCGTCCCTCTCTGTCTGTCCCCAGCGTCCCTCTCTGTCCCTACAGCATCCCTCTCTGTCCTCATCGCACTGCATCCCACTCTGTGCCTGGCATCCAGGGCGTGTCTTAAACAGGAAGGGGTGTGGCCTTGATGGGAAGGGGTGGATCATATTTAAATTAGGGGGTGCATGAGTTAAGTCAGGCCTAGGGCAGCACAAAACCTAAATACACCACTGCCTGCAAGGTGATTGATGATCAGTCACCTGTTATAAGCAAACCAAACACTCTTTCCCTTGCTTGTGATAGAGACAGAGTTACCTGCATTGTTCCTGATCAAGCCTCCCCTTTGTCTGCCCTGCTTTGCTGTTGGATTTCCCTCTGTATGACCCGGATCGGATATTGGACTATTCCCTGAACTCAACCTGCCTTTTACCTAGACTGTCATTGGATCGGATATTGGTCTATTCCCTGAACTCAGCCTGCCTGTTACCTGGACTATCATAGATCTATGCTATCTGTCTGCTAAACTACAAGTAGTCTGTTTGCTCTTTTCGCATCTGCCCTGGTGTGGCAGCCAAGCACTATAGCATTGTGTATAAGTCCTGGGGGCAACCAAGTACCAGTAGGCCTGCTTGTCTTAAGGGAAAGGGGGCTGCTATAGGTTAAGCACACAGTAGCTAGCTATAGTGTCTGACCACCTGCATTGGGGTAGATGTGACATTTGTGACATTATCACAAGCCTTTAACAAAAAAATTCTGTCAAGATGGACTCTACACAGGCCTGTTTATTTGCTGAGGAAATTTTCAAACTGACATGCCAAGTCCAGGAACTGTCTGTGCCTGTAAATCAGGGCCGTCTTTAATGCAGGGCAAAAGGGGCATATGCCCAGGGCCATGTCATTGTTGGGGGGGCCCTGCGCTGCCGACCCCTTTAGCCTTGCGCTGCTGCCGGAGTTCAGCCACCTCCGGTGCTGGTCGCATGCTGGCTGCTCGCTACTGTGACTTGGAAATACACAAGCGCTGCTTGTGTATTTCCAAGTGACAGCGCTCCTCTCACCGCAGCTGCTCTCATTGTATACACACTGATCTGAGATCAGACTCAGCAGAGGAGGAAGGGGGCGGAGTCTGGCAGGCTGCACGGACATCGGAGGACAACATGCTGTGAGTAGCATTTGGGACAGAGGAAAACTCTGTACTGGAATCTGGGGGGGCTTTATGGGAGGAGAGCCTTGTACTTAGGGGCAGTGGAGCTCTGTACTCTTTACACCCATCTCCCTCTGCACCCACCTCACGCTGCACTCACCTAACTCTGCACACACCTAACTCTGCACCCACCTCGGTCCTGCACTCTGCACCCACCTAACTCTGCACCCACCTCAGTCCTGCACTCTGCACCCACCTAAATCTGCACCCATTTAACTCTGCACCCACCTCAGTTCTGCACTCTGTACTCACCTAACTCTGCACCCACCTAACTCTGCGCCTACCTCACTCTGCACCCACCTCAGTCCTGCACTCTGCACCCACCTAACTCTGCACCCACCTCAGTCCTGCACACTGCACCCACCTAACTCTGCACCCACCTAACTCTGCACCCACCTCAGTCCTGCACTCTGCACCCACCTAACTCTGCACCCACCTCACACTGCACCCACCTCAGTCCTGCACCCTGCAGTCACCTAACTCTGCACCCACCTCAGTCCTGCACTCTGCACCCACCTCCCCCTGCACCCACCTCAGTCCTGCACTCTGCACCCACCTCACTCTGCACCCACCTCAGTCCTGCACCCACCTAACTCTGCACCAACCTCACTCTGCACCCTCCTCAGTCCTGCACTCTGCACCCACCTCACTCTGCACCCACCTCAGTCCTATACTCTGCACCCATCTCACTCTGCACCCACATCAGTCCTGCACTCTGCACCCACCTCACTCTGAACCCACCTCAGTCCTTCACTCTGCACCCACCTCAGTCCTGCACTCCGCACCCACGTCACTCTGCACCCACCTCAGTCCTGCACCCACTTCAGTCCTGCACCCACCTCAGTCCTGCACCCTGCAGCCACCTAACTCTTCACCCACCTCAGTCCTGCACTCTGCACCCACCTCCCCCTGCACCCACCTCACTCTGCATCCACCTCAGTCCTGCACCCACCTAACTCTGCACCAAACTCACTCTGCACCCTCCTCAGTCCTGCACTCTGCACCCACCTCACTCTGCACCCACCTCAGTCCTGTACTCTGCACCCATCTCACTCTGCACCCACATCAGTCCTGCACTCTGCACCCACCTCACTCTGAACCCACCTCAGTCCTTCACTCTGCACCCACCTCACTCTGCACCCACCTCAGTCCTGCACCCACCTAACTCTGCACCAACCTCACTCTGCACCCTCCTCAGTCCTGCACTCTGCACCCATCTCACTCTGCACCCACATCAGTCCTGCACTCTGCACCCACCTCACTCTGAACCCACCTCAGTCCTTCACTCTGCACCCACCTCAGTCCTGCACTCTGCACCCACGTCACTCTGCACCCACCTCAGTCCTGCACCCACTTCAGTCCTGCACCCACCTCAGTCCTGCACCCTGCAGCCACCTAACTCTTCACCCACCTCAGTCCTGCACTCTGCACCCACTTCCCCCTGCACCCACCTCAGTCCTGCACCCACCTAACTCTGCACCAACCTCACTCTGCACCCTCCTCAGTCCTGCACTCTGCACCCACCTCACTCTGCACCCACCTCAGTCCTGTACTCTGCACCCATCTCACACTGCACCCACATCAGTCCTGCACTCTGCACCCACCTCACTCTGAACCCACCTCAGTCCTTCACTCTGCACCCACGTCACTCTGCACCCACCTCAGTCCTGCACCCACTTCAGTCCTGCACCCACCTCAGTCCTGCACCCTGCAGCCACCTAACTCTTCACCCACCTCAGTCCTGCACTCTGCACCCACCTCCCCCTGCACCCACCTCCGTCCTGCACTCTGCACCCACCTCACTCTGCACCCACCTCAGTCCTGCACCCACCTAACTCTGCACCAACCTCACTCTGCACCCTCCTCAGTCCTGCACTCTGCACCCACCTCACTCTGCACCCACCTCAGTCCTGTACTCTGCACCCATCTCACTCTGCACCCACATCAGTCCTGCACTCTGCACCCACCTCACTCTGAACCCACCTCAGTCCTTCACTCTGCACCCACCTCACTCTGCACCCACCTCAGTCCTGCACTCTGCACCCACCTAACTCTGCACCCACCTCAGTCCTGCACCCACTTCAGTCCTGCACCCACCTCAGTCCTGCACCCTGCAGCCACCTAACTCTTCACCCACCTCAGTCCTGCAATCTTCACCCACCTCCCCCTGCACCCACCTCAGTCCTGCACTCTGCACCCACCTCACTCTGCACCCACCTCAGTCCTGAACCCACCTAACTCTGCACAAACCTCACTCTGCACCCTCCTCAGTCCTGCACTCTGCACCCACCTCACTCTGCACCCACCTCAGTCCTGTACTCTGCACCCATCTCACTCTGCACCCACATCAGTCCTGCACTCTGCACCCACCTCACTCTGAACCCACCTCAGTCCTTCATTCTGCACCCACCTCACTCTGCACACACCTCAGTCCTGCACTCTGCACCCACGTCACTCTGCACCCACCTCAGTCCTGCACCCACTTCAGTCCTGCACCCACCTCAGTCCTGCACCCTGCAGCCACCTAACTCTTCACCCACCTCAGTCCTGCACTCTGCACCCACCTCCCCCTGCACCCACCCCAGTCCTGCACTCTGCACCCACCTCACTCTGCACCCACCTCAGTCCTGCACCCACCTAACTCTGCACCAACCTCACTCTGCACCCTCCTCAGTCCTGCACTCTGCACCCACCTCACTCTGCACCCACCTCAGTCCTGCACTCTGCACCCACCTCACTCTGCACCCACATCAGTCCTGCACTCTGCACCCACCTCACTCTGAACCCACCTCAGTCCTTCATTCTGCACCCACCTCACTCTGCACCCACCTCAGTCCTGCACTCACATCACTCTGCACCCACCTCAGTCCTGCACCCACTTCAGTCCTGCACTCTGCACCCACCTAACTCTGCCCCCACCTCACTCCTGAACTCTGCACCCACCTCACCCCTGCACTCTGCACCCACCTCACCACCCACCTCAGTCCTGCACTTTTCACCCACCTCAGTCCTGCACTCTGCACATAGCGCATCCCCAATCCTGCACCCTGTACATAGTGCACCCCTCAATGCTAGTGCAGTTTGGCCACACCTGCAATTTGCACTGAGAGGTTATGATGTGTAGTAACCTCTAGCAACTAATCAGTGAGCAATATTGATTTGCAGTACCCTCTAGAATCCAAGTAGTGAGCAGTAATGATGTTCTGTAACCTCTAGCAACTAATCTGTGAGCTGTAATGATGTGTTGTAATCTCTGACAGCCAATCACAATCGCTGCCTGATCTTCTGCAGTAAACTCATTTTGAGTCTAGCTGGGGTGGCCCCCAAAAAATCTTGCCCAGGGTCCAATCAATATTAAAGACGGCCCTGGTGTAAATGCACCCTCAGCAGTAACGCAGGAGCCAGAGCCCAAAGTTAACCTGCCTGACTGTTTTTCTGGTGACCCCTATGTGTTTTATAACTTAAAATATAGTTGTATGCTATATTTTAAGCTCAAGCCACACTCCTCTGGTTCTGAAGCACAACGGGTCAGCCTGATTATTACATGGTTGCAGGGGGATCCCCAGTCTTAGGCGTTTAGTCTCCCCGCAGATGGCCCAGTCAGAGGGTCAGTTGAAGCCTTTTTCAAGGCCTTAGGGTTACGGTCTGATGATCCTGACCATGCCCATTCAGCAGAAGCTAACCGTAGGTCATTACGTCAGGATAAATGCACCGCTGAACAATACTGTTCTGATTTCCACCTCTGGGCACCTGACTCTGGATGGAATGACCCAGCTCCAAGAAGCCAGTTCAGTTTAGGTTTATCAGACCCCATCAAAGACTCCTTAGTACACTATCCTGAACCAAAGTCTTTGAATGAAGCCATGCAAGTAGCCATCCGTATAGACAGGTGTTTACGGGAAAGGCATACAGTGAGGTTTGTTTCTTTGCCCCCTAGTATGCTGCCCACCTTTTCTTCATTTCCTGAGCCCTCTCAGCCTCTCCAGGAGGATGAGCCCATGCAAATTGGCACTACCCATTTATCCTCTGAGGAAAAGGCTAGAAGGAGATTTCAGGGTCTTTGTTGCTAGCTGTCCTAATAAGCTGAGAAACGCTGAGAGTCTAGTGCGAGTGGGGTCTGCCTCTATAAGCCATACTGTGTCTGTTTCTCTCAGAGATAGCATATTTGTTCCTGCACAACTTAGTTCTGCCAAGTTTTCTCACCACCTCTCCGATTCCATTGATTCTGGTGTTGCTAGCAATTTCATTGATAGGGGCATAGCACACAGTCTACAGATTCTGGTGACTAAGGTGCACAGACCCTTCTCAGTCTTAGCCGTTGATAATTTTCCCTTGTCCATGGGTCTGGTGACCTTGTGCATGGTACCTATTACCCTGACCATTGGGGAATCTCACAGGGAGACAATAAGCTTCTACCTGATCTCCTCTCCTGCTTATCCCCTTATCTTGGGGTATCCCTGGCTTAAACTTCACAACCCGCACATAGACTGGGCTGCAGAGGAGATTGGATCCTGGTCTCAGACCTGCATCCAGAATTGCATTAAAACCACTGACCAGTTGCCCATGTATTACTCTTGTGTGGCCAGTACCAGTCACATGTCTTTATTACAGTCCTATTCAGATCCTGATCATGACAATGTTTCCAATTGTGACTACAGTTTACATAACCATGTGCCTTTATTTGACTCTGTTATAACAAAAGACGCTGACAAGTCTATTGAATTCTCTACATGTCACCTCTCCAGCCAATTGCCACAGCCTGAACCTTCTCCTCCTAGAAACCGAGCTTATCCATTGTCTCGTAGCCTTGAGCCCGGTTTGGAAACTTCCTCTAAGTCCTCAGAAGTCAAGACCCCTAGTTAACCCCTACCTTTGCCTGTCGCTAAACTCCCTTGGATGCACATCCAGGCTAACTTGTCCGCAAGTTCCACTGTCGCTACACCTGGTAATGCGATTCAGACAGTCGCTACACCTGGTGATGCAATTCAGACAGTTGCTATACCTGGCGATGCGATTCAGACAGTCACTACACCTGGCGATGCGGCCCAGTCGGCCACTGCATCAATTATGCCAGTCTAGCCCATGCCCATTGAACTTCCTGCTTTTTCTTATTCTTGACTCTCTGGTGATGCGATTTAGACAGTCGCTACACCTGCCGATTCGGCCTAGTCGGTCACTGCATCAGTTATGCCAGTCCATGTACATGTCATCATGTGGATTGCTGTAATACTCGTCTGTCTGGGGGAGAGAGAGAGCCGTCCTACAGCTATCAGAGTCCCTGCTTGACGTGGATTGTAGAGTAGGTGAAGATGCAATGAGGCGGTCCGGGTTCTGGAACCAAGCTGGAACACACGCGGCCGATGTGACATCAGATGAAGGTAGTGGGTGGTAACGCATTTTGGAGCATGCACAGCTCCTTCGTCAGACCTAGTTACCGCCCACCCTACCGCGTTCCAGCTTGATTCCAGAACCCAGGACAGAACGAGAAGTGATTTTTTTTTTTTTACAAAAATATATAAAAAAAAATATTTATAGCAAAAAAATAAAAAACCCAGTAGTGAATAAATACCGCCAAAAGAAAGCTCTATTTGTGTGAAAAAAAGGATACAAATTTCATATGGCTATAGCGTTGCATGACCGCGCAATTGTCATTCAAAGTGTGAGAGCGCTGAAAGCTGAAAATTGGACTTTGCAGGAAAGGGGTGAAGGTGACCAGTTGGCAAGTGGTTAATAAAGTTTTTTTAATGGTTTTATGCAGTAAGCTTTTTTCTCTGGTCTGATTTTATGTCCTTGATGTTGTTGGAGAGGAGGAGCTGGGAGAGGTTTTGACAGTTGATCCAAAAGTGCTAATAGACCTTCCTTTGGGAAGAAGGTCATGTTTATCTGGTGAGTAATTTTATTCACTGGGGTGAGAGCACTTGAAGCACTTTTTGGGTTGCATGTTTATTCCTTGAAGCACTTTTTGAACACTTTACAGTATATGGTGATAAAGTAGAAGAGTTGGGAAAAAAAAATTGAAAACAATTGTTAATTTATTGGCACCAAAGAAGCACCGGAGAAGCAATTTTTAAATTCTGCACTTTTGTTTCCAATATTGAAAAAAAGGCACTTTTATTTTGTTTTATTCAACAGATAATATTTATAGGTTAGCACTGAGAACAACATCTTGTGTAATTTGGCATAGCATAAGTGATTTTGTTTTCTTACAAAAGCACTTTTATTTTTCAGTTTGCGGTATTTCCACAGCACAGTTATTTTGTTGACAAGTTGGAAGATTACACAGTAACATTGTACAGGTTGATATAGGAACGTAAGGTGCTGCCAATACTGATGTTATTTAGTGCTGTAGAATAACTTAGCTTTGTAGCATAATAACCTAGAAATGGGGCTTGGGTTTATGCCCATCAGCCCCCCTCCCCTTTTTTTCATTCAATTTATTTTATTTCATATTTATCCATTTTTAAAAACATTTATGATAGATTAAAATAGGTTGTAATCAAGTGTTTCATGGTTAATTTTTTTCCATTTTCTTCTAGGAAGGGGTTTTTTGGTCAGCATACATTTGTTGCTGACATAGGCAAAGCTGCCCTTTATTTGCAGCATGTCACCAAATACTTGTGGAGTAAACTAGTATGCAACAAATTACCACATATTTATCTCCCCTATTGCTATAGCTGTTATTACATTTAGGCAGTTACCTTTATTATAAATGTTAGGCAGGCATCAAAATTATTTTCAGTAATAAATTAAACAAATATCATTACTGGGCAGAAAAAAAATGAAATTAAGTGCACTGCAGGAAAACATGCAGATAATAACAGAATGCAAGATAAATTAAAACACAAGGGTTTATTAGTGGCATACGTAGCATGGGGTTAATCACTGTGTGCTTTGATAAAGACAGGAATACATGCCACATCAAGCAAGGAGGGAAGTCATGCTTAGGAGGGCCAGATAATGGCATGAACCTCTGCAAAATTCTTCAATCTCCACCCTGTCATTTCCAACAAGATACTTTCCAAGGCAGGTGTCTATTCTGTAGTAGGGATGAGCCGAACACCCCCCCGTTCGGTTCGCACCAGAACCTGCGAACAGACCTAAAGTTCGCACAAACTTTAGAACCCTATTAAATACAATGGACTCGAACGTTCAAATTCAAAAGTGCTAATTATTAAGGCTAATATGCAAGTTATTGTCCTAAAAAGGGTTTGGGGACCCGGGTCCTGCCCCAGGGGACATGTATCAGTGCAAAAAAAAGTTTTAAAAACTTCAGTTTTTTTCAGGAGCAGTGATTTTAATAATGCTTAAAGTGAAACAATAAAAGTGAAATATTCCTTTAAATTTCGTACCTGGGGGGGGGGGGGGGGTATAGTATGCCTGTAAAGCAGCGCTTGTTTCCCGTGCTTAGAACTGTCCCTGCACAAAGTATCATTTCTGAAGGAATGAATTGTCGGGCTCCCGGCAATACAGAGAAAAGTAATTGATAAAAAAAAAAAATATGTGGGGGTCCCCCCCAAATTCTATTACCAGGCCCTTCAGGTCTGGTATGGATATTAAGGGGAACCCTGCGTCAATTAAAAAAAAATGACGTGGGGGTTCCCCCCAAATATCCATACCAGACCCCTCAGGTCTGGTATGGATTTTAAGGGGAACTCCATGCCAAATAAAAAAAATGGCGTGGAGTTCCACCCAAAAATCAATTCCAGACCCTTTATCCGAGCACGCAACCAGGCAGGCCGCAGGAAAAGAGGGGGGACGAGAGAGCGCCCCCCCCCTGAACTGTACCAGGTTACATGCCCTCAACATGGGGAGGATGCTTTGGGGGTCTGTGACCCCTCAAAGCACCATGTCCTTATGTTGATGGGGACAAGGGCCTCATCCCCACAATCCTTGCCCAGTGGTTGTGGGGGTCTGCGGGCGGGGGGCTTATCGGAATCTGGAAGACCCCCAGATCCCGCCCCCTCTATGTGAATTGGTAAGGGGTACATTGTACTCCTACCATTTTACAGAGAAAGTGTAAAAAATTGTAAAAAAACACACAGACACAGTTGGGAAAGTCCTTTATTAAAAATAAAAAAATTAAAAACAAAAAACCCATTCCAGCGATGTAATCCAGTGTCCCGCGGTGATCCGGTGTCAAGCACTGCAGTCTCCACTCCACACGAAACGTCATTGGCTGAGCAGACCTGGTGGGGAACTTCCTCCGTAGTGTAATAAATGAATAGACCCCGCCCCTTCTCACGTTCCCCATCAAAAATGACGTGGAGTTCCCCTTAAAATCTTAAGACCTGAAGGGTCTGGTATGGATATTTGGGGGGAACCCCACGTAATTTTTTTTTTATTTGACGCAGGGTTCCTCTTAATATCCATACCAGACCTGAAGGGCCTGGTAATTGAATTTGGGGGGACCCCCACGCATTTTTTTTTTTATCAATGACAACTTTTCTCTGTATAGCCGCGAGTGCTTTTAAATGACTTTTTCCTTCAGAAATGACACATGCAGGGACAGTTCTAAGCAAGGGAAACAAGCACTGCTTTACAGGCATACTATACACCCCCCCCAGGTACGAAATTTTAAAGGAATATTTCACTTTTATTGTTTCACTTTAAGCATTATTAAAATCACTGCTTTTTTTTGCATTGATACATGTCCCCTGGGGCAGGACCCGGGTCCCCAAATACTTTTTGTGACAATAACTTACATATAAGCCTTTAAAATTAGCACTTTAGGTTTCTCCCGTAGACTTTTACAGGGTGTTCCGCGGCTTTTCGAATTTGCCGCGAACACCCCAAATTGTTGGCTGTCGGCGAACGTGTGAACAGGCAATGTTCGAGTTGAACATGAGTTCGACTCGAACTCGAAGCTCATCCCTATTCTGTAGTTGTTGGAGCAAAAAAAAAAAAAACAACCCCAAATCACCCCTATGATAGCTTAGCAAAACTGCTGGATTTGCATTGCTCCCATTCCAACTTGTGGAACCAGCCCCTTTCATGTGAATTTAAAGCCTGTGCAACACCACATTCATTGATATTCAGCCACCATTATTTTGCCTAGAAGGCATTCCACACCATCCACCAGAATTTTCTATGTAATGTGCCTTTGTTGTTGGACTACCCTGTCGTAGGCAGGGTACACATGACCATGGATGTGGTGTAGTGGGCATGGGCATGATGCTATATACTCTATCCTTCACTGTACAATGGGTCACCCTTTTGATGGCTGGGAAGGATGCAGGATTGGGAACACTGCTGGAGCTGATGGTGCCTCCATGTGCCTTGTCCAATGGTGATAGTGCCTGTACCCCCTTTTTCTCACTGGTCCTATCCTCTGACTCCTCAGAACCAACATTTCCTTTAAGCACCTTAGAGCACATTGCCATGCTGTGTTACAGCTTATATGCCTGGAGGAAAGGAGCTAAGCTGGAAATGCTGGCAGAGTGGTATTGTGTGTGACAATAGCACTAATCTAGCACTAACCTGCTTGCCTCCATTCACATGTAGCTTGCTTGTCACATGTCCTCAACCTAGTGGTTCACCATGAAGTGCCCTGACCTCCATAGGGTCTTTGGTCAGGCCAGAGGGGTTTGTGGAATCTTTAGGTGGTCATCATACCTGACCAGTAGGGATGAGCCGAACACCCCCCGGTTCGGTTCGCACCAGAACCTGCGAACGGACCGAAAGTTTGAGTGAACTTTAGAACCCTATTAAAATCAATGGACTCGAACTTTCAAAATCAAAAGTGCTAATTATGAAGGCTAATATGCAAGTTATTGACCTAAAAAGGGTTTGGGGACCCGGGTCCTGCCCCAGGGGACATGCATCAAAAATAAGTTTTAAAAACTGCAGTTTTTTCGGGAGCAGTGATTTTAATGATGCTTAAAGTGAAAAAAGGAAAATATTCCTTTAAATATCGTACCTGGGGGGTGTCTAAAGTATGCCTGTGAAGTGGCACGTGTTTCCCATGTTTAGAACTGTCCCTGCACAAAATGAAATTTCTAAAGGAAAAAAAGTAATTTAAAACTGCTTGCGGCGTTATTGTAATGTCTGGTTCCGGCAATATGGATGAAAATCATTGAGAAAAATGGCATGGGTACCCCCCCCTCCTAGCCCACTACCAGCCCCTTTGGGTCTTGTATGGATATTAAGGGTACCCTGCACCCAAATTAAAAAAAGACCCTATATACTCTGAACAGCAGTATACAGGCGGTGCAAACAAGACAGGAACTGTTGGTTTGTTCTTAAAGCGGAGGTGCAGCCAAAAAAAAAAAGAAAGTCAGCAGATACTAACAGTGTAGCTGCTGACTTTTAATAAGGACACTTACCTGTCCTACTCGCCCGCGATGTCGGTCCCACCACGGCGATCGATCGCTGCTGGCAGGTCCTGGATCCTCCACCCTGAGTAAGGGAAACAGGCAGTGAAGCCATAAGGCTTCACTGCCCGTTTCCTACTGCGCATGCGCCACTCGCACAGCGCTTTGTGAATGGGCGGCTTGCCTCCTGGGATACACACAGTTCCCAGAAGGCAGCGCGGCCCATTCACAAGAAGAGGAATCGGAAGGAGACCCACCGCGGACGAGAAGAGGAACATTAGAGGCAGATTAGGGGACTTCCGCATAGCAACAGGCATTTAGGGTGAGTATAAAACATTTCTTTTTTTCTATAAATTTTTTTTTTTTTTTAGGATTTTTAATGTAAAGATTTTTTCAGGGTGGACCTCCGCTTTAAGTAGAATCTGTTTGTAATTTGGAACAGGTACATTTTTAAAGTGTAGCTCCAGCCAAAAAATCTATTTTTAAGCTTTTTGGAAAACATAGGGAAGGGTTATCACCCCTGTAACATTTGTTTTGCTGTCTGTGCCCCTGTTCAGAACATTTCACCTCACTTTCCGTCCCAATGACAAATGTTTTTTTTAAATTTGGGGTTTTTATTGAAACAAGGATTGGTGATAAAGCATCAGTGGAGAGGAGACACCTTTTTCCCATATTCCCAATTTTTAGCGGCGCTATACCGTCGTAATTGCCGCGGAATTGCGGCGGTATTCGGCTGCTAGCGGAGCGGTTTTAACCCCCGCTAGCCGCAGAAAAAGGGTTAATACCGCGGTATCCCATTACTTTCAATGGGAAGGAGCGGTAAACACACCGTTCCTCTTACCGCTCCAAAGATGCTGTTAGCAGGACTTTTGCAGTGGTCCTGCTAGCGCACCGCCTCAGTGTGAAAGCCCTCGGGCTTTCACATTGAGACTGCAGGGGAAGGAGTTTTCAGGCAGTATTTAGGCGCTATTTTTAGCGCTAAACCGCCTGAAAACCTCCTCAGTGTAAAAGGGGTCTAAATCACAGGTGTGTGTAAAGGAACCCTGCCCTCCTCTGCATTGCTACTTTTTTTATGTGTTTATTAAATTGTTTTCTGTGCAATACAGTGTGCTTTGGTTTTGTTTTTTTAGTTGCTATACCATTCTTGGATATATAAAGTCACAAAGGCTTTCAGTAGAAGGTGTGCTGTTACTTGCGTGAGTGTGTTCCATTTCTTATACTGTGACTTACAGATAGGACATGCAGATATAAACCCATAGACACACAGTAATATTCATTTATTACTTAATGATTATTCATCAGCTTAACAGTCCTCCAAATAACATGGACCTTAACATCCCTCTAGTATCCAGGTAATCTACACCCTGAAATAATCTGTTTACAAGATCTATTCAAAGGAATGTGCATTGCTTTGCGTTTAACTCCTGCAATTTAAAAAAAAATTATCTTAAAAGCCCAACATGTTTTTACTATAAAATGTGTGGCAGCATACTTTTAACAATTTAAAACATATTCGATACATTTTAATCTTTAATACCCTTAAAATACCCTTAGACTCAAGGCGGAAAATGTGTAGATCAAGATTTCATGCTTTGTGACTGCTGATAAATTGCTAAGCCTCAAATTAAAGATTTGCAAGCCCTGCTGAACTTGTTCAAAATATATGAAAAATGCTCCCTATAGTGAAATAACTTAAAAACGCTGTAAATAATACTATGTATTATATTCAGAACCCTGAATAAAAATGTACATAAATGGTAATATAACAAGTGTTCCTTTGGAGTCCACAGAATGTTACAACCACACTAAATTCCCATTACACTGCTCATAGACTGACCTCATATGTTAATAGATAAGTGAAATGTTACTGAGCATGTAAACGTTCATGATTACAAAATCTGGAAAGCTGGAAAGCTACACAAGCAGGCAAACTGATGATAAACTATTTCTGTGTTCAAATATTCCAAAACCAACTTTCCTACCGACTTTTGAATTTTGACTTTTGAATTAGTATATGATCTCATACAGTGCCTTGAAAAAGTATTCATACCCCTTGAAATTTTCCACATTTTGTCAGGTTACATGTGATAGACCAACACAGAGTGGCACATAATTGTGAAGTAGAAAGAAAATTATATGTAGCGGGGTCTCCTTTAAGGCCCTTGGACTACGTTACCCAGAACCCCGTTCAACACCCAGGGTGCATTTAGCCACAGCAGAGACTCATGGGAGGGGCTATATAAGAAGAGGGCGAGGCTGAGCACGGCCTCTTTGGACACCGCGCTGCAATCAACAGGTCTTCCTGTGCGGATCTGTTGCAGTGCAGGGCCAGAAGCCTGGGCCTTGCACAACTTCCAGAGAGGCTTCCACCCCACTGCGGAACTTGGGTGGCACCTGACTTTGTCGAGGTTGGACATCAGTTGGACCGGAGACCCGGTCGTTGCGGATACTGTGTGTGGAGACACAGTGGTGGAAGTCCCGGACTGGGATCGCTTCTGGAGTGGTGAGCGAGCACCTGCTCATTTATATAGACTATACTTTGATTCAGCCTAGAGACTGCCTTGGCCCTCCGGGTTCTATTTTACTGTCCCACAGGAGACTAGTGGCGGAACTGAGTTGAGTAATCTCCTGTGAGGGGTTCATTCTTCTTCTCATTTTCCTACCCTTTGGATTACAAATTACCATTCCTGTTGTGCACCACCAGTCAAGTTGCATGCGAAGAAATAGTTCTTCTAGAGACTGAGTTTAGATCTGGGTCAGGCCTGATCTGTAGTTAGAACTTTGGTTGCTGCGCCATAAGGGCGCATAGTTAGAGATAGTTGTACTTGGTGGGTAATCGCCTGCGTTATATTTTCTGCTGCAGGGCTCTGCAGACATATATGTGTTATGTGTTAACCTTATGCCTTTTATCCAAAGTAAAGAAACATTATAATTTATCTGTTGCTATCAGTGTGTTGTCTTTATGCAAAGAGATTACCCTTGCAATACAAATAGATTATGTGCATAGATTGTTAGATTGTGATAAGAGAACAATCCCTAGACTAGCTGTGCCAGAGTGGATCGAGTAGATTGCCGGGGGTTGGCGGAGCTGTACGCAGGGCCCGAAACAAATCCAGCGGCTCTCTTAACTGGGGGTAGTGCTACAGATAAATCATTTTTTATTTTATTTACAATTTTATTTACAAACAAATATCTAAAAAGTGTGGGGTGCATTTGTATTTAGCACCCTTTACTCTGACACCCCTAAAATCTAGTGGAACCAATTGCCTTCAGAAGTCACCTATTTAGTAAATAGAGTCCACATGTATGTAATTTAATCTCAGTATAAATACAGCTGTTCAGTGAAGCCTTCAGAGGTTTGTTAGAGAACCTTAGTGAACAAACAGAATCATGAAGGCAAAGGAACACACCAGACAGGTCAGGATTTAATGTGAAAACTAGCGAAACAGGATGTGGGATTTTAAAGGTGCTGATTGACAAAAGTAGGGGTAGGCATTTGGACTGAACCTCAATGTTCAGGGTCCTATGTCTGCCCATCCCCTTTTGGGGTGGTCCCGGCCTGTTGTGATTTGTGGGATAGTTCCGCGAATCTTACTGGTACTTATCGCCTTGACAGATCCCAGATCTATGGGGTTGCTGATGTCTGCAAGAAATGTCATTCCTTGCAGACGGCGTGCACAGGAAATGTTTTCATTTCCTGTGTTCCAGTAACGGACCAGGCTCCCATTGCGTCGGTGACCTTCCCTGCGGAGTGACGTCATGCGTCGCATGGGTGAGACGCACAGGAAGTGTTTCACTTCCGGCGCTCCATCCACATACAGGGCTTCCCACTGCACATGTGACTCGCTTTGCGGCATGACGCCACACGCCGCCAATGGGCGGTCGGGGGGGGGTATATAAAAGTGGACAGCACACGCTGTCCTCAGACTTTGGCGGGAGCTCAAACCGGACGGGACATACAATACAGGTAACTCTGGAAATTGGGGCATCTCTTAGATTCATCAATGAGAGTAATTATAAAGGGTTTGAAATTTACGTTTATGGGTTTTTATTCCTTAGGTGGACTTTATGTCTGTCATTTTTGATTAGACATTTTCATCAGTTTCCACACATTTGTCATGAAGCATAGGTGTGGTCCGGATATAGCCTTTGCTAACACTGCACGGCATATTTGGCGATATATAGTGATCATTGTAAGTTTTATTCATTTTGTTTATGAGCCTACTTTTGTAGCATTTTGTCATTAGACATGGAATTAGCATGTTAAATCTTTTTTGCTATTGACAAATGTTTAGATGGACCCATTAAACATTTTACTCTGATCTGATTTCACCCGGTTTACTGACAAGCTTGAGCTCCTGCATCAATTTGAATAATTTATCAGAGGAGGAGGTGAGTAATGGCTATAGTAAATTGCCTGCAGCCGGACCCTTTCTTCCCCCCAACCCCTATATGTGGACTTTCAGTCCAAAATTTGTGATTTATTATTTAAATATTTACAGGCAATTATCTTTATGATTGGAATCTAAACATATTTTCATCCTCCCTTATGGGATTTGCGGCTATGATGGACGGGGTCATTGTGGTGAGATGCTGACGGGCAGTGACGCACAGTATAGATCTTTGGTGCCCTCATCAGGTAGGCACCCCAGTGGGTAGGGGGAGGGATGTGAGGGAATTGCACTGTTCAATGAAGGGGAAGCTCTGGGTCCACGGGATGCTGCTCATGCATGTTGTGCTAAAGTGTGCCTTATTATGTTTGTTATTCTTTGTTTCTAATTGCTGTTTTTTGTCTCCAAATTTTTCTTACACCTTCAAGCTGGAAAATTCTTCATTAAAAAGTTACTCATGCGTCTATTCCTGATGAAGCCTTAATGGCGAAACTGTAGAATCTTCATAGACGCATTTTTGCAGCTGATGTTACTTTATGACTTTATACCGATAGGTAGTAGGTGTATACCTATGATAGTCATATATATGTGCATATATCACTGTATTTTATGTATGTAATCAAAAAATATATTTTTTCTATTTTTTTATACATCACTGTCATTGTGATTTATATACTTTTGTCAATCAGCACCTTTAAAATCCCACATCCTGTTTCGCTAGTTTTCACATTATTTACAGGGATGATGGTGCGGTTAATCAATTACATATTTATATGCTGATACTCGACCACCCACATTTACAGGTCAGGATTTAAGTTGTGGAGAAGTTTAAAGCAGGATTAGGCTATAAAACAAACATATCCCAAGCTTTGAACATCTCACAGAGCACTGTTCCATCTATCATCTGAAAATGGAAAGAGTATGGCACAACTGCAAACCTACCAAGACATGGCCTCCACCTAAACTAACAGATCGGGCAAGGAGATCATTAATCAGAGAAGCAGCCAAAAGGCCCATGGTAACTCTGGAGGAGCTGCAGAGATCCACAGCTCAGGTGGATGAATCTGCCCACAGGACAACTATTAGTCGTGCACTCCACAAATCTGGCCTTTATGGAATAGTGGCAAGAACGCCATTGTTGAAAGAAAGCCATAAGAAGTCCCATTTGCAGTTTGTGAGAAGCCATGTGGGGGACACAGCAAACATGTGGAAGAAGGTGCTCTGGTCAGATGAGACCAAAATTTAACTTTTATGCCCAAAAGCAAAACGCTATGAGTGGCGGAAAACGAACACTGCACATCACCCTAAACACACCCACCGTGAAACATACAGTCAGGTCCATAAATATTGGGACATCGACACAATTCTAATCTTTTTGGCTCTATACACCATCACAATGGATTTAAAATTAAACTGCAGACTTCCAGCTTTAATTTGAGGGTATTTACATCCAAATCAGGTGAACAGTGTAGGAATTACAACAGTTTGTATATGTGCCTCCCACTTTTTATGGGACCAAAGGTAATGGGACAATTGACTGCTCAGCTGTTCCATGGCCAGGTGTGTGTTATTCCCTCATTATCCCATTTACAAGAAGCAGATAAAAGGTCCAGAGTTCATTTCAAGTGTGCTATTTGCATTTGGAATCTGTTGCTGTCAACTCTCAATATGAGATCCAAAGAGCTGCCACTATCAGTGAAGCAAGCCATCATTAGGCTGAAAAAACAAAACAAACCCATCAGAGAGATAGCAAAAACAATAGGTGTGGCCAAATCAACAGTTTTTTTCTTAGACTGCAAAGAATGTTGGAAAAGAAAACACGCACTTACTGGAACAAATGGTACTTTTCTAAATATTTGGAGGATAAAATTGCCCCGTGGGGCCTTAGAATCCAAATATTTCCGACTATCAATAAACTAGAAACATAATTTAAACAAAAATGGGAACAAAATCTGCAGGATTGTTCCCTAAAGATGATGGAGCTTTTATGCAGTCATTTTGACCTAGAATTAGAGACCCTTGATTTGGAGATAGCCAGTCTGTACCAGGAAAACAGTTCCATTTCCCAGGAAGAACTGTACTCTACACGAGAGGAAACTCTCAAAGCTAATCTTCAACTATATGTACAAGAAATTCTTAAAACCAAAGAAAAAAAGTATATTAGGGATAAGTTATCTTATGACAACAATATAGCTTACAATTGGGCTCCGAAAAATCCCAACAAAAGACGCAACCAGAAACAACGCAAACCTAGGGAATCCTGCCCAGAACCCACTGACTCAGATAATTCTTCCTCTTCTGTTTCTTCACTGGCAGCAGACTCAAATTCAGTCTCTGCCCAATCAACCTCTTTCCAACAACAAACTGGCAATTCCAACATACGCCCCATTGGGAAGCAATCTAGGTATGGAAGTCGAACACAGGTTCACACTAGAGCCACAACGGCTAAAAATCTATCTACCAATGCATCTCTGCATGCAGAATCATGCAGTGATACGCCCAATACACCCTCTACATTAGTTGTTAATTCGCAGGTGGATTTTCGCCCGGCTCCTATCTTTACCCAGTTACCAGCCGAATCGCGAAAGATGGCTCATGCAGAGCCAGTATTGCCCAAAGTAACGAAGATGGTTTTGAAATAATCAATCTATCATCCACAGTTCTTTCTGTGGATCAGACTTCAGTTTTACAATTAGGTTTGACTTTTTGCCCCATTCAAAAGATTAATTCTTTTGAAATGATTAAAGATGTTAACTTATTTGCCCGGAAATTGATGTATCGTACCATCTTTGACAAATCCCAATTAGCAAAACCTGCCTCTGCATCTTTGTCTGAATCCATTCCTCCCCCCCCCCCACAAATATGACTCTCAATGACATCAAAGCTCTTGAAGAACTCATGGAGCTGTGGGATGAGGGACATATTGATGGGGATGAACTAAGGGAAGCAGACAACCTACAGGGGATTGCCCACGTGTCCACTCCTCCTTCTGTCCCCGGTGGGTCAATAACTGAAGCGTCCACATGTTCCACTTTAGTCTCTCGCAATTACAAGCCAAAGTCCAAAAATTTCCCCACTTTACAAGGAAACCCCAGTATCTGGGCCTTTACTAATCAAGTAACGGCGGAGATAAGAAAAACTAAGTGGAAGCATGACAAAAAATCCAATTTAACTCCTGCCCAAATCCTAGCCATTACATCTTTACAATCCAATCAGGATGTGGTAATCAAACCCTCTGACAAAGGGGGGAATTTAGTGGTTATGGATAAGGATCAATATGAAAATATGGTCTTTAGACTCTTAAGCAATCAAGATTGGTATCGTAAAATCCCAGAAAGTCATGTAAATTATACTACTGTCAAGTTCCGACAGTTGATAGGCAAAGCTTATCAACTGGGAACTATCCAGAAATCCACCTGGGAGTTCTTGAATGTCACTTGTCCACGTACTCCTACACTTTATGCCCTCCCCAAAATCCACAAAAACTTCCACAATCCACCAGGTCGACCCATTGTATCCGGGATTGGCTGTCTCACGGAAACAGCCAGTCAATTTGTGGATGACCTTTTAAGACCCATTGTAGAGGGTTTGGAATCCTATTTGCAGGATACAAGTGACCTTTTAAGAGCACTGGATGGTCTCATGATCCCTAAGGGGGCGTGGCTTGTGGCCTTGGATGTGGAGGCCCTCTACAATTCCATCACCCACAAGTTGGGTGTGGAGGTTGTGGGGGGTTTCCTGTCCGGTGGCACTTCAGTTTTGACTGCCCACAATCAGTTTGCTTTGGATTTGTTGCATTTTATATTGGCCAACAACATTTTTCTTTTTTTGGAATCCCACTACCTCCAGGTACAGGGGGTAGCTATGGGGACCAAATGTGCCCCAAGCTACGCCAACCTGTACCTGGGGGGGTGGGAGCACAATTTATTATTTTTTCAGGATCATATGCAAAAATTTGCTGACTATATACCGCTATGGCGACGTTTCATAGATGATGTTTTTTTCATATGGACGGGAAATAAGGAGGACCTTTCCCTGTTCTTTGAAAATTTGACACCTAATAATTATAAGCTTAATTTCACTATGGAAAGTAGTCAAGAAAGTTTAACATTTCTCGACATCCAAATCACTGTTGATTCAGAAGGCCTATTAGGCACAACCCTATACCGCAAACCCTCTTCTGGAAATGCGCTTCTGCATGCCAGCAGTTCTCATCCAGCCCCTCTGGTTACCAGTATACCGTACGGGCAATATCTTCGCTTACGCAGAAATTGCAGCGAGGAATCTACTTTTGAGGTAGAGGCTGATGCTCTGCGGACTCGCCTCTCCAGACGAGGATATAGTGGTAAATGCCTCAGAAAGGCCTATCAAAGGGCAAAAGGTCAGGAACGATCGTCTTTAATTCATCACCCCCCTAAAATTAGATCTAATAAAGGGGTACGCCTTATAACCAGATTTTCTGGACAGCATCAACAAATGAGGAACATCCTTCAAAAGCATTGGTATCTCTTGGCTGGGGATCCTTCGGTCTCTAAACACCTAAAGGACCATCCTGAGATCACCTTTAGACGATCAAGATCACTTGGAGACCTAATGGTCCACAGCCATTACAATCCAAATGCCAAATCCTCACTTCAAAACACAGGAACAAAACCTTGTCACAAATGTGGATATTGTCGATACCTATATGCCTCTCGTAGCATCATGCTACCAAATGGCATTTTGTACAAACCAAAATTTTTGGCTAACTGTCAAAGTATAGGCATAGTATATATCATGACATGCACGTGTAAAGCCTATTACATAGGTAAAACCAAACGCCCTTTTTTCCACCGTATAAGGGACCATGTCTCCTTAGTTCTCAAAAAGAGAATGGAAACACCCATAAGTAGACACATGGGACTGTTCCATGGTTTTGATGATTCTGCTATGCATTTTTTTGCACTTGAACATGTTCCACCAATCCTCGTGGTGGTGACTATGATAAAATCCTCTTACAACGCGAAAGAAAATGGATCTCAAACCTGGATGCTCTTCAACATCCAGGCTTGAATGATGCCATAAGCTTTAAACCTTTCCTGTAATAGCCACCGCTTCTTTTCTTTTCTTCTCTTCTTTTTTTTCTTTCTTTCCTTTTCCTTTTTTTTTTTTTTTTCTCTCGCTGGTTTATTATTTTCAAAACATGTGTATGATGTGTGGTAATGGTGTTGGCTCCAGCAGATTTTGAGCCTATACCACTACCATATTGTTTTTTCATTTATGGCGAATGTTTGCCAAATTCAATTGGTATACATTCTCATTTTGTATATGAGGTTCTAATTGATGTGGTCATCTTTTGTTGCACCAAAACCAATTCTACTTGAAAATAGTTTCAAGCTATGATATTAAATTTGGCTTGTATTCCAACAATCCTGCGGTCCGGTTTTCGATGTCTTTTTTGATGTTCTTAATCCAACCATATATATTTTTTAGAATCATATTTATTTGTATTGAATATCGTTCCAGCTGTGAAGATTCAGAGTTTCCCCTTTTTGGGTCTGTATGGACGCCAGGGGCAGGCATTTCTTTTTCTTTAATCATTGGTCTATTTTATGTCAGCCCTGAAGGGGTTAGCCTTTTTGGCATCTGTCACGCTATGCTGTCTTCTATACCATCTGATAGACACAATTTTTTATGTTTTCTTGAATCCCCTGGGAATCACGCTTTCCAACTGCGCCTTCCCTTTCATGTCTTGTACATGATAAGGGATCCGGGGATTTCTCAAAATGGCCGTTCCAGCTTCTTCCGGTCCCATTTATTTAAGCATTAGCGTCCAGCTGCCGGGTATCGCCCCCACGTTATGCGTCCGCCGCACGGCAATGACATCAGACGTTTGCCGCGCTGGGATGAGTATAAATTGGCGGTACTTCGCCATATTATTCTGTCATTCCCCTTGCGCTGGGGACTGTGAGACTGCTTGGAAATCGTTTGGTTCCTACATGCCATGATTGCCGCGAATGCAGCGGCTTCAATGAAGTACTAAACTACTCTTTAAAGGTATGTGTTTTATATACTCATTTGGGCTGCAGGATGGATATGTACTTTAGTCTTTTTCTGACACTATGATATCCATTTACTTTTTATGCACAGGATCTTTATACAAATCTGTATGAATTGTTGCGGTTTTCAACAGTAAGATCCAGCACTGCTACTTATACTTTACTAAAATCAATGATTCGATCAATCAGGTATTTTCATATTTTTATATTTCCAATATAAACTTATTATTATATTTTTTGTGAATTTAACTAATGTTGAATTCACTTATATCATATTCTCTAATATATAATTTTTACTCATCTGCAGGTCCCAATTTAGGAATTTCTCTGTATCATTTCCAGCAGGATCATTATCAATACTGATTTTGTTGCCTCTCTACAAACAACGTTTGGGAGGGTGCGTTCATTTCATTTTATATTTTTTTCATTAGCTGGGGTACTTTTGTGCTCATCCCCTTCTCCGCAGGTGGAGCTACAGGGCAATCCGAGATTTCGATCTTGAATTGCTAAAATACCTCCTTCATCTTTAACATTTAATTGGTAGGTGCCATGTTTTGACCACATCATTTATTGCTACTTTAATATACTATGTAACAATTCTTATTAGATTCATGTTTTACTGATTCTATATTATTTAAAAATATTGAACGTGTATATTATTAAATACTTTGATAATGTGACAAATATTGCAATTAAAATTTGCAGTTTCTTGTTAACCTATTTTTTTGTGGATATTCCAATAGATGTGTTGTATAATACAGTTTATGGATGTTCCTTTGTTCATTTTTTGTATTTCATTTTTAGTGTACTATTAGACCGTGGATCACTCCTGAAGAAGCTCCAATTTTGAGCGAAACATGTCAAGTTCAACGGTTGTTGTATATGTACCTAGCTCTTAATGTTGTATATGTTGAACTTTTAGGAAAATGTTATTTTCCTTTTTTATGAATATTAATAAATATTGTTTTATTTTTATACAAATCTACCGTCATTGGATTCCTTTTGGTTTTTCAATACTAAATCCTATTTTTGACACCGTAAAAAATCCCGAGGTATGTGACCTCAAGCCCATCTCTTTAAATCAACAAATTACTGGGATTTGGTGTCTATCTTGATTTGCTCACTCTTATTCCTTCAAAAAAAAACATACTTATGTAGCGCTACCCCCAGTTAGGAGAGCCGCTGGATTTGTTTTGGGCCCTGTGTACAGCACTGCCAACCCCCCGCAATCTACTCTACCCACTCTGGCACAGCTAGTCTAGGGATTGTTCTCGTATCACAATCTAACAGTATATGCACACAATCTATCTGTATTGCAAGGGTAACCTCTTTGCATGAAGATAACACACTGATAGCAAGTGATAAAATATAACGTTTCTTTACTTTGGATAAAAGGCACAAGGTTAACACATAACACATATATGTCGGCAGAGCCCTGCAGACAGAAAGTATAATACAGGCGATTACCCGCCAAGTGCAGCTATCTCTATCTATGCGCCCTTATGGTGCAGCAACAAAAGTTCTACCTATGGATCAGGCCTGACCCAGCTTTAGACTCAGTCTCTGGAAGATCAATTTCTTTGCATGCAACTTGACTGGTGGTGCACAACAGGAACAGTAATTTGTAATCCAAAGGGTAGGAAAATTAAAAGGGAGAATGAACCACTCACAGGAGACTACTCAACTCAGTTCTGCCACTAGTCTCCTGCGGGACAGTAAATAGAACCAGGAGGGCCAAGGCAGTCTCTAGGCTGAGTTAAAGTACAGTTTATATGAATGAGCAGGTGCTCGCTCACCACTCCAGACGCGATCTCAGTCCGGGACTTCCACCTACTGTGTCTCCGCACATAGTGTCCGCAACGGCCGGGTCCCCGGTCCAACTGATGTCCAAACTCGACAAGTCAGGTGCCACCCAGGCTCCGCAGTGGGGTGGAAGGCTCTCTGGAAGTTTGTGCAAGGCCCCTGGCTTCAGGCCCTGCACTGCAGCAGATCCGCACAGGAAGACCTGTTGATTGCAGCGTGGTGTCCAAAGAGGCCGAGCTCCGCCTCGCCCTCTTCTTATATAGCCCCTCCCATGAGTCTCTGCGGTGGCTAAATGCACCCTGGGTGCCGAACAGGGTTCTGGGTAACGTAGTCCCGGGGCCTTAAAGGAGACCCCGCTACACACTCCCCCACTTAAACTCTTTGGTCCCCAAAGATAACATTAAATTACAGTACGCACAACATCAACCAAAGTTGCGTATGATGTTGGCAGAGGAAATTCCCACCAAAAACAAGGCAGTGAACTTCCCTGCCCACAGGTCACAGGTCACACTATCATTAGTGTCCTGCCTAACTGTGCCAGAGAGTGAGTTGGGGTTGCCCCCCACCAAATGAACAGTGTAGGGATTAGGGTCTTCCATACTCCTGGCAGTGACCACAGTGTCTTCCGAGCTCCTCCCCATCTGTGGGTAAGTTAATCTTCTGGGAGGCTTTATGGCCCTTCGCATCCTTTGTCCTCTTGGGCTTTCTGTTTCAGCTAAAACATGTTCCCCTTCTGGAACCGACCTGGGAGTTTCCACTGGTTCTGGAACACTTGACTCCGGAGCAGGGAGGTACATGGAATCTCTTGGATCCTCTTCTGGGAGTAAGTCACAGGCACTTTCCCAAGAATCCGACAAAGGACTGGACGGGATGAACTCAGTAGCTTCTGCATTCAGTGTTCTGTCTATGGTGTCTTCTTCAGGTGGAAGATTAAAAGCAGAAGTTTCTGGGGCCTGGGAAGGCCAAAGCCAATCAAGTTATTCTCCCTCATTTTCACTTAGCTCCGAGGTCTCAGTATCCCCAATCTGAGGGGTCTGGGACCGAGTGTTTGGTCTGGGAGTATCCAGGATGGAAGTTGGCTCAGGGGAATCCATCGCAGGGGGTATGCAAACTGCTTCAGCTAGTGGGAGTAGGTGGTTCCTATGCCAGGTATTTAAGGGCCCCACCTTCCCTTCTGGCTTAAGTCTGTAAACGGGTAGGCCCGGTAGTCTCTTGCAGATAACATAGGGTTCCGGTCTCCATCTGTCTGCAAGCTTGTGTTTTCCAGGGACCCCCAAATTCCATAGCAACACTCTGTCTCCAGGTTGTAAATCTTGAATCCGAACTTTCAGATCAAAGTTTTTCTTGTTGCGGGCCCCCCTTTGCTCCGAGGCCGCCTGGGCCTGCTCATAGGCTAATTTCAAATTATGTCTGAGTCTATCAACATATCCTTTGTGGGAAGTGGCAGAACAATGGTCTATGGAAGTGCCAAAGGCCAGATGTACTGGTAGTCTTGCTTCTCTTCCGAACATAAGTCGATAGGGTGAGTACCCTGTAGCGTCACTGGTGGTGCTGTTGTATGCATGCACAACTGCCGCTATGTGGTTGCTCCAATGCTGCTTCTTTTCACTGCTTAAGGTCCCCAGCATGTTGAGCACGGTTCGGTTGAACCTCTCCGGCTGAGCATCACCTTGTGGATGATAGGGGGTAGTTCTTGTCTTCTTGATCCCCAAGGAATCCAGGAGCTTCCGGATCAACCGACTTTCAAAATCGCTTCCCTGATCTGAATGAAGCCGTTGTGGTAGCCCATAGTGTACAAAGTATTTCTCCATAAGCACTTTGGCTACAGTGGAAGCCTTCTGGTCCTTGGTTGGGAAGGCCTGGGCATACCGGGTGAAATGGTCAGTTACTACCAGAACATTTCCTAGTCCACTCAGGTCGGGTTCGAGGCAGAGAAAATCAATGCATACCAGATCAAGTGGGCTTTGACTTTGCAGATGGCCCATTGGGGCAGCTTGATGGGGTAGAGTCTTTCTCTGGATGCATCGTGCACATGAGTGGCAGTATTCTTCAACTTCAGCCCTCATGCAGGGCCAATAGAAACGGTTCCTAACGAGTTGGAAGGTCCTTTCCGCCCCTAGGTGGCCATGGTTGTCGTGCAGAGCAACCATGACAGTCTCTCTATGTTTCTCGGGCAGGAACAATTGCCATTTGTCTTCCAGGTCATCAGAGGGGCCCCTTCGGTAGACCACTCCCTGATGCACCTGCAACCCGTCTCACTCCTTCCTCAACAGGCGAGCTTCCTTTGAAGGGTGACGCAGGAGTCTATTCGGATCCTGATTCTCCAGGGCCTCTAGAACCAATCTCCCCATGGGGTCTTCCAATTGGTCAGATCTCAACTCCTTTTTGGACAGTTTTGGCAAGTTATCTTCCCCCAGTTGGGTTACCCCACAGTACTGCTTGGGAACTCCTACTATGGTAACCCCTATTTCTTCTGCTCTTGAGCCGCCACTGGCTTGGAGTTCAGCCCCTTGACAGAGGGCCCGCACCCCGTCGGGTGCCACTTGGGTCCAATCTTCTGTACTGCAGGAGGGGAAATGAGATCTTCTAGGCAAGGCATCTGCATCTCGATTTCCAGCCCCAGGCCTGTACTTTAGGCTGAAATTGAAGGCAGACAGTGCCGCCAGCCATCTATGTCCTGTGGCATCCAGCTTTGCTGTGGTGAAAAGATAGGTGAGGGGGTTGTTGTCGGTTTTCACTGTGAATTCTGCCCCATACAGATAGTCTCTGAGTTTGTCAACTACCGCCCACTTAAGGGCCAGGAACTCCAACTTATGGATGGGGTAGTTCTTTTCAGAGGGAGTCAGACTTCTGCTCACATATGCAATGGGTCTCAGTTGCCCTTCCTGCTCCTGGTAGAGCACTCCTCCCAGACCATCATGACTGGCATCTACGTGAAGTTCATAAGGCTTCTTTGGGTCTGCGTAGGCCAGGACAGGGGCAGTGGTTAAGATTTTCTTCAACATCTGAAAGGCATCTTCCCATTTCTCGTTCCACTGGTCCTTGACTGACTCCCCTGGCTTCCTGGGGCCCGAGTCATCCTCTTCCCCCTCCGTCCTGAGCAGCTCATTCAGAGGCCTGGCTATCCGAGCAAACCCCTCCACGAACCTCCTATAATAGGAACAGAACCCCAAGAAGGATCTGAGTTCTGTCACAGTGGTGGGCCTTGGCCAGGAGGTGACTGCCTCCAACTTCTCGGGGTCTGTGGCTACCCCATCCTCGGACACTATGTGTCCCAGATAGTTGACTGATGACTGATAGAACTGGCATTTTTCAGGTGAGAGCTTGAGTTCTTCCTCACTTAGTCTTCTCAAAACTTTCTCCAGCCTCTCTTCATGTTCTTCCAAGATTCTCCCGAAGACAATGATGTCATCCAAGTATACAAGGACTTCGATGAGGTTCATGTCTCCCACAGTCTTCTCCATGAGACATTGGAAGGTGGCTGGGGCTCCAGACAGACCTTGGGGCATCCGGTCAAATTCAAAGAACCCTACTGGGGTTATGAAAGCCGTCTTCTCTTTGTCTTCTGGATGCATAGGGATTTGATAGTACCCGCTCTTGAGGTCCATAACACTGAACCACTTGGCTCCAGACAAGCTCTGTAGGGCATCCTCTATTCTCGGAGTGGTGTACTGGTCGGGTACGGTTCTCCTGTTGAGGGTCCTGTAGTCTATGCACAGCCTCAATGACCCATTATTCTTTCTGACCACCACTATCGGGGAGGCATAGGGGCTTCTAGATTCGCGAATCACACCGGTTCGCTTGAGCTCGGCAAGCTGTTTCCTCAAGTCCTCGAGGTCTGCTAACGGAACTCGCCTGACTCTCTCCCTGAAGGGCTTGTCTTCCTGGAGGCGGATTTGATGGGTGGCACTCCTTGCACACCCCACATCAAACTCATCTTGGGAGAAGATCTTTTTCCACCTGGTCAACTGGGCCTTGGCTCTCTCTTTCCAAGCCCTGGGCAGGTTTGTGTTCTCCATGGAAAGTAACTGGGGTAGCAGGGCTCACCTGGCCCAGCAACATCCTGGCTGGGATCTCCATGGGGCCATCCGTAGTATTCCTGACACTCACAGGTACCTTACAGTGGGCCTTCTTCAGGGCCCTCAACGGGACCACTTCTGGGACTACTTCTAAGCCCGAGTTTTCTCCCCTTGGGTCGGGTTCCAACATAACAAAGGGCCCAGGCTGCTCCCAAGTGAGTTTCACAGTGGCTTTTAAACAGGCTACTTCACCGGGCTGCAGCACTATTCCTCTCCTTCCCAACCTTCAGACCTTCCCTACCCCCTCTTCTGGGGCCTTCTGTTCTAAGATCTGTCGCTGGTAGGCTGTCTTCAACATTGGGTGGATCTCAGTGACTGTGGGGTCTTTTCCTTTTGTTAGAGGGGCCAAGAGTCTTCGGACCAGATCCGTGTTGGTCCCTATTATTAGGGAACTCTTGTTAGCTCCAGGCGGTCGGGGGCATACCACAGCCAAGGTATCGAACACTTCGGCCTTCCCGGCTATGGATGGGTCAAAAGTCAGTTTTATATGCAGATAGCCATCATAAGGGAAACTCTCTGTCCCAATTCCCCATATCTCCAGCTCTTCAATCTTCTGGATGGGTAGGTGACTTAGATGCTTGTCATAAAAGTCCCGGTACAACAGGGTCACTTGTGCCCCAGTATCCAATATGGCCCTTGTGTAGACTCCCTCCACTTGGACAGGTACTATCGGGGAGGGACCTACCAGCTTCTCTGGATATCGCTACGAAGGGGTCTCTTTCCTTGGATCTTTGCGTTTCCCTTTTGGACTTTCTTTCTTCCATTTCTCTTTGGACTTAAGTCTCTCTTGGGCCTGGTATGCATTGATCTCCCTCCTTTTAATGGGTGTAACTACCCGCTGAGGGACATTACTCTCTTTCTTTGGTGTACGTTCCCACTGAGGAACCTTGTGTTTCTTCTGAGGGGTCTTGTCCACTCTTTTTATGTGCTTCTCATTCCGTTTGGAGCTCACTGGAGATGATGGGCACCCGGTTGACTCCTTCACCGGGGCCCTCTGAAGTTTTCCGCCGGCTTGCGGTTATTCAGTTTTTTTTTCTTGGGACTGGAACACACTTTGGCCGCATGGCCAACCCCTCCGCAGTTGAAACAAGTCATGTCCCCCCAATCTTGTAGGGATGCGGGCGCTGAGGTGTTTGGGAACAGTTCCTTCCTTGGTCCTTCCCTCTCCCTCTCTGGTATCCCTGGATCCTTTTTCATCAGAGAGGTCAGCATCTCCAATACATGGGACATCTGTGACTTTAAGGTATCTACCTCTGAGTCTCTTTCCAGGGTCATGGCCGTCCTGACCATCACCGGAGGAGGGTTAACTGGCTCAACTGGTTGGTTCCTCTTCTTCTCTTCCAGCATAGCTTCTTCCTCTCTGACCACTCAGATTAAGTCAGGGTACTCCAGGCTCTTCCCGTCCTGTCTTGTGCGTGGCGCCAAGGCTATGGGGTCCAGGGGCTGAGATCCTCTCATCACCTGCTGAACACGGGCCTCATCCACCTTCCGCGGGTCGATCCCCTTCTTCAGTATCATCTTATGCAGGATCTTATCCAGGCACCTCATGAACTCTGACAGTTTCTCTCCTGTCTTTTGGTAGCAGTGCTCCAGCTGGTAAGTGAGCTCAGTGATTTTCTCTGTTCCACCGAACACATTCTGTAGAATGTCCAGATAATCCTGCGCATCACAGTCTGTCTTGCTCATCTTGAAGTTGCGTATGGCCTCTAGAACAGGCCCCTTTAAACTCTCAGCAATTCTCTGCTTCTTTCTGTGGTCTGGGACTTCCCATTCCTCTAAGGCCTGAGTGGCACCGTCTAACCACTCCTCAAACCCCTCTTCACCCGAAGGTACAGGTTTCCTTCCAGAGAATATTCTGATTTTCCTGTATCCCGACATTTGGTAGTCTGTAGGATCTTTCTTACACTGGGCTACAATCTCCCCCAGGACCGCGCACAGCTCTGCGCTGAGGGTGGCCGGTGGTGACCCGGGACTCTCTTTAGCCTTCCGGTTTTCTGCTTTTGGGGACTGTGGTGGAGATATCTGTGGAGATGATGGTTTAGGTGTCTGAACCCATCCTCCTGGTATGAGTGGCAGCGCATGTATTAAGCTATAGGTCTGATCATCCATTGCTTTTATACTTGGACCCTTAAAATGTTCTGGGATTTCCTTCATCCAAGCTATTAGTGCGTGGGTCAGTGAGGCATTCATTCTGACATCCATCACCCATACCTTCTGTTGCGGGGACAGTGAGGTTACTAACCACTTCACCGCTTCTTCTTGCCAGGTCCCTGGGAGTTCTATGACTACTTCCAGCTTTAATTTGAGGGTATTTACATCCAAATCAGGTGAACAGTGTAGGAATTACAACAGTTTGTATATGTGCCTCCCACTTTTTATGGGACCAAAAGTAATGGGACAATTGGCTGCTCAGCTGTTCCATGGCCAGGTGTGTGTTATTCCCTCATTATCCCATTTACAAGAAGCAGATAAAAGGTCCAGAGTTCATTTCAAGTGTGCTATTTGCATTTGGAAACTGTTGCTGTCAACTCTCAATATGAGATCCAAAGAGCTGCCACTATCAGTGAAGCAAGCCATCATTAGGCTGAAAAAACAAAACAAACCCATCAGAGAGATAGCAAAAACATTAGGTGTGGCCAAATCAACTGTTTGGAACATACTTATGTAGCGCTACCCCCAGTTAAGAGAGCCGCTGGATTTGTTTTGGGCCCTGTGTACAGCACCGCCAACCCCCGGCAATCTACTCGACCCACTCTGGCACAGCTAGTCTAGGGATTGTTCTCGTATCACAATCTAACAGTATATGCACACAATCTATCTGTATTGCAAGGGTAACCTCTTTGCTAGGGATGAGCTTCGTGTTCGAGTCGAACATACGTTCGACTCGAACATTGGCTGTTCGATCGTTCGACGAAGATCGAACGATTTGGGCCGTTCGCGCCAAATTCGAGTGACGCGAACGGCCCACAATGCACTACGCCATCGCAGTGTCATCCAGGCGCTGTGATTGGCCAAGCATGCACTGTGACCCCGCATGCTTGGCCAATCACAGCGCCGGCAGCGAGGAGAGCAATGATTGGCCACAGGCAGGATGCCTGTGGCCAATTATTGCTGAGGGTGTTTAGTACACGCCCCACACTATAAAAGGCCGCCAGCACGGCGGCCTAGTGTAGTGTGTTCCGGAGCAGGGATAGAGTAGCATAGGCAGGGACAGTGACTGTTATTTCTTTCTTGCTTAACCTGGATTCCTTTAGTTTAGGGAAAGAGAAGGATAGGTAGGGAGAGTGTCAGTGTGTTTTGTGCTTCTGCTATAGTGTGCTTAAAAAAAAACATTTATTCTAGGGACAGAAAACTCTAGGTAGGGACAGTGTCAGTTTCTTTCACTCTGCAAGTCCTTGTTTCCAGGGACCTGGAAGGACAGTGAGTGAATTGTCCTTTTGCTATATTGTGATTAAAAAAAACATTTATTCTAGGGACAGAAAACTCTAGGTAGGGACAGTGTCAGTTTCTTTCACTCTGCAAGTCCTTGTTTCCAGGGACCTGGAAGGACAGTGAGTGAATTGTCCTTTTGCTATATTGTGATTAAAAAAAACATTTATTCTAGGGACAGAAAACTCTAGGTAGGGACAGTGTCAGTTTCTTTCACTCTGCAAGTCCTTGTTTCCAGGGACCTGGAAGGACAGTGAGTGAATTGTCCTTTTGCTATATTGTGATTAAAAAAAACATTTATTCTAGGGACAGAAAACTCTAGGTAGGGACAGTGTCAGTTTCTTTCACTCTGCAAGTCCTTGTTTCCAGGGACCTGGAAGGACAGTGAGTGAATTGTCCTTTTGCTATATTGTGATTAAAAAAAACATTTATTCTAGGGACAGAAAACTCTAGGTAGGGACAGTGTCAGTTTCTTTCACTCTGCAAGTCCTTGTTTCCAGGGACCTGGAAGGACAGTGAGTGAATTGTCCTTTTGCTATATTGTGATTAAAAAAAACATTTATTCTAGGGACAGAAAACTCTAGGTAGGGACAGTGTCAGTTTCTTTCACTCTGCAAGTCCTTGTTTCCAGGGACCTGGAAGGACAGTGAGTGAATTGTCCTTTTGCTATATTGTGATTAAAAAAAACATTTATTCTAGGGACAGAAAACTCTAGGTAGGGACAGTGTCAGTTTCTTTCACTCTGCAAGTCCTTGTTTCCAGGGACCTGGAAGGACAGTGAGTGAATTGTCCTTTTGCTATATTGTGATTAAAAAAAACATTTATTCTAGGGACAGAAAACTCTAGGTAGGGACAGTGTCAGTTTCTTTCACTCTGCAAGTCCTTGTTTCCAGGGACCTGGAAGGACAGTGAGTGAATTGTCCTTTTGCTATATTGTGATTAAAAAAAACATTTATTCTAGGGACAGAAAACTCTAGGTAGGGACAGTGTCAGTTTCTTTCACTCTGCAAGTCCTTGTTTCCAGGGACCTGGAAGGACAGTGAGTGAATTGTCCTTTTGCTATATTGTGATTAAAAAAAACATTTATTCTAGGGACAGAAAACTCTAGGTAGGGACAGTGTCAGTTTCTTTCACTCTGCAAGTCCTTGTTTCCAGGGACCTGGAAGGACAGTGAGTGAATTGTCCTTTTGCTATATTGTGATTAAAAAAAACATTTATTCTAGGGACAGAAAACTCTAGGTAGGGACAGTGTCAGTTTCTTTCACTCTGCAAGTCCTTGTTTCCAGGGACCTGGAAGGACAGTGAGTGAATTGTCCTTTTGCTATATTGTGATTAAAAAAAACATTTATTCTAGGGACAGAAAACTCTAGGTAGGGACAGTGTCAGTTTCTTTCACTCTGCAAGTCCTTGTTTCCAGGGACCTGGAAGGACAGTGAGTGAATTGTCCTTTTGCTATATTGTGATTAAAAAAAACATTTATTCTAGGGACAGAAAACTCTAGGTAGGGACAGTGTCAGTTTCTTTCACTCTGCAAGTCCTTGTTTCCAGGGACCTGGAAGGACAGTGAGTGAATTGTCCTTTTGCTATATTGTGATTAAAAAAAACATTTATTCTAGGGACAGAAAACTCTAGGTAGGGACAGTGTCAGTTTCTTTCACTCTGCAAGTCCTTGTTTCCAGGGACCTGGAAGGACAGTGAGTGAATTGTCCTTTTGCTATATTGTGATTAAAAAAAACATTTATTCTAGGGACAGAAAACTCTAGGTAGGGACAGTGTCAGTTTCTTTCACTCTGCAAGTCCTTGTTTCCAGGGACCTGGAAGGACAGTGAGTGAATTGTCCTTTTGCTATATTGTGATTAAAAAAAACATTTATTCTAGGGACAGAAAACTCTAGGTAGGGACAGTGTCAGTTTCTTTCACTCTGCAAGTCCTTGTTTCCAGGGACCTGGAAGGACAGTGAGTGAATTGTCCTTTTGCTATATTGTGATTAAAAAAAACATTTATTCTAGGGACAGAAAACTCTAGGTAGGGACAGTGTCAGTTTCTTTCACTCTGCAAGTCCTTGTTTCCAGGGACCTGGAAGGACAGTGAGTGAATTGTCCTTTTGCTATATTGTGATTAAAAAAAACATTTATTCTAGGGACAGAAAACTCTAGGTAGGGACAGTGTCAGTTTCTTTCACTCTGCAAGTCCTTGTTTCCAGGGACCTGGAAGGACAGTGAGTGAATTGTCCTTTTGCTATATTGTGATTAAAAAAAACATTTATTCTAGGGACAGAAAACTCTAGGTAGGGACAGTGTCAGTTTCTTTCACTCTGCAAGTCCTTGTTTCCAGGGACCTGGAAGGACAGTGAGTGAATTGTCCTTTTGCTATATTGTGATTAAAAAAAACATTTATTCTAGGGACAGAAAACTCTAGGTAGGGACAGTGTCAGTTTCTTTCACTCTGCAAGTCCTTGTTTCCAGGGACCTGGAAGGACAGTGAGTGAATTGTCCTTTTGCTATATTGTGATTAAAAAAAACATTTATTCTAGGGACAGAAAACTCTAGGTAGGGACAGTGTCAGTTTCTTTCACTCTGCAAGTCCTTGTTTCCAGGGACCTGGAAGGACAGTGAGTGAATTGTCCTTTTGCTATATTGTGATTAAAAAAAACATTTTTTTCTAGGGACAGAAAACTGTAGGTAGGGAGAGTATTTTTTTTCTTTCACTCTGCAAGTCCTTGTTTCCAGGGACCTGTAAGGACAGTGAGTGAATTGTCCTTTTGCTATATTGTGATTAAAAAAAACATTTATTCTAGGGACAGAAAACTCTAGGTAGGGACAGTGTCAGTTTCTTTCACTCTGCAAGTCCTTGTTTCCAGGGACCTGGAAGGACAGTGAGTGAATTGTCCTTTTGCTATATTGTGATTAAAAAAAACATTTTTTTCTAGGGACAGAAAACTGTAGGTAGGGAGAGTATTTTTTTTCTTTCACTCTGCAAGTCCTTGTTTCCAGGGACCTGTAAGGACAGTGAGTTAATTGTCCTTGTGCTATATTGTGCTGAAAAAAACATTTATTCCAGGGACAGAAAACTCTAGGTAGGGACAGTGTCAGTTTCTTTCACTCTGCAAGTCCTTGTTTCCAGGGACCTGGAAGGACAGTGAGTGAATTGTCCTTTTGCTATATTGTGATTAAAAAAAACATTTATTCTAGGGACAGAAAACTCTAGGTAGGGACAGTGTCAGTTTCTTTCACTCTGCAAGTCCTTGTTTCCAGGGACCTGGAAGGACAGTGAGTGAATTGTCCTTTTGCTATATTGTGATTAAAAAAAACATTTATTCTAGGGACAGAAAACTCTAGGTAGGGACAGTGTCAGTTTCTTTCACTCTGCAAGTCCTTGTTTCCAGGGACCTGGAAGGACAGTGAGTGAATTGTCCTTTTGCTATATTGTGATTAAAAAAAACATTTTTTTCTAGGGACGGAAAACTGTAGGTAGGGAGAGTGTTTTTTTTCTTTCACTCTGCAAGTCCTTGTTTCCAGGGACCTGTAAGGACAGTGAGTTAATTTTCCTTGTGCTATATTGTGATTAAAAAAAACATTTTTTCTAGGGACAGAAAACTGTAGGTAGGGAGAGTGTTTTTTTTCTTTCACTCTGCAAGTCCTTGTTTCCAGGGACAGAGAAGGACACCTGAAGGTAGCCCTTATTGCTTTTTTCCCATCTCCCTGCAGGCCATCTATTAGAATGTCTGGAAGGCAAACAAGGAGAGGCAGACAGTCAGGAGGCAATAAAAGAGGGCAAGCAGGCTCTGTGTCTGGGGGCAACAGTGCTGGTCGTGGACGCGGTGCATTGTCATCAGCACATGGCCATGGGACACGCTTGTCCTTCTTTTCGGCAGCTGGACATGTTGAGCCACATCATGCCGAAGACTTGGTAGAGTGGATGACCAAGCCCTCCTCCTCCTCCTCATCCTCTCTCACCCAGGCTCAGGGTACTGGAAAAGCAGCTGCCAAAGCGTCGTCTTCCCTGGTATCAATGTCAGACAAATCATCAGTCACTCCTTCCCTAGACCCACCATGTCCTCCTCCTGAGGAGTCCCCCGAACTGTTTCAGCACAGTGTTGGGTACATGCTCCAGGAGGATGCCCAGCGTTTCGAAGGGTCTGATGATGAAACCCAGCTAGAGGAAGGCAGTAGCGTGAGAGCAGACAGAGGGGATGCTCAAGAAGGACACCAATCTGGCAGTCATGTTCCAGCAGCTGCAGCATACTGCCAGATTGGCTCCAGTGATGAGGAGGGAGGGGATGATGAGGTCAATGACTCCACGTGGGTGCCTAATAGGAGAGAGGAGGAGGAGGAGGATGAGGAGGAGGCACATCTCCAACGAGGCAGGATGCCCTTTGGTGGCCAGCGTAAGGGCAGTACACCGACGGAATCACACCGCAGAGCTCCGCCTGTGCAGGGCGCTGCCTCTGCCCGTCATTCAAAAAGTTCTTTGGTGTGGGCCTTTTTTGAGGCTAGTGCATCAGATCGCACAGCTGCTGTTTGCAACATATGTCTCAAGCGTATATCGCGTGGCCAAAACATCAGCCGCTTGGGTACCACATGCCTGACCAGACATATGTTGACCTGCCATGCAGCTCGTTGGCAAGCCTACCTCAAAGACCCACACCAAAGAACAAAGCGGACCTCTCCTTGCACCGCATCAGCTGGGATCTCCAACCCCACTATAACTTCAGTCCTCTCTGAAACATGCACTGAGAGGAATGAAGGTGTAGAATTAGGTGTGTCACAGCCAAGTACTTGCGCCCACTCTGCTAGCAGTACACCGACGTCCGATTCTAGCAGGCAAATTTCCCTGCCCCAGCTGCTGGACCGTCGAAAGAAGTTCACTCCCAGCCATCCACATGCCCAGCGGTTGAATGCTAGCTTGGCTAAATTGCTAGCGCTTCAACTGCTGCCTTTTCAGTTGGTAGACTCGGCCCCCTTCCGTGAGTTTGTGCAATGTGCGGTTCCTCAGTGGCAGGTTCCCAAACGCCACTTTTTCTCACGGAAGGCTATTCCGGCTCTCTACCGGCATGTGGAAGGCAATGTCTTGGCCTCGCTGGACAGGGCGGTCAGCGGTAAGGTGCATATTACCGCTGACTCATGGTCCAGCAGGCATGGACAGGGACGTTACCTTTCTTTCACGGCCCATTGGGTCACTCTTTTGGCAGCTGGGAAGGATTCAGGACAAGGTGCAGTAGTGTTGGAGGTTGTCCCACCGCCACGCCTCCAAAATGCTACTACTGGTTGTGACACACCTCTCTCCTCCACCCCCTCCTCTTCTTCTTCCTCCATGGCCTCTTCCTGTGGTTTGTCCTATGAACCAGCGGTGCTCCGTAGCCGTTCACGGGGCTACGCAAGTACGCAGGCAAAAAGATGCCATGCCGTGCTTGCGCTGGTGTGTTTGGGGGACAGAAGCCACACTGGGGCAGAGGTCCTGTCTGCTCTGCAGGGCCAGGCCGAGAGGTGGTTGACGCCACGCCAGCTTAAGCCAGGAATGGTGGTTTGCGACAATGGCACCAACCTCCTCTCCGCCCTCCGACAGGGACAACTGACCCATGTGCCCTGTGTGGCTCACGTCCTTAACCTGGTGGTGCAGCGGTTCTTGGGCAGGTACCCGGGCTTACAGGATGTCCTGAGGCAGGCCAGGAAAGTCTGTGTGCATTTCCGCAGATCTTATAATGCCAGTGCTCGCCTGGCTGAGCTGCAAAAGGAGTTGAACCTGCCCAAGAACCGCCTTATATGTGACATGCCCACCAGGTGGAACTCAACGTTGGCCATGCTGCAGCGGCTGCACACGCAGCAGAGGGCCATCAATGAGTACCTGTGCGACTACGGCACCAGGACAGGGTCAGGGGAGCTTGGTTTTTTTTCTCCACGCCAGTGGGGCATGATCAGGGATGCATGCACTGTCCTGGCACCATTTGAGGAGGCCACGAGGATGGTGAGCAGTGACAGTGCATGCATCAGTGACACTGTACCTCTTGTCCACCTGTTGGAGCACACGCTGCGTGGAATAATGGACAGGGCACTTGAGGCAGAACAGAGGCAGGAAGAGGAGGACTTCCTTGCCTCTCAAGGCCCCCTTTACCCAGACAGTGTTCCTTCTGTCCCACCCATCGCACAGGAAGAGGAGGAGGAGGAGGAGGAGGAGGAGGAGGATTGTGTCAGCATGGAGGTGGAGGCTGGCACTCAGCATCATCAGCAGCAGTCTTTTAGGGATGATTTACAGTCCCAAGAAACCAGTGGACTTGTACGTGGCTGGGAGGAGGTGGCTGCGGATCATGTCGTCCTTAGTGACCCAGAGGACTCCGGAGCGAATGCCTCAGCAAACCTACGCTGCATGGCCTCCCTGATCCTGCAAAGTCTGCGGAAGGATCCTCGTATTCTTCGGATCAAGGAGAGGGACCATTACTGGCTGGCCACTCTCCTTGATCCACGGTACAAGGGTAAGGTTGCGGACCTTATGTTACCGTCGCAGAGGGAGCAGAGGATGAGACAACTCCGGGAGGCCTTGCAGAAAGGTCTGTGCAACGCGTTCCCAGAGACTGGGAGGTTGCAAACTCCTGGTCCTGGACAACGAGTTGCTGAGGCTTCGGCCAGTCAAAGAAGGAGCGGTGGGGAAGGTGGCCGTCTGACCGATGCGTTCAGACAATTCTTTAGTCCGCAGCCCCAAAGTATGATTGGTTCCAGCAACCATCGCCAGCGTCTGATAAACATGGTGCAGGAATATCTAGGGGCAAGGTCAGACTTGGACACCTTCCCCACCGAAAATCCTCTGGCTTACTGGGTCTTGAGGATGGATCACTGGCCAGAGCTTGCACAGTATGCAATTGAGCTACTGGCCTGTCCTGCATCCAGCGTTCTTTCGGAACGCACATTCAGTGCTGCTGGAGGATTTGTCACGGATCACAGGGTGCGCCTGTCCACCGACTCGGTTGATCGACTGACTTTCATCAAGATGAACCAGTCTTGGATCACCACCAGCTACCACACACCTGATGCTGATATAACAGACTAATTGATTTTAAAATGTCACATCCCTTCAAGACTGATGCTGATGCTGAGTGCCTGTGCTGTTATGTTGACTGGCTATCCTCCTCCTCCGAGTCCTCAATGATACGATTGATGATGATAGCTTGGAAGATCATTTTTGTTTATGGGTGCCGCCACCAGTGCCTAACGCCCAATTTTTCAGCCCCTGTTTAACAGGGGCGTGTAATTACAATTTTTGAAGCAATACTTTGCAACAGGGCTCATTGCTGTGCTCCAAGTACAGTATCTGTGAGGAGTTGCAGTGTTGTGCCACCAGTGCCTAAGGCCCAATTTTTCAGCCCCTGTTTAACAGGGGCGTGTCATTACAATTTTTGAAGCAATACTTTGCAACAGGGCTCATTGCTGTGCTCCAAGTACAGTATCTGTGAGGGGTTGCAGTGTTGTGCCACCAGTGCCTAAGGCCCAATTTTTCAGCCCCTGTTCAACAGGGGCATGTAATTACAATTCTTGATCTAATAATTCACAGCAGGGCCCATTGCTGCACCCACCAAGAGTAACTGTCAGGGCTTACAGTGTTGTGGCACCAGCACCACCATCAAAGGCCCAATTTTTACTACCACTGTTCAACAATTATATGTAATTAAAATTCCTGATATAATAGTTGACAGCAGGGCGTTCCAGCACCAACCAAGAGTAACTGTGAGTGCTTACAGTGTTGTGCCAACACCAACAACTAAGGGGCCTATTTCTGCAGAGTATATACGGCAGGTCCCTACTTTCAAACATCCAACTTACAAACGACTCCTACTTGCAAACGCAAGAAGACAACAGGAAGTGAGAGGAAATCTACCACTAGGAAGGAAAATTCTCTCCTGTAAGAATAAATATGGGAGAAAGGTGTCTCCTCTGTACTGATGCTTTATCAGCAATCCTTGTTTCAAGAAAAACACCACATTTCAAAAACAGTTGTCATTGGGACGGAAAGTGAGGTGAAATGTTCTGAACAGGGGCACAGACAGCAAAACAAATGTTACAGGGGTGATAACCCTTACCTATGTTTTCCAAAAAGTTTAAAAATAGATTTTTGGGCTGGAGCTACACTTCAACAATGTACCTGTTCAAAATTACAAACAGATTCTACATAAGAACAAACCTACAGTCCCTGTCTTGTATGCACCGCCTGTATACGGCTGTTCAGAGTATATAGGGCCTTTTTTATTTTATGTGCGGGGTTCCCCTTAATATCCATACAAGACCCAAAGGGGCTGGTAATGGGCTGGGGTAGGGGGGGGGGGTCATGGGGTAGCTATGCCATTTTTCTTAAAGAATTTCATCCATATTACCGGGACCAGACATTACATTAAAGCCGCAAGCAGTTTTAAATGGCTTTTTTTCCTTTAGAAGTGTCATTTTGTGCAGGGACAGTTCTAAACACGGGAAACACGTGGCACTTCACAGGCATACTTTAGACACCCCCCAGGTACGATATTTAAAGGAATATTTGACTTTTTTTTTTTCACTTTATGCATCATTAAAATGACTGCTCCCGAAAAACGACCGTTTTTAAAACTTCTTTTTGCATTGATACATGTCCCCTGGTGCAGAACCCGGGTTCCCAAACCCTTTTTAGGACAATAACATGCATAATAGTTGTTATAATTAGCACTTTAGAATTCGAACGTTCGCATCCATTGTATTTAATAGGGTTCTAATGTTCGTTCGAACTTCCGGTCCGTTCGCGGGTTCTGGTGCGAACCGAACCCGGGGGTGTTCGGCTCATCACTACTCTTTGCATGAAGATAACACACTGATAGCAAGTGATAAAATATAAAGTTTCTTTACTTTGGATAAAAGGCACAAGGTTAACACATAACACATATATGTCGGCAGAGCCCTGCAGACAGAAAGTATAATACAGGCGATTACCCGCCAAGTGCAGCTATCTCTATCTATGCGCCCTTTTGGCGCAGCAACAAAAGTTCTACCTACGGATCAGGCCTGACCCAGCTTTAGACTCAGTCTCTGGAAGATCAATTTCTTCGCATGCAACTTGACTGGTGGTGCACAACAGGAACAGTAATTTGTAATCCAAAGGGTAGGAAAATTAAAAGGGAGAATTAACCACTCACAGTTCCGCCACTAGTCTCCTGTGGGACAGTAAATAGAACCAGGAGGGCCAAGGCAGTCTCTAGGCCGAGTTAAAGTACAGTTTATATGAATGTGCAGGTGCTCGCTCACCACTCCGGACGCGATCCCAGTCCGGGACTTCCACCTACTGTGTCTCCGCACACAGTGTCCGCAACGGCCGGGCCCCCGGTCCAACTGATGTCCAAACTCGACAAGTCAGGTGCCACCCAGGCTCCGCAGTGGGGTGGAAGGCTCTCTGGAAGTTTGTGCAAGGCCCCTGGCTTCAGGCTCTGCACTGCAGCAGATCCGCACAGGAAGACTTGTTGATTGCAGCGTGGTGTCCAAAGAGGCCGAGCTCCGCCTCGCCCTCTTCTTATATAGCCCCTCCCATGAGTCTCTGTGGTGGCTAAATGCACCCTGGGTGCCAAACGGGGTTCTGGGTAACGTAGTCCCGGGGCCTTAAAGGAGACCCCGCTACACTTAAAAAGAAAGAACGCACCGGTGAGCTCAGCAACACCAAAAGATGACCGAAGAATTCTTTCCCTGGTGAAGAAAACACCCTTCACAACAGTTGGCCAGATCAAGAACACTCTCCAGGAGGTAGGTGTATGTGTGTCAAAGTCAACAATCAAGAGAAGACTTCACCAGAGTGAATACAGAGGGTTCACCACAAGATGTAAACCATTGGTGAGCCTCAAATACAGGAAGGCCAGATTAGAGTTTGTCAAATAACATCTAAAAAAGCCTTCACAGTTCTGGAACAACATCCTATGGACAGATGAGACCAAGATCAACTTGTACCAGAGTGATGGGAAGAGAAGAGTATGGAGAAGGAAAGGAACTGCTCATGAACCAAAGCATACCACCTCATCAGTGAAGCATGGTGGTGGTAGTGCCATGGTGTGTGCATGTATGGCTGCCAATGGAACTGGTTCTCTTGTATTTATTGATGATGTGACTGGTAAAAAAAGCAGCAGGATGAATTCTGAAGTGTTTCGGGCAATATTATCTGCTCATATTAAGCCAAATGCTTCAGAACTCATTGGACGGCGCTTCACAGTGCAGATGGACAATGACCCGAAGCATACTGCGAAAGCAACCAAAGAGTTTTTAAGGGAAAGAACTGGAATGTTATGCAATAGCCAAGTCAATCACCTGACCTGAATCCGATTGAGCATGCATTTCACTTGCTGAAGACAAAACTGAAGGGAAAATGCCCCAAGAACAAGCAGGAACTGAAGACAGTTGCAGTAGAGGCCTGGCAGAGCATCACCATGGATGATACCCAGCGTCTGGTGATGTCTATGCGTTCCAGACTTCAGGCTGTAATTGACTGCAAAGGATTTGCAACCAAGTATTAAAAAGTGAAAGTTTGATTTATGATTGTTAATTTGTCCCATTACTTTTGGTCCCTTAAAAAGTGGGAGGCACATATACAAACTGTTTGTAATTCCTACACCGTTCACCTGATTTGGATGTAAATACCCTCAAATTAAAGCTGAAAGTCTGCAGTTACAGCACATTTTGTTCGTTTCATTTCAAATCCATTGTGGTGGTGTATAGAGCCAAAAAGATTATAATTGTGTAGATGTCCCAATATTTATGGACCTGACTGTAGTGGTGGCAGCATCATGTTCTGGGGATGCTTTTCTTCAGCAGGGACAAGAAAGATAGTCAGAGTTGATGGGAAGATGAATGGAGCCAAATACAGGGCAATCTTAGAAGAAAACCTGTTAAAGTGGAGCTCCACCCTAATTTTGCACTTCTGCGGATCGGATTCCTCCCCCCCTCCGGTGTCACAATTGACACCTTTCAGGGGGGAGGGGGTGAAGATACCTGTCTAAGACAGGTATTTTCCCCCACATCCGGGAGTCCTCTCTCCGGGAATCTGCGGGAGTGACGTCACTTCCCGCAGACTTCCCGTAGTGTTCTGGGAGACACTCGGCTCCCAGAACACAGGAGCACCAATCAGAACGGCGCATGCGCCGTAGGGAACCGGGCATGAAGCCGCAGGGCTTCACTTCCTGGTTCCCTCAGCGAGGATGGCGGAGGGAGCAGCAGAGTGACGAGCGATCGCTCGTCCTCTGCTGCGGACGTCGCTGGACTCCAGGACAGGTAAGTGTCCATATATTAAAAGCCAGCAGCTGCTGTAGCTGTAGCTGCTGGCTTTTAATATTTTTTTTTCCGGCGGAGCTCCGCTTTAAAGTCTGCAAAAGACTTGAGACTGGGGCAGAGATTCACCTTCCAACAGGACAACGATCCTAACCATACAGCCAGAGCTACAATGGAATGGTTTAGATCAAAGCATATTCATGTGTTAGAATGACCTAGTTAATGTCCAGACCTAAATCCAATTGAGAATATGTGGCAAAACTTGAAAACTGCTGTTCACAGATGATCTCCATCCAATCTGACAGAGCTTGAGCTATTTTGCAAAGAAGAATGGGCAAAAATGTCACTTTCTAGATGTGCAAAGCTGGTAGAGACATCCCCAAAAAGACTTGCAGGTGTAATTGCAGCAAAATGTGGTTCTACAAAGTATTGATTTAGGGGGGCTGAATACAAATGCACGCCACACTTTTAACATATTTATTTGTAAAAAATATTTTAAAACCATTTATCATTTTCCTTCCACTTCACAATTATGTGCCACTTTGTGTTGGTCTATCACATAAAATCCCAATAAAATACATTTACGTTTTTGGTTGTAACATGACAAAATGTGGAAAATTTCAAGGGGTATAAATACTTTTTCAAGGCACTGTAACTGCAGGTGTATTAACGATATATGTTATTTTTTCTCTGAGAAAAGTTTAAATTGTATTTCTTGCTAGATTATAGACATGCATAATGTGAATAAAAATTACTTCTTAATAACTATTGTGTTTTATTTATGTGTATAATTGCAATTGTGCTTTCCCTTCATTATCTAGTCATCCTATCGCTCAAGAGCCACAATTTTTAGCCATTATTCTCAGGGTAGCCAGCACATCCTCTGTTGGTGAATGTCAATCCTTTCTAATTTACATGTACTAGACCAGGCATTGACAACCCATGTCACGTGTGCCTGAGCAGACATACAATGCTGTTAGGTTTGGCAGCTGCTGCCATTGGCTGTGATTGATAGCTCACTAGGCTGTGAAATAAAAAGCCATGTCTACCACCTTTCTGATGTCATTGAAACCAGCACAAGCACCTACAGTGAGTTTGGATGCGATCTAAGGCCTGAAGTTTATTCATTGGGACTGAACTACAGTATGATATTTATGCATTGAATATGATCTGAGGTCTGAAGTGCATGCGTTGGGGCTGATCGAGGACTAAAGTACATGCATTGGTGCTGATCTGAGGTCTGCAATACATGAATTAGGACTGAACATTTTTTGTGTGTGCACCAATTATTACATTTTTGCACTTTTAGTTGTACTGCTGATGTCAAGCTGAACTCATTAATTATTATATAATTTGCCATTAGCAGTACAACTATGAGTGCAAAAATGGAAAACGAATTGGCACTACAACACGCTACTGTTCACTGGCACACTGGTTGTCTAATGCTTGCTGGTAGTCTAATGCTTGGCATTTAATGTGAAAAAGTTTACAGACCCATGTTCTAGACGAATCACATCACTTCCAATGCTACTAGTCATCAAATACAAATTCTTCTTCATGCACTCTGAAGTGCCTTCGTAAAGGAAGTTTCCATTTGTCCTTTGGGTTACAAGACCTGACATCTTCATCTTCTCTATTGTTGAAATATCTTCTATTCCAAGCTTTATTGCTTTACAGACTTTCTCTCTGTCTGTAAATCTGGTCTTTGATTGGCTGTCTGCAATGGCAACTATTGTCAGTAGGGTAAATGCAAACCTAGAGGTTGCATGTAGCAAAATGATATGGGTTCCAATTAGACTTACGCTTACATGGCAAGCTTTCACTTATATCCACACGTTCATGATGAAGTTGCTAAAATTTAACGATCTGATATACACCTGGCAAACAAAACGAAACAAGCAAAACTTGGAAAAGATAAAAAATAAAATAATGTTATTAACATAGCATTTGTTAAAAAGCACCTTACCTCTTACAGCTAAGGACCACCATTATCCAACATGGCAGACTAAGAATTACCTTGTTCTTCTTGTCACAGACTAAAGTACTTGTAATAATTTAAGAGCATGAAATTATTTCATTATTTGATAAAATGTAATTATTTTATTATTAGTTTCTATAATATGTTCGGCATTTAGTGCTTATGTCATACAGATGCTGCTTGCAGCTTGTTTGAAACAACTTAAAATGTACTTTGTTGTTTTATTTTGACAAAATAATGTACCAACATGTTGTCAGGTGAGTGTGCTAGCAGAAACTTTATACAGTTCTGCTAACAAAAAATGCAATAGCTTACAGTATACATGAAGCCATTTATGTTATTCTATACCACAGAAGAACTTACAACCTGACGTTCCGCTTACAGTTATACACACTTGGGCCAACTCTGTCCCAAAGCCAATTAACCTTTTTGGATTGTGGGAGAAAGTTGAATCATTCACAATTCTACTAAAACACTTTGGGAACATACACAATCTGTGTAGAAAGTTTCCCATGACCTCAATTGAGTTCAAGTGCTAGAAGACTGTTAGTCACTTTTCCAGTGTACTTCCCCTAGAGCAGGAAAATAACCTTTTCATTTTGTGTCTTATGAGACCATGTAGCTCAAATGTGTTAAATGTTGTAAAAAACAGAAACAAAAAAACGTAATTCTAACATTAACCTAGTACTGGACATTTTTCTTCACACTTATATCCACAGATAACCTAAAGGCCTGTGTTTACTAAGACAAATTAACCTACAACTCAATGTATTTTAATACATATACATTTATGAAATGCAAGTTGTCCAATTACATATCCTGCTAAATCTTTTCTATGTTCGTAACTGTTTTTGCATTTTTGATATTTTGTAGCTGTTTGAAAAAAAAACCTGTTAAGATACTAATGGCACAAAACAGACTACAGTACTACAATTCAGTTTCTGCTAAATACCTGAACAGACCTCGAGGTACCTTCTTCAGTGCCCATTACAATGATGGACAGTCTTACTGGCCATTAGGCAGATGCAAGAGATAGAAAGAAGCATATTTGTATATTGCCAAATACTGAAAATCAGGGCACCAAGAATGCTAATGAGGGTTTTTTTTATAAAGCAGTGATCGGGGGCCCTGACACTCCTGCTGTGGTGAAACTACAAATACCATCATTTCTCTGTCTCTGGAAGTCATGCTTGTGGCTGTCAGTTTTGCAATAGCTAATGGGACCTCTAGTTCCATAACAGCTGGAGTATGGAGGTTGCAAAACTATCTTAATGCAATTCTGCTACTTGCCAGTATTGTAATACAGCAGCCTGTTTAGTATACTTTGACATACTGACAGGTTTACTTTATAGCAAAACTAAACTTTTTCTTTTTTTACATTCAAAGTTTTTTATTAAGAAATGAATGGAAAAGAATACAAGGATGTACATTTTGTAAATTGCAGATGCAACTGCAAGAACTGTGATCAATACAGTATATTGAGGTAAAAGTTGACTTAAGGATACAGCCTGTTATAGTCGTCAGGCGACGCTCATGAATGTGGGCAATTACAGCCTGTGTGAACATTGCGTATCCAATATAGATATAAAACTAGAACATATTAAATCCAGGAAGCTATTTGTGTAGGTAAGAAAAATAAAACCAATAAGAATCATAAAACATAAACATTGATATCCAAGTAGAAGGAAAAGTTGAATAATAATGATCATTGTGTTCTGATCTACACTGTCTACATAATCTGCTATCTCATTTATAGCCAAAATTAGGTATAGGTAAAAGGGAAAAGAAAGGAAGAGGAGGGAAAGGAGGAAAAGGGAATGGATGAGGAAGAGGGGAAGGTACGTAGCAAACTTCAGTATACAGTTGGAGGTCGGTTCCAAAGGCCAATCAACCACCAGGGCTGAACCGTGAGATAAGACTGTAATCACATCGGTCCTAGGGAGTATGGTTCATTCCTGCAATCATATAATCTTGAGAGTATTTAAAAACAAACCATGGCTGTCAAGTTTTGTGAAACCTTTTCACATTGCCGCCATCTTGGGCCAGGGTATCTTCCATGTTACTTATTTCCCCTACCTTATTCAGCCATTCAGGTATGGACGGGACTCGAGACGAGTTCCAGTATAGGGTAATTAAAGATTTGGCCGCATTTAGAAGGTGTTTTGTCAGGGAGTGCTTATATCTTTTAAATGAAACATTGGTGATATGTAGCAGGCAACATGCAGCATTTAGGTTTAGCTTGGTTTCAGTAATCTTTTTAATCAGTTTCCGAACTTCAGACCAGAAGTTTTTGATCAGGGCACATTGCCACCAAATGTGAGCTAGTGTGCCCCATTCAGATTGGCATCTCCAGCAGGTCTCTGACTTTTGGTTGTCCCACTTGTGGAGTCTGACAGGAGTATAGTACCAGTGTGTCAACAGCTTATAATTAGTTTCTTGTAGTTTAGTACCAATGGAGCATTTGTGTGCCACAATGCAGGCATACCGCCATTGTTTGTCTGTTATTCCTATGTTTAAATCCTCCGACCACCTCCTCCCGTATTCACTCGTCCCCGTTTCCTTGGGGTACTGCAACCATGAGTAGGCTAATGACGTGGCCTTATCCACTGGAGTTTTGCTATGACAAGCCGACTCCAGGGCAGTCAAAGGTCTACAAAGGTCTTGAGGGTTTCTAAATTTGCCTAGGTAGCTCTGTATCTGGAAGTATGTCCACTGTCGTAGGTAAGGTAAGTCATTTTCTGACTTGAGAGAAGTCCAATCTCTGACCCTAGATCCCAGAAAGCAATCACCTGTCAGTAAGGGAGTGCCCCTCATTACTGAATGAAGTGTGGAGTTAAGTATGCCTAGAATAAAGTCAGGGTTGTCTTTCAACGGGGTCAGAGGGCTGGGGACCGTGGTGATGTCCGTCTGCTTGGTCAGTGTTCTTAAAATTTCTAATGTAGTACTCGTGATCGGGTACCTGTGTAAGCTAGATGAAAGGCCAATCTGCAGAATCCATGGTGAGAATGTAAGTGGAATCGGGCAAAGGGTTGCCTCCAGTGTAACCCAATCTTTCATGCTATCGTGGCAGTTCCAATCTATGACCCTGGCTATATGCGCTGCGTGGTAGTAATTTTTAAAGTTTGGTAAATTAATCCCACCTAAATCTTTAGGCTTTGTCAGTGTAGTTAGTTTAATTCTAGGTTTTTTGTGTTGCCATAGGAATCTCAGGATAATAGAGTTTAAAGTTTTGAAGAATTTCTGAGGGATCCTGACCGGTAGAGTGCGCATCAGATATAGGAATTTAGGCAATATCACCATCTTAATGATGGCCGCACGGCCAAACCATGAAAAAGAGCCTAAATGCCAATTGTCAAGGTCCTTTTCGCAAGCTCTAAGTAGGGGGGGGGTTATTTCTCTCATAGATAGACTGCAGTTGCGGAGTCAACCACGTTCCTAAATACTTAAGTGCGGTGGGATCCCATCGAAACATGGAGTTGGCTTTAGTCGAGTTGAGTGATGTGTCTGAGAGTGAGACATTTAGGGCTTCAGATTTCGAGTAGTTTATCTTTAAATTGGCTAGATAGCCAAAATGGGCAAATTCCTTTAAGTGGTTGGGGAGGGTTATGTTTGGGTTGGTCAGAAAAAATAAAAGATCATCGGCATAAGCCGCCATTTTGAACTCCCTGTCCTGTATCTGAAATCCATGTATTGCTTTATTGTTTTGAATCATTCTAATAAAGGGTTCTAAGGAGAGAATAAATAACAAGGGTGATAGGGGACAGCCCTGTCTGGTTCCATTTGATATGAGTACCTTTTTTGATAGCATGCCATTTATTTTCAATTGCGCAGAAGGGTTCCTATAGAGTGTTGATATCCACAACAGCATGTGCGGCCCTATACCCACCCGACCACACACTGTCATCATGAAATCCCAGGCTACCTGATCGTAGGCCTTCTCCGCATCAGTGGAGAGGAGAAAGCCCTCGATTTTTCGTAGTTTCGCTGCGTGGATTAGGAGGAGCGCCTTGGTAACATTGTCCTTTGCCTCCCTGCCAGGCATAAAGCCCACCTGTTCCAAACCAATCAGTTTTGGCAAAAGTGGACCCAGCCGCAGAGCCAGAACCTTTGCAAATAGCTTAACATCAAGGTTCAACAGGGAGATGGGCCTGTAGCTAGCGCATTCCCCCGGGTCCTTTCCCGATTTCGGTATTACTGCAATGTGTGCTGTTAGAAAGTCGGGGTAACCTCTGTAGGGGTGGACAGGGAGTTCAAAGCATTTTTTAGAGGGTCTGTCAGGAGGATGTCAATAAAGGTCTTATAGTAGACTGCAGAGTATCCGTCTGGTCCAGGGCTCTTGCCTGACTTAAGTTGTTTAATTGCTTGTCTGAGTTTGAGAGATGAGATTGGGGATTCTAATAAAGCAGAGTCAGGGTCTGTCAGTGTCGGAAGACCACTCTTGGTTAGATAGTCTTGAATAATTTGTGCTCTGTCGCCTTCCATGTGTGGTTGTTTGTGTTGTGGGGGTAAGTTATAGAGCTTAGAGTAAAAATTGTGAAAGTGTTCAGCTATTGCTTCCGACGTAACATCAAGTGCCCCTGCATTATTCCTAATACCCGCAATATTGTTGGCTGAGGTATGGTCCCTCAAGGCTCTGGCCAGAAATTTACCTGCCTTATTCCCGGATTCATAGTAAATTTTATTTTTGAAGAACAGCAGTCATTTAGCCCTAGAGTCGAGTAGCTGTTGCAAGTCCTTCCTCATCTCTAGTAATTGTTTAGTGGAGTCTATCGAAAGGGATTGCTTGTGTAACGCCTCTAGATTATTAATCCTCATGGTCAGTTTCCGTATAGTGGCCTCCCTCTCTTTTTTTGCGTCTGGAACCCAATCAATAATCCCCTGACAGTGCACTTGTGAGCTTCACATATGACCAGAGGGTCCACCCCTGGGGTGATATTTGTTTTAAAAAACTCCGTCAGGTCGTTTGTAATTGTGGGTAGTAGGTCTGGGTCAGTCAGCAACGAGGCGTTCAGCCTCCGTGTAGATTGTTGCCTTTTAGTTTTCGTCAAGTCTAGTGAGAGGGAGATAGGGGATTGATCTGAAATCGTCTGAATCCCGATATGTGCCCCAGATACCCTAGTGAGATCTCTCTGTGACACAAATAGATAGTCTAGTCTCGCATATCTCGAATGAGGAACAGAAAAATGGGTGTAATCTCGACCGTCTGGGTCAATAAAGCGCCATGTGTCCACCAATTGCAGGGATTGCAGTAATGACTTGATCCGTTTGAGGATTCTATAAGTAATACACTTCCTACCATTGGATGTATCCAGAAGGGGATTCAGAGGTACATTAAAATCCCCCCCTAGGATCAGACATCCTACAGCAAACCCCTGGAGTTTCCTGACAATACTTTGACAAAACGTGATATGGGCTTTGTTTGGAAAGTACACATTCGCCAGAGTTATTGGTGTACCCCCATACGTCCCCTTCAGAAACACAAATCTGCCTTGTAGATCACAGAGCTGTTCAGAAAGCTCAAAAGGAGCATCCTTGCTAATCAGTATAGATACTCCCTTAATCTTAAATTCATCAGTCGTGGCGTAAAATGCTCTGGGAAAATAGGGATCAGTAAGTCTTGGTATGTGATGTGTCTTAAAGTGGGTCTCCTGGAGGAATACAAAATGTGGCTTACCTTTTTTGAGTTCCCTCAGAAGAGTGGAGAGACGTTCAGGGATGTTTAAGCCCCTGACGTTGTGTGATATCACAGTGGGGCGTCACCCCAGGGATGAGTAGGCCATGGAAGCAATCTAGGAGGAGGTGTTCGCAGGACCAAACTGCAAAAATGAAACTATGATACGTAGATTAGTGTCTGTGTCTAAGAGTTATGACAACAATCCTACAACACTTCTAATAAGTACCTCGTGGGGGAAAGAGAAGGGGGGGTTAAAGAGAGGAAAAAAGAGAAGGAAAACAAAATTAAACTAATAAATGAGGAGATTAGAGTAAATTAAGGTAGCAAGAGAGTGGCGTATAAACCGTCCCTCTTCTGGAACGATTAAGCGTCTTCCCAGGAGAGGGCACACACCAACGTTCAGTAGAGTTCCCCAAGTCCCGCTAAGGGAGCAAGGAGCCCTCTGTGGGGTCGCCGGGAGGCGATAACAACCAGGCGGCAGCCCACCTATTAGAGCAATGCTAAGGAAGATCTAACCAGTTAACTTAAAAGGATCTTCCCAACCGTTGCACACATAACCAAATGATTTGTAACATAATAGACACATTATTGTACACCCGACTACGGTGTAAACTATAATTCTAGGCAGAAATATTCAAAAGTTCAAAAAGCTGAATAGCAAGTGCATCCTCTCCTTTGCCCACAGTGTATATATATCCACTTGTCCCCCGCCCACTGTCAATTGACGGCGGGCGGAGGATACTCTCGTTCTGGGAGGACGTCATATGACGTCCTCCCTTTAAAACGAGCTAGGAGGCGCGCGCGCGCCGCCGGCGGCGCGCGCCCGCCGCGTTCACAAGGCCCCGGTGCGCGTGCCCGGCGGCCGCGATTGCCGCCGGGCACCCGCGATTGCCCGGGAAACTAGCAGGAAAGTGGATCTCTGTGTGTAAACACAGAGATCCACGTCCTGTGAGGGAGATGGGACCGATGGTGTGTCCCTTGTACATAGGGACAACCATCGGTCACCTCCCCCAGTCAGTCCCCTCCCCCCACAGTAAGAACACTTTGAGGGAACATATTTAACCCCTTCCTGCCCCCTAGTGGTTAACCCCTTCCCTGCCAATCACATTTATACAGTAATCAATGCATTTTTATAGCAGGGATCGCTGTATAAATGTGAATGGTCCCAAAAATGTGTCAAAAGTGTCCGATGTGTCCGCCGCAATATCGCAGTCACAATAAAAAATCGCAGATCGTCGCCATTACTAATAAAAAAATAAAAAAATAAAAATGCTATAAATCTATCCCCTATATTGTAGACGCTATAACTTTTGCGCAAACCAATCAATACGCGCTTATTGCGATTTTTTTTCTACCAAAAATATGTAGAAGAATACGTATCGGCCTAAACTGAGGAAAATTTTATTTAAAAAAAAAAATGGGTATTTATTATAGCAAAAAGTAAAAAATAGTGTTTTTTTTCCAAACTGGACGCTCTTCTTTTGTTTATAGCGCAAAAAATAAAAACCGCAGAGGTGATCAAATACCACCAAAAGAAAGCTCTATTTGTGGGAAAAAAAAGGACACAAATTTCGTTTGGGAGTCACGTCGCACGACCGCGCAATTGTCATTCAAAGTGTGACAGCGCTGAAAACTGAAAAATGGCTTGGGCAGGAAGGGGGTTTTCGTGCACAGTAGAGAAGTGGTTAAATATATATATATATATATATATATATACATATATATATATATATATATATACCCCCTCCGTCAGAAATAAAGTCTGAGTATGTATAATGCAACTCAGAGTTAACCTAAAGACAAAGTAAAATGTGTGTTAAAACCCTAAGGAGCGGAACACTACAGAACATAACCAATTATGTGAAGAATGTTCATCTCAGGGAGTGCGGAAGTGAGCCCTGATATGGACAATGCATGTCAGCCCGAGGGAGCAAATATACCCCAAGCACACCATAAGAAACAGGCATCAGTAAGTGTAACTTAGGGAAAAACTATAAGTGAGCCACGTCCAGGGCAAATCACTAAGGGGATCAAGGGATTGACACCGCAGCCTGTTTCAGTCAAGGAATCCACAGTATGGATCGGATGTGGAGTGGAGAAGACAGGTCTTTTCCGCCCTTACTGGTCTGGGCGTTCTGACAAAGGTTCAAACTGTGCTTCAAGTGAACAGGTCAGAAATCAGGAGCCTCAGAAGCTCAGTGAAAGTCACTAATTTCCTCTGTGGTATACGAAATAGTATGAGGCATGGGTAGGGCATCAAAACCTGAGCATAGGTTGCTTTGTGGTAGGAGGAATGAGGTAACTTAAGGATGACTGCAGAAATGGGGAACAGGGAAGGGGAAAGATATTACAGCAGAGTGTCATTCAGCAACCCGGTCCCTGGAAGACCCAGCTTGTTTCCCCGGTGTGTCTGTTCTGGAACTCCCACCACGTCCATGTTAAGGTCTATTTGACAGTCTTTTGTCTGGCGACATGAAAGGAGAGGCAGGTGGGCTCCTTTCCAGTGGAGTGTGGAGTAATTCAGCATACCATTCTGGGAGAGCTATGTGCTCTATGTCCAGTGCTTCGCAGAACTCAGGGAGGTGAGCTGGGGAGCGTAGTATATGCTGGTGACCATTGTATGATACAGTCAGGGCAAATGGGAAATGCCAGGTGTATTTTAAATCTTTTTCTCTTAATTTTTCCAGCAGGGGACGCAAAGCCCGCCTATTTCTCAGAGTGATCTGTGATAAGTCCTGAAACAGCATTATCGTTGCGCCATTGAAAATGATCTGATCATTTCTCCTGGCTTTGCGCATGATGTCTTCCTTTAGACCAAAGCTTTGCAGGCAACAGATAATGTCTCTCGGAGGTGCTGTATCAGAGCCCCTGGGCCTGAGAGCTCTATGCGCTCTCACAAAGTCAATCTCCATGTCTTCTTGTCGTTCCAACAGACTGTTGAAAACTCTCCTGAGTGCTGGGACAATTTGATCATGTTCAACAGATTCAGGGATCCCCCGCACCCTAATGTTGCACCTTTTGCCCCCATTGTCCAGGTCTTCTATGTGCCTATTCATGTCGATAAAATGTTGTGACTGAGCCTGAGTGGTCATCTCTAATCTGTGGATGGCCTTGTCCCTATGTTTGCCAGCATGTTCCACCGCTGCCATCTTTTCATTAATCACTAGCATGCTCGTTTTCAAGTCAGTGATAGCCACCGAGAAAGTAGCTTTGATGTCCGCAGCTATTACAGACATGTCGGCAAACAGGGGTGATCCGATTTAGGCTTACCCCTGCTGGAATCCTCAGGCGCCGACTGTGAGTCGTCACTGCCATCTTCCTCGTGCTGCGGCGGCGCCATCTTGGGCCTTGTGGTACCGCTGCGACCATTCGGTTGGGATTTGAAGATGTCCGCTATGTTTTTCGTTGCGGAAGACACGTTGTTGCGGCGCAGGTGTGAGCAAGGGGTCAAATATAATCTCCTGCCCGGCATCTGGGAGCCTGTGGTCGGGTGTATAGCTTCAAATGGCCGTGTGTGCTGAGGAGCTCCTCTAGTGTGTGCTGCCATCTCCGCGGCTCGCCAAGCCACGCCCCAACTAAACTTTTTCGAATACTTTTTCCAAGGTATACAACAAATAGAATATGCTGTGCAAGCCATTTTTAATTTTAAGCCCAGACTTTTAGCCTATCTCTTCTTTCCTCCCACCATTCACAATTTTGTGTCAAAGCGGTAGTAAACTCTGCTTTGCAACTTTTATCTACAGGTAAACTTACAATAAAGCTTACCTGTAGGTAAAATGAATATCTCCTAAGCGTGCACTGTTTAGGAGATATTTGCAAGTTTTTCAGCTGGTGACATCACCGACGCATGCACACTGCACTCTGAAGGGAGGGCATACCGAGTATGCTTTTCATTAAGAGCACTGTGCCGTGATCATGGCCCCTGTGTGCATGTGCAGGATTAACGTCACGGCAGCTCAACCATTCAAATGGCTGGGGCCCACGAAGGAAGACTGGGTAAAGATGGATAGCCTGTCAGCGATGACTGGAGCCCACTGGAGAGATTCAGTTTAAGGTAAGTCTTTCATAATGTGCTAGTATGCGATGCATACTAACACATTATGGCATTACCTTGCAGGGGGCCCAGAATTTTTCCTCTGGATTTATTACCTCTTTAATAACAATGCCCCCTTTTTTTATTCACTCAAGTTACATTCCAAACTTTTTCTAAAATTAAGTGACTGACAAAAAAGCAAAACATGCTGCTAGATATTACCCTAGATATTACCCAAACAAAATCAATATCTCATAGCTTTACCTACTGTATGTTTTATCTCTGAGCAAAATGGGAAAGGTCCAGAAGCTCTGTTTATTGCTGTGTCCCAGAGAAGATTTTCTTTCACTTCCTATAGTGTTACTGGGGCTGGCAGTGAAGAAAAGCTCTCCAGTAGGTAAAGCCGAACACCCCCCGCTTCGGTTTGCACCAGAACTTGCGAACAGACAAAAAATCTGAAACACTGTTAAAGTCTATGGTACACGAACGTGAAAAATCAGAATTGCTCATTTTAAAGGCTTATATGCCATAAAAAGTGTTTGGGGATCCGGGTCCTTCCCCAGGGGACCTGTATCAATGCAAAAATATGTTTTTAAAACGGCCGTTTCTTCAGGAGTAGTGATATTAAGAATGCTTAAAGTGGAAAATATTCCTTTAACCACTTCCCGCCCAGTCAATAGCAGATTGACGTCCGGGAAGTGGTTCTGTTATCCACCCTGGACGTCATATGACGTCCTGCGGGATAACAGCCACCGCGCGCCCGGGGGGGCGCGCATCGCGGCGATCGGTGGAGCGGTGGGTCAGTCTGACCCACTGCTACACTGATCTCGGTAAAAAGCCTCCGTCGGAGGCTTTTTACCATGTGATCAGCCGTGTCGAATCACGGCTGATCAGGAAGTAAACAGGAAGAGCCGTTGATCGGCTCTTCCTCACTCGCGTCTGACAGACGCGAGTAGAGAAGAGCCGATCGGCGGCTCTCCTGACAGGGGGGGTTCGCGCTGATTGTTTATCAGCGCAGCCCCCCCTCGGATACCCACACTAGACCACCAGGGAAGCCCCCCAGGACCACCAGGGAAGCCCCAATCATGTGGATGGCCCCTATGGCCATCCACATGTAGTAAAAATAAATAAATAAAATAAAAACATTAAAAAAAAATGCCAATCAGTGCCCACAAATGGGCACTGACTGGCACTTTCACAATGTGTGGTGGCTGGCATTGCTGGGCACCAGTGCCACCAATGCCACCTACTAGTGTCCATCAGTGCCACCTATCAGTGCCCATCCGTGCCCATCCGTGCCAATCTGTGCCCACCTATCAGTGCCCGTCCATGCCACCTAACAGTGCCACCCATAAGTGCCCATCAGTGCCACCCATGAGTTCCAATCAGTGCCGCCTATGAGTGCCCATCAGTGCCACCTATGAGTGCCCATCAGTGCCGCATACCTGTGCCACATATCAGTGCCCATCAGTGCCGCCTATCAGTGCCCATCATCAGTGCCCATCAGTGCCACCTCATCAGTGCCACCTCATTGGTGCCACCTCATCGGTGCCCATCAGTGTCGCCTTATCAGTGCCCTTCAGTGCCGCCTTAGCAGTGCCCGTCATTGAAGTAGAAAAGGTACTTATTTACAAAAAAAATTAACAGAAACAAAGAAAAACTTAGTTTTTTTAAAAATGTTCGCTCTTTTTTTATTTGTTGTGCAAAAAATAAAAATCGCAGAAGCGATCAAATACCACCGAAAGAAAGCTCTATTTGTGGGAACAAAATGATAAAAAATTTGTTTGGGTACAGTGTAGCATGACCGTGCAATTGTCATTCAAATTGCGACAGCGCTGAAAGCTCAAAATTGGCTTGGGCAGGAAGCTGTATAAGTGCATGGTATTGAAGTGGTTAAATATCGGGCCTGGGGGTCCCTTTAGTCTGCCTGTAAAGTAGCGCAGTTTCCCCATGTTTAGAACACTGCAGCAAAATGACTTTTCTAAAGGAAAAAATGTCATTTAAAATTGCTCACGACTGTAATGTATTGCCAGATCCCGGCAATATACCTAAAAAATCATTGAAAAAATATAAAAAAATACTATATGGACTGCACTATATACTCTAAACTGCAGTATATATACTATACAAACTGAACTGTATACTCTGCTGAAAAAATGGGCCTTAGGTGTTGGTGGTGGCAGAACATGGTAACCCCTCACAATAATGCCTTGTACACACAGTCAGATTTTCCGTTGGGATAAGCTCCAACGGATTTTTCAGACAGAATTCCGTTCAAGCTGTCTTGCATACACACTGTCACACCAAATTCCGACCGTCAAGAACAGGGTGACGTACAACACTACGACGAGCCGAGAAAAATGAAGTTCAATGCTTCCGAGCATGCGTCGACTTGATTCTGAGCATGCATGTTTTTTTCTCCGTCGGAGTTCCATACAGACAAACTGAATTTTGGACGGACAGAACGGAATGTTCTCGTTCTAACTCTGTCGAAATTTACGATGGAAAAACTCTGATGGGGCATATACACAGTCGGAAAATCTGATGAAAAAATTCCGTCTGACTTTTTTCTTTGGAAATTACGTCCGTGTGTACGCGGCATTACTCTTGTTGGGCGCTGGAACGGTCCCTGCTGTTAAATATTATTTCAAAAATTTTAATTACATGCCCCTGTTAAACAGGGGCAGAAACATTGGGCCCTAGGTGTTTTGTGGTGCCAGAACATGGTAACCCCTCACAGTTACTCTTGTTCTGTGCAGGAAGGGGCCCTGCTGTAAAATATTATTTCAAAAATTTTAATGACATGCCTCTGTTAAACACGGGCAGAAAAATTGGGCCTTAGGTGGTGGTGCCACAACACTGTAACCCCTCACAGTTACTCTTGTTGGGCACAGGAATGGGCCCTGCTGTTAATTATCATTTAAAAAATTGTAATTACATGAAAAACTGGGCCTTGGGTGGTGGTGGTGCCCTAAACCAAAAATATTGTTGGAAGCTAGCATCATCATGATTGAGGAAGAATAGGATCGGCAGCATAGACAGTCTTCAAGGGATCCATAGCAAATTCAATCAGTTACATCAGCATCAGATGCTTGATAGCTACTGATCCAGGACTAATTTATTTTTATAAATGTGAGCCTATCAACGGAGTCTGGGGACAGGAGCACTTTTGATCCATTACAAATACTCCAGCAGCACTGAATGTGCGTTCAGAAAGCACGCTGGATGCAGGACAGGCCAGTAGCTCAATTGCATATTGAGCAAGTTCTGGCCAGTGGTCCAACCTCAAGACCCAGTAACCCAGTGGATGCTCTGTTGGAAAGGTCTCCAAGTCTGCTCTTGACCCTAGATATTCATGCACCATATAATGCAGACACGGTGATGGTTGCTGAAACCTATCATACCTTGGCGCTGAGGACTGAAAAATTGTTTAAAGGCATTCATCGGTCAGCCAGCCACCTTCTACACTGCTCTTCCTCTGATCGAACCTCAGCAACACAATTTCCAGCACCAGGAAATGGTAACCTCCCAGGGCCTGAAAATGCGTTAAACACACTTTTCTTCAAGGCCTCCTGAAGATGTTTCATCCTCTGCTCCCTCAGCGAAGGCAGGATGAGTTCTGCAATCTTAGCCAGTAATGATCCCTCCCCTTAATACCACGAATCCTAGGGTCCTTTGGCAGGCTCTGCAGAAGCAGGGAGGCCATGCAGTGAAAGTTTGCAGAGGCATTCGATTCTGAGTCCTCTGGGTCACTAAGGATCACATTATACGTAACTACCTCCTCCCAGCCACGTACAACTCCTTGGGTTTCTGGAGACTGAAAACCATCCATTGAAGGCTGCTGTAGGTTATCCTCGACATCCATGCTGACACAATCCTCCTCCTCCTCCTCTTCTACTTGTGTGTTTGGTGGACCTGCAGGAATGCTATCTGGATAAAGGGGGCCTTAAGAGGAAAGGAAGTCCATGATTCCATGAAGCGTGTGCTCCAGCAGGAAGACTAGAGGGTCAGTGTCACTGATGCATGCATTGTCACTGCCCACCATCCTTGTGGCCTCCTAAAATGGTGACAGGACAGTGCATGCATCCTTGATCAGTACCCACTGGCAAAAAGAAGCCAAGCTCCCCTGACCCTGTCCTGGTGCCATACTCGCACAGGTACTCATTGATGGCCCTCAGCTGTGTGTGCAGCCGCTGCAGCATTGCCAACGTTGAGTTCCACCTGGTGGGCATGTCCCAAATGAAGCAGGTTGCATTCCCTTTGAATGTCAGTCAGCCGAGCACTGGCATTGTATGACCGGTGGAAATTACCACAGACTTTTCTGGCCTGCCTCAGGAAATCTTTTAAGCCTGGGTACCTGATCAAGAAACGCTACACCACCAAATTCAGGACGTGTGCCAAACATGGAACATGGGTCAAGTGTTCCTGTCAGAGGGCGGAGAGAAGGTTGGTGCCATTGTAGCATACAAAAATTCCTGGCTGAACCTGGTGTGGCGTCAACCACCTCTGAGCCTGCCCCTGCAGAGCTGACAGATTCTTTACCCCAGTGTGGCTCCTGTCCCCTAGGAAGACCAACTCAAGCACTGCATGACATCTTTTTGCCTGACTGCTTGCGTAGCCCCTTGAGCATTTAGGGAGCACTGCTGGTTCAGAGAACAATTCTGCAGAAGAGGCCATAGAGGAAGAGGAAGAGGAGGGAGGGGAGCATACAGATGTTATGGCAGAATCACCACTAGCTTTTTGGAGGCGTGGTGGCGGAACAAGCTTCAACACTGAACGCTGTCCTGCATCCTTCCCAGCTGTCAGCAGAGTTACCCAGTGCACCGTGAAGGAAAGGTAACGTCCCTGCCCATGCCTGCTGGACCATGAGTCAGTGGTAATATGAACTTTACTGCTGATCGCCCTGTCCAACGAGGCCAAAACATTGCCTTCCACATGGCAATAGAGAGCCGGAATGGCTTTACGTGAAAAGAAATGGCGTTTTGAAACCTGCCAGCACCCTCTACAAATTCACAAAAGAGGGCTGAGTCTACCAGCTGAAAAGGCAGCAGTTGCAGTGCTAGCAATTTGGGCAAGCTAGCATTTGGATGCTGAGCATGTGGATGGTTGGGACCAAACTTATTTTTATGGTTCAGCAACTGGGGTAGGGAAATTTGCCTGCTGAAATCAACTGGTGGTGTACTGCTAGCAGATTCGCTGAAAGTACTTGTGACACCTATTGCTATAAGTTCATTCCTCTCAGTGCAGGTTTTTGAGAGGACTGGAGGTATAGTAGGGTTTGAGATCCCAGATGAGGAGCAAGGAGAAGTCTGCCTTTTTCTACAATGTGAGTCTTTCAGGTGCTGCTGCCAAGGCAGGTCGTCATATGTCTGGTCAAGCATGTGGTGCCCAAGCGGCGGTATATCAAATACACTGCAACTAACTAACTAACCTGCCTGCCTAATTTAGCTCAATCAATCTCTGTCCACAGTCACACACTATACACGGTCGCTATGTAAGCATCCTTTTATAGTGTGGGGCATGGTCCCCCTGAGCCATGATTGGCACCCTGCCTTTGGCCAGTTATGGCTCTCTCGGTAGAGTGCGCTGTGATTGGCCAAAGCATGCAGGTCAGGTGAATGCTTTGGTCAATCATCAGACACTAATGCACTGCGATCTCACAGTGCATTATGGGGCATTCTGTGGTGCTCAAATTTCCAGCGAACGCCCCGTATTGTTCACTGTTTGACTCGAGCATCGAGCTCATATCTACTCTCCAGTGGGGAATCCTACAACAATAAAAAAAAACGTTGGAGAAAGGGATGTTTTTTTTTTTAAGTAATGTCTTAATTCCTGATGTGTTATCAGGACATGAAGTGTTGAGGAATCTCCCCAAATAGGATACAGCAACACAATCCTGAATTTTAGAAGAAAAATCCACCTTTTGGAAAAAATAATACATGCATCATTAAGAAGAAAAAAAAAAGTGCATTTATCAATGTTTTGCATTCAGACCCTCAGAAAATTGCAATTGTGATAAGTGCATTGCATATGCAGACACTTTCCTTAGCCCCAGGGCCCTATGGAGGTGCAGACCTTCCAATCAACAATGAACTACAAGTGTGGTGACATCACTGTACTTGTGTTTCATTGAGAACCACCAATCCTTTGATTTTGGTGGCAGATAGGACTTGTAGTCTTCTAATCACTGATCCCTGTGAATAGATCGGTGAATAATGCTGCAGTGAGAAGAACTCTTTGGTTCAGGAAATTGGTGGGGGAGTGGAGAATTTAATTCATGCAGTGGTGGCTGGTGCTCAATATTTTTTTTTTGGGGGGGGGGGCAAATTAATGCTCCTTGCAACATGAAACAAGGTCACAGAGGTAGAAACAACCATTTAACCACCCTATACAAAGCTCAAGAAGGCCATACATGAATGGAATTTCAATTTATTCTTGCTGAATCAGTTGAAATTTATTTCGTAGGTAGCCCCGTCAGGTAGACAATTCCTGGCTGAACAGAACCTGCATGCAATCAGATGCAGTCACTCTTTGGGTATACTGACAGCTGTGGGTTCCGGCTGTGAGAATACTATAGCCGACATTGCAGATTTGTCCATTCTCGCTGTTAAATGTGGAATGGGGAATTGAGTGTATGTCCCCCCTTTAGAAAAAATAAGCTTGTCTAGTTCTTTTGATATTTACTTCTTGATATATTTACAATCCAGCAAAAATCTTATAACCCTACTTTAACATTAGGTCTAGTGATTGAAATAGCACAACATGCACAATTATTTGATGATTTACCATTACCAAACAGGTTTCAATTGTCATATTTTTATGATTGGTTAGAAAAAGACAGTATCCATTCGATGGTTTACAATGAGGTAGGAAAAAAGTGCAAGTTACTAATTAAGCTTATAACATTAGATCAAAAATGTTTAAATGCAATATCAGTTGCAACTGTGATTCATAACAGATATATTGAGATAAAAGTGGCATCTTTCATTTTCATGTAAATCATGTGCAAGCAGTGTGTAGGGGGTTGCATAAGATAACCAGCTGATTTAGGCTCAGACAGATGCAGGGCTAAGCATATGATTAATGGCTCAGACAGCAATTAGGAAGCCTCAGAGCAGAATACGGGTTCAAATCACACTACTCCTTACATCGTTATACGAAACCTTGTAGGGACATCAATTACAATGGCATGCCACAGTGTAAGCATTTTGTGCAGATCTTCATGGGCCTTTACTGGGGAGAAAATTTGTTGCAGCATTTCAGTATGCTACCTCTGATAATGAAGTGTGCATTTGGCTACCCCAACTAAGCATTAAAGCAGAGCTTTTAAAAGATCTGCAGATTTTCTTAACACCCCCCAATAAAACAGTTTTTTTAATAATAAAACAAAAACATAAAAAAGGAAAATATTCACCATATACACACCTCTTCTGGATTTGGGCATGTTTGTCTAGGGGAGAGTTTCATCACTGGGCCTTCCTGGGAACTCCTCCATATCTCTTCTCTCTCCTCCAATCAAGCATGTTCCTTGCCAGCACATTTTAGGGATTTTCTTAGCACCTAATGCTGATCCTTATTCTCCTAGTGTAAGTGCTGCTGTATAGGGGAAAATAAAAGGCTAAAATCAGGTAAATTTCATGTATTGACACTTTCTGCATTAAAAAAGGCATGCCAGGTGTCTACTCCCAATCTGCTCTGCACATTAGAACTTTTTACACAATGCTCCAGACTGGAAGTCAATGAAGCTACGGTATATCGGAAACCCCTGAACATTTTACTCTCCTTGCAGGGCCTTTCGGCTCTCCATATGTTATTTAGGGGTTAACCATACCAGAATCTGCAATACTTTCTACCACACCAATAACCTCCCTATGCTAACAAAACTTGCCTATCTCCATAACACCTGGTCAATCCAATGCTTGTCCTGGTTCGAAAGAACTGTAGTGGATAAGGATACCCTCCTACCCAAAATTTTGTATTTTTTCAAAGTCCACATGATTGCAGTCCCCTCTTACCTCCACATCTTACAGAAAATAGTTTTTGCTTTCAACTGGGGATTCACTAAACCCCGAACACCCAGAGCAGTCTTTCACCAACATAAACTTCACAAATTATTCCTAAGCTGCCAACTGGCACAACTAATTAATTACCACCCAGCCTGGGCAGAATCCACTAGGTAATTATAGAAGCAGCGGAGTCTGAGTCTATTCTCATCAGTAAAATTCTATGGCTAAAACTGATTCACAGGAAATGCATAACAACCATATTACAGCACATTCCAATAGACCTTGGGACTCTGAAACACAGATGGAGCCCACACATACCATTACGCTCCTTTCTATGCAATCCTTTATTCCATCCGGGCTTCACCTCACCAGCTTCTTTTGCAGTCTGGGAATCATAAAGGATAACCATAATACATTATACTCCGTGTAAATATCTGGTAAATTAAATTGTTCCATACCCTGCAGTCAAACTTTCACCTTCTCATGTTTGAAACCTTTCATTATTTACAAGTTAAACGTTACATCAGTCAAATGATTAAAGGAGTGTCAGAAGGATTTGAGAGACCCACACACTCCAGGCTTAAGCCCCCTACACACGTCCAAATGTCGGTGTGTACTGCAGTGGGTCTGACAGAAGCCAGCCTAAATACGTCTGCCGAAATGTGGAAAATTTCAAGGGGTATGAATACTTTTTCAAGGCACTGTATGTTACTATGTCTCTACATCGAGACTAGCCAATAGGATAACACCTGCAATTGTCAGATATGTTTGTCTGTTGACAAAATTATGTGTATCTGCGATACAAAGCGTCCTTTCATTGTATTAATATATTTACCGGCTCTTTCACTTAGATTTAGATACCAAAATATAGTTAAATTTGTTGTTAGACAATAAATCTTGATCCAATGCTCTCTTTAAGATGTGTTTGTTATTATTGATATTTGTTAGATTTTGAGAAGTCACCCTTTCATAAACTGAATCAACAGCAAATTTTAGAATTTCAAGTTTTAGAAGAGAGATTGCAAAAACACGTTGAACAACGTAAACAAGATACAGCACCAAGGGCATTCAAGTCAAACTGGGTCTTTCATTTTACAGGTATAAAAATGGATGCTAGTGTATCCTATTACTGATAGGTGGCGCACATGTCGCGGTCCAGTTCAGAGACCGTTAATCAAGATGGCAGACAACAGTGTTAGTGCTTGCATGGAGCAGCGTGTGGTGATGAAATTTCTTGTGAACAAAAACGTAAAATCCGCAGATATCTACAGAAGACTTCAAGCACAGTGCGGTGATGAGACACTCAGCCACAGTAAGACTTGTAAATGGTGTAATTGTTTCAAAGCTGGCCGTATGTCTGATACCGGCCTTGGTGGTTTCCAGCCCACAGCAGTCATTCCTGTGAACATTTAGTGCGTGGAATGCCTAAACCTAGATAATCGATGCATAACCTGTTGTCAAATTGCACAAGAGACAAATCTTTCTGTGGGAACGGTGAACACAATCATTCACGAACATTTGCATTGTGTAAAAGTTAGCAACAATGGCGGCCCGTCCATTAGGGGCGCCGGAACACCTCCCCCTCTATTCACGGCCTCCACCCCCATGCTCTATCAACAGCCACTTATATGACAGGACACCGCCATCCCCTATTAATGCATCCGGCCCCTTTCAGGACGCTGGGTGCATAAATTACAGCGACAAGGTTTTTCTTGAAGCACCTGATTAGAGCCAGAGCCTTAAAAATAGGGTGGGCTTGTGGCACAGAGCATTGCGCCAAGAGCCCGCCCAGGTGTTACAAAAGTGAATGCATTTTCGATATTGAAACACTGATCCTCAATCAGGCCAATCAGAAGCAGGTCCGAGACCCATTTTCCGATTGGCCGAAAATAGAAGAGTCCCAATTGTCCGCTGAGGAGGAGGGAGGAAATGGAGGCTGCCCTGATGCCCCTGTAGAGCAGGGGAAGGGAAAGCCATCACAGCCACTGTCGAGCAAGGGGAGGCCGCCAGTGAAACCCGGGAGAAACACTGTCCACCATAGATGGGGTAAGTGCACCAGACCCACCCGACCGACCGACTGACCAGGGGGGGTGTTACTGTTTGCCGCCCCCAAACAAAATTACCACCGGCCGCCACTGGTTAGCAACACACGCTGGGTACCAAGTGAATATCACTGTTATGTTCTGAGTGATGTGCTTACGCGTTTGCAAAAAAATTACCTGGTTTGATTACTGTTTCTCCTAGGCACCGCACAAGTTTTTACTGCTCACCACACTACGTGTCTATTACCGCAACTCGTTGGGAGGTTTTGCCACATCTCCCTTACAGCCCAGGCTTCACTTTGAGTGATATCCACCTGTTTGGACCCCTAAATGAGTTCCTTGGAGGTCAGCATTTTAGTACTGATGATAAAGGGAAGCTGGCTGTCCGAGGATGGTTCAGGCGTACTGACAAATTTTTCTATGCCAAAGCTTTCCAGGCATTAGCTAAACACTGAGATAAGTGTATAAATGTAGCAGAGGAATATTGAAATAAATGCAGTTTCCACTCCTTATAATTTGTTATTTTATTATATAAACTTAAAAGTCCTGGTTTGACTTGAACGCCCCTCCTATGCGCGTCGGGACCCTTCGGGGTAAGACCGCGCTATATTAAGATACCTCTCAACTCAACTCAATGCTCAACTCATATAAAAATAAAGAAATTTATTCAAGACTTCGACTGAGATTTTCAAAAAGGTACACCTGGTTTCATGAAAATAGGAGACAAGCTCAACGAGTGTGGTAGAGATATCTGATAAATCTAATGAACCTAAGATAAGATTGGGTAATATATTTGAAACTCCCTCTGAGCAAAGATAGCAAAGGTAGAGATACTTGAGTAGATTGAGATATATTTTTTTTTTATCTCAGACAAATCAGTCTTTATGGACTGTCATCAATGGGCCTGCACAGATACAAATTGGGGCAGGTAAAGAATAATACCACTAGTACTGAAATCTTAGTAACATCTGGAGGATAAAAAGGTACAAATGCTGTTGGGATACAAAACAAGTTGAGAAATTTCTATTGTCTTCTGTGAAATTGACTTCTGATCATACTGGAGTTCTTGAAAATGAACAAATTACAATAGATTGTAATTTGACATATAAAGAAAGAAAAGCTTTAAAAGAATTGCAAGACATCACAGAAATCAATGTCAAACTTGTCAACAAATGTTTCATGAAAAATACTTATGAAAGATCCAACTAATGTATATCTCCAGGAATTGAAACACATTGTAACCACTTCAGTCCCTGTGCCATTTTATAGTGGTGCTCAGATCAGGATTTTTTAACCGCTTGCCGACCGACGCACGACGATATACGTCGGCAGAATGGCACGGCTGCGCAAAAGGACGTATATATACGTCCCCTTTAAGAAGCGGCATTGTGGATGCTCTGTGACTCCGACGCGGGTCCCGCGGACTCGATGTCCGCGGGCATACCCGCGATCGTGTCACGGTGAGGAAGAAGGGGGAAATGCTTATGTAAGCAAGCATTTCCCCAGTCTTCCTAGTGACAGGACAGTGATCACAGCTTCCTGTAATCGGAAGCGGTGATCACTGCCGTGTCACACACAGCCCATCCCCCCTACAGTTAGAAGCACTCCCTAGGGCACACTTAACCCCTTCAGCGCCACCTAGTGGTTAACCCCTTCACTGCCAGTGTAATTTTCACAGTATTCAGTGCATTTTTATAGCATTGATCACTGTAAAAATTACAATGGTCCCAAAAATTTGTCAAAAGTCGCAGTCACGATAAAAATCGCAGATCGCCGCCATTACTAGTAAAAAAAAAATGAATAATAAAAATGCCATAATTCTATCCCCTATTTTGTAGACGCTATAACTTTTGCGCAAACCAATCAATATACGCTTATTGCAATTTTTTTTACCAAAAATATCTAGAAGAATACGTATCGGCCTAAACTGAGGAAAATTTATTTTTTATATATTTTTTGGGGATATTTATTATAGCAAAAAGTAAAAAATATAAAAAAAATTCAAAAGTGTCGCTTTTTTTTTTGTTTACAGCACAAAAAATAAAAACCCCAGAGGTGATCAAATACCACCAAAAGAAAGCTCTATTTGTGGGCAAAAAAGTGACACAGTGCCAAATCGCAAAAAGTGCTCTGGTTTTTGGCCAGCGAAATGGTCCGGGGCTTAAGTGGTTAAATACTGTGTACAGTTGTTATGCCGACTGCTGGCTTTCAGGAGGAAGTGATACTCTCACAACTGCCGTCACATTCTGTCATTCGGACTCTGCACACCCACCAGCGGATCTTGGACCAGCATGGCAGGTGCTGCCAGGGAGAGGTGAGGGAGACCAGCGAATGTCCATTCACTGATCTCCACTTCCTCTTACTGACCAGAAAGTGACATGTTAAATTTAATTTCCAGGTCCCTGTGTGACTTTCCCAAACTAGTATGGCTGAGGAAGAGGCTAATGTAACAGGATCCATAATAAATTATCATCACTGGAGGGCAAGTGAAACATTAGGGGTCTTTTAGACCCCTGATGTCTTATTAAAGAGAACTTGTCACAGAACAAATCATCACATAGGGGACTTTTGATGAAATTTTTTTTTTTGTTAAAATAAAGTATATTCAATGATTTCTCAGGGGATTGAAAAAAAGTGTAAAAAATGAAAGTTACACCCAAGCACATTTTGGCTATATAATTACTCAATGTGCAATGTCATCTTTCATATTATATAAAAAAAATGGGTAATATATTGCACTTGTGTGCCCTAAAATTAACTTTACTGCATTTTTGCAGAAAATTAGCATTTCATAAATTGTTCTAATATTGTATGACATAAAAATGTTAAACTGCCACTATATATACAGTATAATGTTTGGAGGGTTTAACTAATCTTCAGGCCTAAAATTATTTTTTAAACATGTACACAAATTCAAAAATGGTTTCGGGAAGTGGTTCAAGAGGGTATTGAATCATTGTTGCCTAAAGATGAATTAAAAATTTTTTTCAATCAGAATCCATCTATAGCTACTTTCTACTCCTTACTAGGGATGGGCCGAACACCCCCCGGTTCGGTCCGCACCAGAACATCTCGAACAGGCAAAAAGTTCTAGTGAACATGCAAACTCTATTAACCACTTAAGGACCGAGCCTCTTTCTGAGATTTGGTGTTTTTGCTAGAAAATTATTTAGAACCTTCAAACATTATATATATATATTTTTCTAACACTCTAGAGAATAAAATGGTGGTCGTTGCAATACTTTTTGTCACACCATATTTGCGCAGCGGTCTTACAAGTACACTTTAAAAAAAAAAAAAAAAAAAAACTTTTTAGAATTAAAAAATAAGACAACAGTAAAGTTAGCCCAATTTTTTTTTTAAATTGTAAAAGATAATGTTACGCCAAGTAAATTGATACCCAACATGTCACGCTTCAAATTTGCCCCCGCTCGTGGAATGGCGACAAACTTTTACCCTTAAAAATCTCCATAGGCGACGTTTAAAAAATTCTACAGGTTGCATGTTTTGAGTTACAGAGGAGGTCTAGGGCTAGAATTATTGCTCTCGCTCTACTGATCGTGGCAATACCTCACATGTGTGGTTTTAACACCGTTTTCATATGCAGGAGCTTCTGCGCTCAAGCTCGTCGGGACTGGGTGCTTTTAAAAATCTTTTACTTTTTCTTATTTATTTTACTTGTATTTTGTTATTTTGGCACTGTTTTAACCACTTCAAAACCATGCAATTATACAGCTTCCTGCCCAAGCCAATTTTGAGCTTTCAGCGCTGTCGCAATTTGAATGACAATTGCGCGGTCATGCTACACTGTACCCAAACAAATTTTTTATCATTTTGTTCACACAAATAGAGCTCTCTTTCGGTGGTATTTGATCGCCTCTGCGATTTTTATTTTTTGCGCAACAAATAAAAAAAGAGCGAAAATTTTTAAAAAAACTATGTTTTTCTTTTTTTCTGTTAATTTTTTTTGTAAATAAGTACCTTTTCTACTTCAATGATGGGCACTGATAAGGCAGCACTGAAGGGCACTGATAAGGCGACACTGATGGGCACCGATGAGGTGGCACCAATGAGGTGGCACTGATGAGGTGGCACTGATGATGGGCACTGATAGGCGGCACTGATGGGCACTGATATGTGGCACTGGTATGCAGCACTGATGGGCACTCATAGGCGGCACTGATTGGCACTCATAGGCGGCACTGATTGGCACTCATAGGCGGCACTGATTGGCACTCATAGGCGGCACTTATGGGCACTTTTAGGCGGCACTGATGGGCACTTATGGGTGGCACTGATAGGTGGCACGGACGGGCACTGATAGGTGGGCACTTATGGGCACAGATGGGCACGGATGGGCACTGATAGGTGGCACTGATGGACACTAGTAGGTGGCACTGATGGACACTAGTAGGTGGCACTGGTGACACTGCTGCCTAGCAATGCCAGCCACCACACATTTGTTTCTTGACATGATCGTGCCAGTCAGTGCCCATGTGTGGGCACTGATTGGCATATTTTTTTATATATATATATTTTTTACTACATGTGGATGGCCATGGGGGCCATCCACATGCTTAGGGCTTCCCTGGTGGTCCTTGGGGGCTTCCCTGGTGGTCCAGTGTGGGTATCCGAGGGGGGGCTGCGCTGATAAACAATCAGCGCGAACCCCCCCTGTCAGGAGAACCGCCGATCGGCTCTCCTCTACTCGCGTCTGTCAGACGCGAGTGAGGAAGAGCCGATCAACGGCACTTCCTGTTTACTTCCTGATCAGCCGTGATTCGACACGGCTGATCACATGGTAAAAAGCCTCCGACGGAGGCTTTTTACCGAGATCAGTGTAGCGGTGTGTCAGACTGACCCACCGCTCCACCGATCGCCGCGATGCGCGCCCCCCCCGGGCGCGCGGTGGCTGTTATCCCGCAGGACGTCATATGACGTCCAGTCTGGATAACAGAACCACTTCCCGGACGTCAATTTGCTATTGACTGGGCGGGAAGTGGTTAAAAAAAAATTGGGGTCACTTTTTTTCCTATTACAAGGAATGTAAACATCCCTTGTAATAGAAAAAAGCATGACAGGTCCTCCTAAATATAAGATCTGGGGTCAAAAAGACCTCAGATCTCATATTTAGACTAAAATTAAATAAAAAATTAAATAAATGTCCCTTTAAGAGCTATGGGCGGAAGCAACGTTTTGACGTCGCTTCCACCCTGCAATGATATGGAGACGGGTGGGGGCTATCTTCCCCTCACTCATCTCCATACAGCCAGGGACAACATCCCATCACCTCCGCCACTTCCGACGGCTCCGGTAACCGGCGGAGGGCACCGGAGAGCGGCAGGAGGGAGGGCGCCCCCTCCCGCTGCCTATAAAAGTGATATTGCGGTGAATCCACCGCAGAGACCACTTTGATCTGAAAGTGGACTGCCCGCTCTTGAAGAGAATACCGGGGTTATGGTAGCTAGCTGCTACCATAACAACGGTATTCCTCTTCAAACTAGCGACATATTCCTGCGGCGGGCGGTCTGTAAGTGGTTAAAGTCTATGGGACACGAACATGAAAAAATACCCGAACATATATTCTATGAGGCATGGGTTGCAGATAGGTACTCAGGCACTCTGATGTGCTGCAGGAGGGAGGGAGTGTTCCTGATGGTGTCAATTTTCAATGCTCTGGTAGGGAAGTGGTTAAAATCCATACCAGACCCAAAGGGTCCCCCCCCCCACACAGTTTTTCCCCCAATTTTTTTAAATTTACATACAGATGCAGAAAAATGGGCCTTGGTTGTTGGTGGTGCCTGAACACTGTAACCCCTCATAGTTACTCTTGCTGGGCACAGGAACAGTCCCTGCTGTTAAAAATTAGAAAAACATTTTGAAATTACATGCATCTGTCAAACAGGTGCAGAAAAATTGGGCCTGTTCTGCATGTTGTGGCTCAATAACACAACCAGCAGCAGAAAAAGGGAGAAGCATGCCCCACCTGCAGAGTATGCACCATGTCCACGATCACCAATTTTCCCTGTAGACACAGAGGCTGCTTGCCCTCTTTTAGTGGCCTGTGTGCATCTACCTCTCCTTGTAGGCCTTTCGGACATGATGAGAATTTTTTGGGGGGATTTTTATAACTTTCTATTATAGAGTGTGGAATGGAAATATGGTGCTTGGGTGCAATACTTTTGTTCTTGGTGCACTATAAACTGTTTAATTATAGTTTTTTAAAATAAATAAAATAAGGGTGCAGCAATTGTGCAGATTTATTTAATTTTTTTTACTGCTGCTGCTGCCAAAATACTAAAATAAAATAAATGTAAAAAAACAACAAAGAAAGGCCAAAACAAACAAACAGTGGTAATGCAGGAGGAAACCACCTGTGACTCAGAAGAAGGAACAGCAATTATAGAGAATTTTTTTTTGCTGCTGCTGGAAAATAAAATCAAAAAGCCCCAAAAAATAAATTTCAAAAAGGGAACCACTGCTGACGCAGGAAGAGGAACACCTGCAATGCATAAGGGGGGACAGCAATTATGGTCTAAATATTCTTAGTGCTGCTGCGCCGCCCCCCCCCCCCCCCAAAAAAAAAAAACAAGTATACCACTGCTGTGCTCACGCAGAAGGAATAATACCTGTGACACAGAAAAGGGAGTACTAATAATGCAACAACAGAACTTGATACTGCAAAAAATAAATAAAAAAATGGGATCAGTGGTGACACAAAAGTGTTGTACACACCAACACTTCATTAGCACCACACTACACTGTATTATATATACTGCACTACACTGTATTATATACTCTACACTTCACTGTAATATATATTCTCTACACTACACTGTATTATATATTATCTACACTACACTGTATCCAGCAGCAGCAGAGTGAGCTGTCTCATGTGAGGTGAGAGAGTGAAATGAAAAACTCCAGTCATGTGTGCTCTCCTATTTATAGCCCCACAAGGGCTACAGTGGACTCCTCCCCTAAATAATCCGTTCAGATGTCAACTATAGTATAATCGGTGTGTAGCTCCCTCGGTTCTCCCTACCGTTATGCCACACACCCGCAGGCCCCGATTTGTTAATGGGATCTACTGGTTTCGTTACTTTGGGTCTGCAGCAAAATACCTCCTACGAGTGGATCCTTTAGCTCCGTTGTCTAGGCACACCGACGACTCCTTGGAATAAGGCCAATGTCCACACTTGAGTAAAACCTAATCAGCAAGGCTTTATTCTTTTTCTGCACTTTGAGTTAAACTTGAAGAAGCAAGAGTAGAAGCGTTGAAAGATGTGGGGAAAGGTTCAGCACGTAACACTTAAGTCCAATATCTACGGGGTGTGATACGGGCAGTATCACACCCCGAGCAGAACATCAACTCGAACATGATTGGTCTGAGCCCAATTACTGGCTTAGATCATGGAGTATATAATGGAATGCATGAATACATGTGTAAACCAACTTGTTGCGATGGTACGGCAGATAATGAGGCCAGGGGAGAGTGTGTACAAGACTGCAGATATATGAAAAGGGATGTAAAAAAAAAGGGATTGCTTTCTTTGACATCCCTTTTCACATATATGCAGTCTTGTACACACTTTCCCCAGGCCTCATTATCTGCCGTACCATTGCTAATTAAGCAAAATTTGTTCATACACCTATTATACTATAGTTGACACCTGAACGGATTATCTAGGGGTGGAGTTTATTAGCTGTTTTTCTGATTTTCAGAGATCTCCGTAGCATATCATCACACTCCTGGTCTGTGAATTTCCTGTCACTATCTTCCTCCCACCTAACCATATAGGGTAATTAGTCCTTAAATGCACCACTAGGTAGAAATTTATATAGGGTAGAGATCAAGCATTTTCCTCTGGGAATGTTGTGATGGATTTGTTTGTGAATGGTAGAAGCTGAGATCAGGGTCAGTGCATAATGTGAGGCATAAAAGTGTCTAATCTGCCTATAACGTAAATGCTGTGAGCGTGGGACTTATTTCAAAAGTTGAGGCTGGGGAAAAGTAAAATTTTCCTAAAGGCTCAAAATAGTAGTCTTAGTATATGACCACCAACAGGTAAAGATCCCAGGCTGGGAAGAGATGACAATAAATTTAGGGTCACCAAAGAAAAAGGTCCAAGGAGAGATTTCTGAAGCCAAAGGAGATTTACTTCTATAGTCCAAAGCTGAAGGAATTGGGCAACTATTAAATTATGAGAAGCCGTATCTTTATTTGAAATTGAGTTAGACTAGAGTCGGCCTGGTAGGTAAAATCATAGACAGAAGAACTGTCAAACTTAAGCCAGGGTACCTTAGAGTCAATGCTATTCAATTGGGCTATTTGTGAGAGGCGGGAACTTTAAACCCTGTATGAAACAAAATTGAATGAGCAGTGAGACAAAGGTCTGGCTGGTGATCCAGACTATATGAAAAGATGGCAACTACCACAATTTATAACAAGCCTTTGTAGTAAGATGCACATGGAAAGGCAACACACATCACAAACATACAAAACTTTCCTAGCACACTTACCAGCTAGCCTGCAAACAAACCAAATTGATTCTATTTAACAATTCACATTAAAGACAAAGGGTTTTGTTGCACACATGGATAAGCCTCAGTGCCTGCATAAGGGCTCCTCTGTATACCTCGGTCCTAACTCTATATGTTTGAGAGTCTCCAAGTTGGAGCATGTATAGCAGTAGATAAATTAAGGACAGGTTTGGCTGGAGAAAACCCTCTCCCCTTTAAAGGCTTAGGGACACACTGAATGCCCAGCAGGAGGACAACGGCAGCTGAAGGCATTTAATATGTCCCCACACCAATTCAGCGAACAAGCTGTATAAAAAGATGACAACCACCCCATTTTATAACTAGCCTTTGCAGTAAGGTGCACTTGGAACGGCAACACACATCACAAACAGATAGAAATTTCCCAGCGCACTTACCAGTTAGCCTGCAAACAAATCATATTCACTCTGATTACAATTCATATTAAAAACAGAGGGTTTCCTTGCACACATTTACAGATGAGGAAGCAGTGCCCACATCAAGGCCCATCTGTATATTGTGGTCCTAACTCTATATTTTTGAGAGTTTCCAAGTTGGAGCATATATAGCAGTGGATAAATTAAGGGCAGGTTTGTCTTTAACTAGTTAACCACTTCAGCCCTGAAGAATTGGCTGCCCAATGCCCGAACCATTTTTTTGCCATTCGGCACTGCGTCACCTTAACTGACAATGGTCGTGCAACGTTGCACCCTAACAAAATTTACGTCCTTTTTTTCCCACAAATATAGCTTTTTTTTGGTGGTATTTGATCACCTCTGCAGTTTTTATTTTTTGCGCTATAAACAAAAGAAGAGCGACAATTTTGAAAAAAGCTATATTTTTTACTTTTTGCTATAATAAATATCCCCAAAAATATATGTAGCGGATATGTGCTTTCCCGGGTGTAAATTTGAACTTGACAGAGACATTGGTGATGTGTAATTCCCTGCAGCCCAGCAGGTGGCGCTGTCGCCCTGGGCTGGGGTTGAATCATTGCTGTGTGTCTTGCCTCCTTTTTGTCCTCCCTCAGCAGCGGTATGGTGGGGTGGGGAACCCGCCGTGCTTGCTGGGAGAGGGTATAAAAGGGGCCGGCCATCTTTGTCACGGGGGAGTCCAGGGCACCTTCAGCCTGTGGACGGTGGTTCGTGTCAGTTCTCTAGGCGGGCTTAGGCCTAGAGGACAGCCGGAGGTCGTGTTCCATCCCAGGCACCTTTAGCCTGGGGTGAGATACTCAGATGGAGGTCCGGAGCTCAGTGCCCAACACTGAGTTCCGCGAGGGAAGGAGATCCTAGGGAACCCCGGGAGTGGGTACCCGAATCCGGAAGGCGTAATGGACCGGGGGGAGCTCCTCACTTGAAGACCTGAAAAAAATTGGAAAAGGGGTGCCCCTGGGATTGTGTGGATTGGAATAAATTATGGATTGCCACCAAGTATATATAGAAAAATATAAAGAATTTTATTTTACATAATACACATATATATCAAAATGGTTTAAAATCAAAGAAAGGAACAGACATATACAGTCATTAAAGAACAATTGCATGAGGACACCTTACTACTTGAGACATATAAGTCATATAGCTAGTGGTGACACAACCGACATGTTTCGGATACTCGAGCTATATCTGTGATAGCCTCCATTATTTCCTTCTTCAAGGTTCATGCAATAGTTTGAAGACAATTTAGTCTCTATATAAGAGAAAAAACACAACATAGTATGTGATAGCTGTATAATACACAACAGTGTACTGGCATGATTACATTATTTTGAATTTCTCCCATATGTGGGCAGCTAGAAGATAGACATTGTTGCAAAGAGAAAATAAAAAGAAAATAAAAAATAAAATAACAATGAGAGAGGAAAAGAAGAAAGGGGGAGGGGAGAGAGACGAAGGGAAAAGGAAGAATAAATATACATGAAAGTTCATTTAAGAATACATGGATGTATATAAACATCGTATAATTGTATGTCTATACGATACAGTACATCTATATCAAATAGTGTTGCATACATACATTTCCAATGGTAATATAAACATCAGCCGTTTGGAGGAATTGTCCCGGTGATATAGAGCCCAAACGGATATGGTGCGGGTTTAATGGTCGCATAAAGACAATGCAGCGGCCAAAAAGACACTGCAGACAAGATGACAGAGCCACGGGGAAATGTATAAGAGGACCAACACCAAAAACGCCCCTCAAAGCTCACAGGGAAGCCTCAAATTGCAGCGGACAGACTGCCACGGCCTCTCTGTAAAAACATACATACATGGATTATAGTTTCTAGATCGCAGACCAGCCCTGTAACCAGGCATCCCATAACTCTGATGAAGTGTTTAAAAAGAAGCTTAATACCTGTCAATGTGGCGCAAGAACATCCACACTCTGGCTGTGCGGCAATTGGCCAAGTCAGGTGGGACTTTTTATAGAGCTGTCGCTGGTGTTGCAGCCAATCAGCTCAAATGGCGCCAAAGGTAAAGCTGCAAAAGGGAGGAATTCAACCAATGGGGTAGAGCGTGGGAGGCCACAACAGGGCTAGACTATGCGTCCGGGTAGAAACCCAATTAACTGCGTATTGTAAATGAAAAGAGAGGTTCTTATAGGACAGGCATCGCATACAGAGGCCGCCCTCGATCCCGGCGGCGTCCGGCGTCACCGCGCACCCACGCAGACGTGAAGGACGTCCACGACACCGGCGCGGTGACGTCAGACGTCGACCCGACCGCCAGCACAACGAAAAGGGCGGAAGTGCTAAAAGAAAATCACTCCGTTGCCCGCACCAGACCCAAAAAGGTCAGCGCAAAGGCAGCACAATTGTATGTGCTGCGCCAAACGGCGCCATCGGAGGAATGGGGAAAAATTGACTAATCCAACACCCCATGGATAGTAAACCGTGTAACATGAATACCCTCCGTCCCATATGTATGTAATTCTTGGGACAGGGAGAGAAATTTATTCATATGCACATAACCGTCCATTTGCTCAAGTATGAGCAGTCAGCCCCCGATTATCAAAACAACCGGGGGCTGTTTTTGTGCTGGGGAGCGTCAGTGGGCCCAATGGGTGGTCCCCAAATCCCCGGGCTCCAATATGTCAAAAAGTGCAGGGTACAATTGTCATTTGATTAATTTCTAAATAATAAACAGTAATCAACAATGTAATAACTAGGCACTAATCTCCAGTGGGCGAATCATCAGGTAAAGTTCCACCAAATAAATCCAATCTTGTTTAAAAAGGATTTTTTAGTTTTTACATAAATATCTAACCGGCATACATCAGAAACATTAGTACACATGTTATACAGCTGGCAGAGTTCATACATATTTATTTATTTTCAAAATAAAAAAAAAAAAAAAAAAAAAAAAAAACCAACACACAAACACGGTGTAAACAAATTGTTGAGCTCAGTTTAGCAGATCCCTATCAAACTTCGCAGATGTAAAACCTGGTAGGAAGGGTTTAAAGTTAATTGCCTGGTTCAAGCCAGGGGGTGAGGTGGCGTTGAGGATCGAGATCCATCTCAGCTCCCTTTGAAGAAGGTGCTTGTTAAGGTCACCTCCGCGGGGGCTGCGGTGGACCCTGTCCAAAACTAACACCTCAAGGTTTGGTACGCAATCTCCATGAACTTGGGCAGCATGTCTGCCAAGAGGGAGATCAGGATTTTGTTCCTTCATCCCTTTTAGATGCCGGTAAATTCTCTGCCACAATTTTTGTATAGTTTTTCCTACATAAAAGCAGTTACAACTGCAAATAATGAGATATACTACGTCCGTAGTTTGACAGTTTGCATAATGTTTTGGTCGAAATTTTTGGCCATTCGGTAGCCGAATGTTCTTTCTAGTGTTCATATATTTACAGTATGTGCAATTACCACATTGGAAAGTTCCCAGGTCCTTACATGGATCTCCCCTATTGGTGTTCTCAAATTCACTCTGCACTAGCATGTCCTTCAGGGACGTTGCTCGTCTATAGGCAATATTTGGCCTGGGGGGTACTAATGGTCCTATCACAGGATCTGCTGTAAGTAGATGCCAGTGCTTTTGGTAGATTTTAAGAAGTTCAGCGTGATCATCAGAATAAGTGTTAATAATACGATGATCACTTTCACTTTTTTTAGGTTTAGATATTAATAATTCGTGTCGATTTAGATTTGAAGTGCGTTTAAAGGCCTTTTTGAGGCACTTATGGCTGTATCCCCTTGCTAGAAGTCTTTGCCTTAAGTTATTAGCTTCTCTTTTATAATCGACCTCGTTAGAGCAATTTCTTTTTATTCTTAAATATTGTCCATAGGGAATAGATTCAACTAGGGATTTAGGGTGAAAACTAGAAGAATGTAGGATTGTATTGCCTGCACTTGGTTTGCGGAACAGCTTACATGATAACATGTTTTGCTTGTCCCTGAAGATCTCCACATCAAGGAAGGTTATGGTATTTGGGTCTGATGTCATTGTGAACTTAAGATTAAAAGTATTTAAGTTTAGGGCGATGAGACACTCATCCAAGCATTGCTGGGAGCCCGTCCATACGATGAAGATATCATCAATGTACCTGTGCCATAGAGCTACATGGCACAGGTACATTGAGAGATCCCCACTGGAAAAGATTGAATGCTCCCATTCCCCCAGGTACAGGTTGGCGTAGCCAGGGGCACAACTGGTGCCCATGGCTACGCCCTGTACCTGGAGGAAACATTGACCATCAAAAGTGAAGACATTGTGTCTCAGTATGAAATCCAAGGACTGGATTATAAATTCATTGAACAAACGTTCATGGTGACTGGTTTGTGATAGAATATGTCTAATACAAGCAATACCTAAAGAGTGAGGAATCGAGCTGTAAAGTGCCTCCACGTCGATACTGACCAGGATCGAATCTATAGGAATTTGTACTCCCTCGATAATGCGTAATAAGTGAGGTGTATCTTTAACATAAGAGGGGATGCTCTGAACAAAGGGTTTTAAATGCTCATCAATGAGTCGTGAAAGATTTTCAATAATAGCTCCGTTTCCAGATATAATAGGACGTCCTGGGGGATTTAGGGGGTCCTTGTGAATTTTGGGGAGTGAGTAGAATGTTGGTGTACGGGGAAAGGAGGTGCGAACAAATTCCCAAGTTTTTTTAGAAATGACATTGTTTTGAAAAGCTTCATCTACCAAAGTGTAGAATTTTTTATTAAAGGCATCTACAACACCCCTACTGACTGGGCGATACCACTCATGATTTCTCAATATGTTAAAACACATTTCAAGATATTGGGGGTTGTCCATGATGACAATGTTTCCTCCTTTATCCGATAATTTAATCGTAATTTGATGATTTTTGGATAGATTTTTTAAGGCCATCTTTTCAGTAGGAATAAGATTTGTATGTCTGGGTGTTATAGGTACTAGGTTATTTATTTCTTGGCTGATATTTTTAAGAAAATTAGATACACCTGGATTTGAGCTAGGCACTGGGTATAAGGTAGATGTTTTTTTAAGGGAAGTTTGTTTTGGGGTACTGGGGATCTCGGTGTCAATTGTGCTGGCATTAGCCAAAAGTAAATCAAGGTCCAGGGTGTCGATGAGGTCTTTGGATTCATTTTCCTCAAGTAAAGATTTGAGATTACCCAGAGCTTGACGTTCACTATACGTGTGAAATTCCCGTGTATCCGGGTCGCTCTTTTCAAAAATGCTTTTAAGTAGCAATTTACGGGCATATAAGTGAAGATCTTTGATGGTCTCAAATTTGTCTACAGGTTTATTAGGGCAGAAAGTTAATCCTTTTGAGAGGACTGAGATCTCATCGACACTCAGGACATGTGATGACAAATTTATAATATTAAAAGCCGAGGCTATGTCGTAATCGGGTTGTGAGGAGTGAGTGAGTTTCCCGAGTTCTTAGAGAACATCAAGGGAACCTTAGGCGTGACAAAAGCGCCCATATTTTCAAGTGATTCATGTGCACTGACGGTAACATCCGAAGCCGTCAATGTGGAAGTGTTGGGGACTGATGGGAGCAGAGTACGAGGATACTGTTTAGGGGGGCGTTTTTTAGTAATATTACTATTGGAGGAATTTTCAAAGTCACGATTTCTTTTAGATGGTTTTGTGCGTTTTCCTTTCATCGGTGCATATGACATGTTGGACGAAACCGAAGAGGTATCAGACGTATCCAACTGTGTAGAGCGATGATTGTCGTTCTTATATTGGACTCTAGATCTAGTTGAAAAAGCCCATCTATATGCTCTGCCTTCTTCGAAGGCTTGTTTATCCCGCATGTATTTAAACTCTTTTTTTGCTAAGATCGATTTGTTGAATAGTTCAATATGGGTTTTAAGTTTCTCATTTAGATCTTTATATGAGGAATGGGCTTGTAAGGGTTTGATTCTAGAATAGATTTTTTCAATGTTCATGTTGATATAGACGAGACGTCTCCGATATTCATCAGAAAGAAGCCTCATCATACCAGCCGAGCATGATTTTAAATTCGTTTCCCATGCTTGTTTGAACGTCGGGTCCAGATCCTCAAAAGTTGTGAAGATCTGGACTCGAAGTCCAAGTGGGTTTAAATCATCTCTTATGTACTCATCAAACGTTTTTATATGCCAGTGCATTGAAGATTTCCTCTCCAACCATTTAGTTAGGTTGGAGAAAAGAAAGGTTAGCTCAGATTCCAAAGATTCATTTTTACCATAATTTGATTGTAATTGTTCAGTGAAAACCTCCCATGATTCACTGTAAAGTTCAGCCATGATGATGGTGTCACTGAGCTCTACACAAATGGATATACCAACACAATAACAATAAAAAAAAAAAAAAAAGGAGAGAGAAAGAATTGCAGCAGTGCGTTTTCAAAATAATTGCTCATATAATAGGGAGCAAGCAAAAATTTAATTCAGTAAATTGTTTATGTAGATAACGCTGGAAAGCTTCAAATATGGATGGGGACTAGGGGGTATTTGCTACCCAAAAATAGAATATATTGATTGGGGGGAGATGAAGCCATTAGCCAGCAGATACAGGGCAAGTTACCATTTTTACCAATCACATCCCGGTAATTTTGAAAAAAATTGGAAAAGGGGTGCCCCTGGGATTGTGTGGATTGGAATAAATTATGGATTGCCACCAAGTATATATAGAAAAATATAAAGAATTTTATTTTACATAATACACATATATATCAAAATGGTTTAAAATCAAAGAAAGGAACAGACATATACAGTCATTAAAGAACAATTGCATGAGGACACCTTACTACTTGAGACATATAAGTCATATAGCTAGTGGTGACACAACCGACATGTTTCGGATACTCGAGCTATATCTGTGATAGCCTCCATTATTTCCTTCTTCAAGGTTCATGCAATAGTTTGAAGACAATTTAGTCTCTATATAAGAGAAAAAACACAACATAGTATGTGATAGCTGTATAATACACAACAGTGTACTGGCATGATTACATTATTTAGAATTTCTCCCATATGTGGGCAGCTAGAAGATAGACATTGTTGCAAAGAGAAAATAAAAAGAAAATAAAAAATAAAATAACAATGAGAGAGGAAAAGAAGAAAGGGGGAGGGGAGAGAGACGAAGGGAAAAGGAAGAATAAATATACATGAAAGTTCATTTAAGAATACATGGATGTATATAAACATCGTATAATTGTATGTCTATACGATACAGTACATCTATATCAAATAGTGTTGCATACATACATTTCCAATGGTAATATAAACATCAGCCGTTTGGAGGAATTGTCCCGGTGATATAGAGCCCAAACGGATATGGTGCGGGTTTAATGGTCGCATAAAGACAATGCAGCGGCCAAAAAGACACTGCAGACAAGATGACAGAGCCACGGGGAAATGTATAAGAGGACCAACACCAAAAACGCCCCTCAAAGCTCACAGGGAAGCCTCAAATTGCAGCGGACAGACTGCCACGGCCTCTCTGTAAAAACATACATACATGGATTATAGTTTCTAGATCGCAGACCAGCCCTGTAACCAGGCATCCCATAACTCTGATGAAGTGTTTAAAAAGAAGCTTAATACCTGTCAATGTGGCGCAAGAACATCCACACTCTGGCTGTGCGGCAATTGGCCAAGTCAGGTGGGACTTTTTATAGAGCTGTCGCTGGTGTTGCAGCCAATCAGCTCAAATGGCGCCAAAGGTAAAGCTGCAAAAGGGAGGAATTCAACCAATGGGGTAGAGCGTGGGAGGCCACAACAGGGCTAGACTATGCGTCCGGGTAGAAACCCAATTAACTGCGTATTGTAAATGAAAAGAGAGGTTCTTATAGGACAGGCATCGCATACAGAGGCCGCCCTCGATCCCGGCGGCGTCCGGCGTCACCGCGCACCCACGCAGACGTGAAGGACGTCCACGACACCGGCGCGGTGACGTCAGACGTCGACCCGACCGCCAGCACAACGAAAAGGGCGGAAGTGCTAAAAGAAAATCACTCCGTTGCCCGCACCAGACCCAAAAAGGTCAGCGCAAAGGCAGAACAATTGTATGTGCTGCGCCAAACGGCGCCATCGGAGGAATGGGGAAAAATTGACTAATCCAACACCCCATGGATAGTAAACCGTGTAACATGAATACCCTCCGTCCCATATGTATGTAATTCTTGGGACAGGGAGAGAAATTTATTCATATGCACATAACCGTCCATTTGCTCAAGTATGAGCAGTCAGCCCCCGATTATCAAAACAACCGGGGGCTGTTTTTGTGCTGGGGAGCGTCAGTGGGCCCAATGGGTGGTCCCCAAATCCCCGGGCTCCAATATGTCAAAAAGTGCAGGGTACAATTGTCATTTGATTAATTTCTAAATAATAAACAGTAATCAACAATGTAATAACTAGGCACTAATCTCCAGTGGGCGAATCATCAGGTAAAGTTCCACCAAATAAATCCAATCTTGTTTAAAAAGGATTTTTTAGTTTTTACATAAATATCTAACCGGCATACATCAGAAACATTAGTACACATGTTATACAGCTGGCAGAGTTCATACATATTTATTTATTTTCAAAAAAAAAAAAAAAAAAAAAAAAAAAAAACCAACACACAAACACGGTGTAAACAAATCCCAGGCACCTTTAGCCTGGGGTGAGATACTCAGATGGAGGTCCGGAGCTCAGTGCCCAACACTGAGTTCCGCGAGGGAAGGAGATCCTAGGGAACCCCGGGAGTGGGTACCCGAATCCGGAAGGCGTAATGGACCGGGGGGAGCTCCTCACTTGAAGACCTGGTGCAGCATATTGCCAGTGACGGGTGAGCCTCTCATCGGAGACCGCCGCCCACTTTCAGGAAGGAAATTGGAGAACACATTGTGTCTGGGCCTATTCGCATCCACACCTCCTTTTCTGTTCTGTTTCTACCAAGGGAGTTCAACTGATTGTGTTCATTCAAGAGGAATAAAGGAGTGTTGAACTTTAATGGTGTGGGGCTCATTTCCTGACAGACATTGTTCAAGGTAACTCTCGGTGGAGGCTCCAGGTGCACAGCACTGACCCGAAGGTAAAAGAACTTTGCTTGTATCACACTGACACCTGTGACAAAGGCCAGGCGTAGTGTCCCCGCTCCCTTCCCCTCTGAAAGATACCCCTAGACAAGAGAGAGACGAGCTGAAGAAAGAGAGGGGAGTGAGGAGGGCTGTCAGGGTTGAGTTCACCTGCTGGGGCACTGAGGTTCACTTTGCCAATGGCTGCAGTTCCAGTGTCCATCAGCAGGTGTCTCCCAAAAGCCAGCAGGTTCTGATCAGCCACACCTGGCTCCAGCTGGCAGGTGGATACTTAAGGCTTCTCCTCCCCCCCTCCCCCAGTGCGTCACTATCCTGTCTGATTGCCTCCTTGCTACCAGATTGCGCCTGATACCTTTCTGAACCTGCCTGTGTCCTGATCCGTCCTGCACCCCATGCCTTGTTCTATGCCCTTGTACCCAGTCGTGTCCCCTGGTCCTTGCATCCCTATTGCCTATGTCCCTTAGTTGTAGATATTGTATATAGATAGCAATTAGGTTTATTAGTTGTTCTTGTTTGCTGGAGTGGTTTATGCTTTCACTGGTTGCTGTGTATATTTGTGTGTGTTCACTGTAAATAAATATCACTTTAATTGTATAAATACTTTGTTTGGTCTCGGTTCCTTGGTGTAGCTACGTGTCTGGTCACCTTAGACGCTGACCCTGACATAATAGTGACGCCCACTAACGACCAGATCTGCTACACTTGGGAACTGAGAGCCAGTTACTTGAGTTTTTTGTCTTTGCCAGAATGCTTAGAGTGAAGGTTATCTGCAGTGTGCAGCTTGCAGTAGGAGATAAAGATTTGTGTTGTTCCCTGTGGCAGGATCTCACTGAGGAGGAGCTGTTGGGAAACATTCTGACTGCACATGCCTTAACTGTCAAAGGGAGATTCACTCTTAGTAATGTGCAACCCTTGATTCAGGTCTCTTCAGAGCTGCTATTTCAGTTTACCTCTCAGGGCCGTGATGTTTTCACTCCCCCATTTACTATGTACCAGGCTGGATTTTTGGGATGGTTGCTGAAACATTGTGCAGGTTCTTTTTTCCAGCAGTATTCAGCCTATTCACAACAGGTGGTGTTAGATTAAGGTGACCAGATTTTTTAAATGAAATCCGGGGACATTTTGTTATTTTTACTAGTAATGCCGGCAATCAGCGACTCTCTACCCGTCGCCGCCCACCTCACAGCCTGTCAAATCTTACTCTCTGGGCCTCCGGCTACTACTGGGTGGGGAGCAGAGGAAGATCACTTCGCCAGGGAAGGCAAGGAGATAAACAGACAGGCGGCTGGCCGGGGCTTGAGCCAAGGCAGAAGAACATGCGAGTGGAGCTGAATGGGCACCCGAAACTGAAGAAATATTCCCTCCGCTCCGACCAGCACATGATCATCAGAAAGGGGCACAGATAATGGAAAAAAATACACACCCCCTTAAGCTAGGAGGAGCAGCGGAGCGGGGGTGTGCAATTCAGATTATTTTTTTAATTCTGCACTGACTGTCTTTGAAATTGCCCCAACCTCTGTTCAAATCCAATCCGGGGACAAAACCGGGGACAGACTTGGTCCGGGGACAGTGTCCTCAATCCGGGGACTGTCCCCTGAAACCGGGGATGTCTGGTCACCCTATGTTAGATTGTATTGCTTCTGTGCACTGTTTAATTGAGCAATGTGAGCAAGGGAGAGACAAACTGACTTTAGTTCAACCTTTGCTACAAGCTTGGTGAGAGATCATATCCCCAGTGCAAGATGAGTCACATACAATCAGATCTGCTGCTAAAGATCAAGAATCTGTTCCTCTGTTACCCATAGCAATCTCTGCTGCTACTGAGCATTCCTTACCTCCTGTAGATCAGTACCCTGCCACCAGTAACCACACTTCCTCTGTATGTAATCCATTGAAAGCTCCCCCTGCAGTACTGTTGCCCATAGCAACGTCTCAGGCCTCTTTCAGTACTTCTGCTACTCTTCCTTCTATTTCCCCCAGTACTGTTACTACCTTTCCATCAGCAGTACACTCTGGTCAGCACAAGGCAACTACCAACAGGACCCCAGTATCTAAGCCAAAAAGGAGGAAACACAAGTTTTCTCCTGCTCTTATAACTCTGCCACTATCCATGTTGCCAGCTAATCCTGTCCCCACCGATCCAGTGCCTGATGCGGTCCAGTCCTCTTCCGTGCAGACGCCTGATGCGATCCAGTCCTCCTCCATGCAGACTGCTGGTGCGGTCCAGTCCTCCATGTTGCCGACTGCTGCTGATGTGATCCAGTCCTCCTCCATGTTGCCGACTGCTGCTCATGTGATCCAGTCCTCCTCCATGTTGCCGACTGCTGCTGATGTGGTCCAGTCCTCCTCCATACAGACTGCTGGTGCGGTCCAGTCCTCCATGTTGCCGACTGCTGCTGATGTGATCCAGTCCTCCTCCATGTTGCCGACTGCTGCTGATGTGATCCAGTCCTCCTCCATGTTGCCGACTGCTGCTGATGTGGTCCAGTCCTACTCCATGCAGACTGCTGCTAATGTGATCCAGTCCTCTTCCATGCTGACTTCTGCGGGTGCAATCCAGTCCTCCTCCATGTTGCCGCCTGTTGATGATCTCCATGCCTCCTCCATGTTGCTGCTGGCTGCTGATGATGTCCATGCCTTCTCCATGCAGATTCTGCCTGCTGATGGGGTCCATGCCTCCTCCATGCTGATGCCGCCTGCTGATGGGGTCCATGCCTCCTCCATGCTGATGCCGCCTGCTGATGGGGTCCATGCCTCCTCCATGCTGATGCCGCCTGCTGATGGGGTCCATGCCTCCTCCATGCTGATGCCGCCTGCTGATGGGGTCCATGCCTCCTCCATGCTGATGCCGCCTGCTGATGGGGTGCCTGCCTCATCCATGCTGACGCCGCCTGCTGATGGGGTTCATTCCTCTTCCATGCTGCCGCTTGCCGATGGTGTACATTCCTTCTACATGCTGCCATCTGTTGCCAAGCTTGCCGTAGCAGGTTTCCGGGCTGCCGCTGCCCCGCTGGTCTATGCTGGTTTCCGGGCTGTCGCCCAGCCTGTTGATCTGGTGCCCGCTGCCCAACATGCTGATTCCCGGGCTGCCGCCCCTCTGGACTGTGCTGATTCCGGGGCTGCCGCCCCTCTGGACTGTGCTGATTCCGGGGCTGCCACCCCTCTGGACTGTGCTGATTGGCCCGGCTGGACTGTGCTGATTCCGGGGCTGCCGCCCGGCCGGACTGTACTAATTCCGGGGCTGCTTCCCAGTTGGACTATGCCGATACCTGTGCCACTGCCCAGTCTGATGTGCCTCTGCCTGCTTCCCAGCCTGCCTCTGGATGTCCTGTGCCCAACAACCTGCCTGCCTCCTGAGGGTCTGCTGTCCGATGACAAGTCTACCATTGATCTTAGATCTCTTCTCCTTACCACCCCACTGGGTTCTATTGACTCTATGCCAGCTGCTCAGTTGGATTGTTATGCAAAGGCTGAGTGTCCACCTGCTAATGGGTCATCTGCTAGCCTGAGATTCATTTGATGGTTGCCTCGATTGAGTCCCTCTGGCAGTGTGTTGCTCCTATGGTGCCAAAGCCTGGCGGTTCAGACATGCCCTTGGTAACTGGTAGCTGCATCTGCCTTCATGGCCCTGGTGGTGGTAGGCTTCCGGGGAATGGCAGAGTACGATCTGTGCCTTGCCATGATCTGGATGCTATTGCCACAGCTCTGGGTGTACTAGGAGACCCGGGTCGGGTAACCAGTGCCTCAGAGAGACCTAGGTGGCTTTTGAGGTGCAGAGCAAGTCCTGTAAACCAGGCAGGCTACAGAGTTACGCTGAGACACTTTGGTGTCTGGGTTCCGGCACTGTCACATAACCCCAGGGCTAAGGCTGCAGATAACCTGTGGAATACCAGCATTGGAGTACCTGCTGTCTTGAGGGACTACCAAATGTACATCTCAGAGGGTCTGACCAGAAGAAAACCCAGCCGGTTTTGGGACCCCGGCGGTGTGTTTTTCACCAAGCCTTTGGACGTTGGCAGTGGGGTACTCGGTCGGCTTGCAGACCCCAGTGGTAGGGCCTTGTGGAGCGTCCGGAGAACGCTCCTTAAGGGGGGGAATCTGTCAGGGTTGAGTTCACCTGCTGGGGCACTGAGGTTCACTTTGCCAATGGCTGCAGTTCCAGTGTCCATCAGCAGGTGTCTCCCAAAAGCCAGCAGGTTCTGATCAGCCACACCTGGCTCCAGCTGCCAGGTGGAAACTTAAGGCTGCTCCTCCCTTCCCCCAGTGCGTCACTATCCTGTCTGATTGCCTCCTTGCTACCAGATTGCGCCTGATACCTTTCTGAACCTGCCTGTGTCCTGATCCGTCCTGCACCCCATGCCTTGTTCTATGCCCTTGTACCCAGTCATGTCCCCTGGTCCTTGCATCCCTATCGCCTATGTCCTTTAGTTGTAGATATTGTATATAGATAGCAGTTAGGTTTATTAGTAGTTCTTGTTTGCTGGAGTGGTTTATGCTTTCACTGGTTGCTGTGTATATTTGTGTGTGTTCACTGTAAATAAATATCACTTTAATTGTATAAATACTTTGTTTGGTCTCGGTTCCTTGGTGTAGCTACGTGTCTGGTCACCTTAGACGCTGACCCTGACAAGGGCGCTACACGTGGGGGCTCGTCCGGGATAGTGTTTGTGCACCACAGTATTGAACGTGTCTGCTGGAAGAGTTACGCGAGTATGCAGGCCTTCATTGGCTGAAGTGCATCCCTGCTCGAAGTCGTGGACATGACCCAATGAAGGGAAAGGCCCGCGCAGAAGAGTGGAAAGAGGGGGAAGTTCAGCCGCGTGAAGTACTACACGTGGGGGCTTCTATTGCACTGCGACACCAGGCACACCCCCATCGCTTAGTTCGTGGGCGTGACTCAGAAACAGAAAAGAAGAAAAGCCCGCGAACTGGAGCAAAGGGGAGGAGTCCAATACGTGTGAAGGACTACACGTGGGACATTGGCGCAAAAACTTTGCAGTGTGCGATGGATCAGCAACAGGTCGCCATGTTCGGACATACATCGTGGATTCCAGTTCACCCTTCCACCACGACATTGACTGCTGCTGCTCCGGTAACAGATACGGGGATCCGGCTAAAGCCAAGGGGTCGATTCGCCCTGTATTCGTGCATGGACGTTGAGGCCCTGGGTGTGATTTGTCCCGGCTGTTCAGGACTGGTGTGCCAGCTGAAGCCATTCGGGCGATGTGAGGCCTGTGGGGAGTTCCTGTTCGAAGTGGATCCGGCGGTTGAGAAGCCGAGAACCATCTACCCCGGCCGTGCTGCGGGCATCACCACTCAGAGAGGAGGAATCACTGCTGTGACAGACATCCCTGCGCACACTGCAGCGACCGCGGAGGAGGCCGTAAAAACTAGACGGGAGAAATCCAAGGATGCTGACTCGGTCACCACGATTTCGCAGCGCCCACCACCGAAGAGAAAGACCGGCATGGTAGCCCCGACCAGCGGTTGTGGTGGACCGTCTCGCCCGCTTACGCCCGGCCCGGATGGATCCGTCGACAAGAGTTCCGGACGTCCCGTTTCAAGTAAAGGCCGGGGTAAGCCTGGCGGAGAGATTTGGTGTGTGGGAAGAGGTGAAAGCTCGGTCTCTACTACAGGATACCTGCCTGCGGAGGAGTGTGACACCTCTGACCTAGAGTCGCTCTCGGACATGGGAGACGACGTTGCGATAGATGAACTGTTTGCAGAAAAAGGCTGGGACAAAGTACCTCTCGCTTCATTCCGGAGGACCAGGGATCCACCCATGTCTACAGGGGAAAGTACACCCCGGGTGGAGGCACCAGCGCCTGAAGAGAGGTCCCATCCCCAGCCTGCCTCTACATCTCCGGTGCCATCTGTGCCCAAGACCGGAGAAAAGAGACTGTTACTGCGGGCACCAATGCCCAGATCAGATGTGATCAAGGTCCCTCGTCACCCGGACTCAATAGTTTTGCCTGGCGAAGGGGACAAAGCTACCATGCCTCCTTTGGCGAGACTACAACGCCTATTTGGCCAGAAGGTTGCTGCGGACTACGGATGGGAGTATCCGTACTTGTCGAAGGAACTGCTGTATGAGGTGGAAGTGTGCAGGGAGCGCTGGTACAATGACTTTGTGTGGACCCACCTTCAGGTTCCCCACGCCCGCAGGTACCTGGCATGCTCTCCAAAGGCCTCTCAATGTTTTAAAGACTGCAAGGCAGAATGGATGTTGGGACGGCACATCCATGCAGACAAAGTGTTGATCCGGCGTAAGGAAGGAGAAGATGTGGAGTATCATCTGGAGACCATGGATCAGCACTTGAAGCCACTTGTTCTGCCGCATCCCCGGTTTTACCTGTAGGAGAGAAGAGACTCCGTTCTTATCATGCTGCTGAACTTTCTGGGGACCGTTGCTTTTGTGCCAAAAAGAAATGAAGGACTGTTCCTGTTGTTCTTACACTTTTTGCAAGAGATCATAGACTCTGGGTAGATAGAGCCAAAGAAAAGAGGAAAGTTCCACGAGTGCAGTTACCGCGGTGCTGTCACCAGGTGGCAGTGTTGCGCAACGTTAAAACACTTTTCATGCACTCACTCTTTGAAGAAAAGGGATTTCTTCCCGGAGATGTTTCTTTTCTCTCACACGAATACAGGTGTCAGGGTTATATGTGTTAATCCTTTCTTTTCCCTCTGCAGGAGAGCATACCATCAAGACCCCTGAGGATGGGGTGGGTCTTAGTCAGGATGGGGGGGGGGAAGTAAAATGTGAATATGTGATTCAAAGTTATGAGTCAATGCTGTTGTTTCTTTCCTGTCTTTATTCCCTTTTTCTTACAGGGCTCAGACACAATGTTTTAGTTGGATAGTTTTTCTAAAAGTTTTATTTTTGTACACTTGTTAGTTGGTCTCTGGATTGGATTATGTCAGCCGTTGAGGGCATGATTTACTCCAGACACTGGGGACCAGTGTCAAACCACCAGGGGGAGAGTGTAGCGGGTATGTACTTTCCTGGGTGTAAATTTGAACTTGACAGAGACATTGGTGATGAGTAATTCCCTGCAGCCCAGCAGGTGGCGCTGTCGCCCTGGGCTGGGGTTGAATCATTGCTGTGTGTCGTGCCTCTTTTTTGTCCTCCCTCGGCAGCGGTATGGTGGGGCGGGGAACCCGCCGTGCTTGCTGGGAGAGGGTATAAAAGGGGCCGGCCATCTTTGTCACGGGGGAGTCCAGGGCACCTTCAGCCTGTGGACGGTGGTTCGTGTCGGTTCTCTAGGCGGGCTTAGGCCTAGAGGACAGCCGGAGGTCGTGTTCCATCCCAGGCACCTTTAACCTGGGGTGAGGTACTCAGATGGAGGTCTGGAGCTCAGTGCCCAACACTGAGTTCCGCGAGGGAAGGAGATCCTAGGGAACCTCGGGAGTGGGTACCCGAATCCAGGAGGCGTAATGGACCGGGGGGAGCTCCTCACTTGAAGACCTGGTGCAGCATATTGCCAGTGACTGGTGAGCCTCTCATCGGAGACCGCCTGGAAGGAAATTCCCCCTCGCTCAGAGACCGCAGCCCACTTTCAGGAAGGAAAGTGGAGAACACATTTTGTCTGGGCCTATTCGCATCCACACCTCCTTTTCTGTTCTGTTTCTACCAAGGGAGTTCAACTAATTGTGTTCATTCAAGAGGAATAAAGGAGTGTTGAACTTTAATGGTGTGGGGCTCATTTCCTGACAGACATTGTTCAAGGTAACTCTCGGTGGAGGCTCCAGGTGCACAGCACTGACCCGAAGGTAAAAGAACTTTGCTTGTATCACACTGACACCTGTGACAAAGGCCAGGCGTAGTGTCCCCCCTCCCTTCCCCTCTGAAAGATACCCCTAGACAAGAGAGAGACGAGCTGAAGAAAGAGAGGGGAGTGAGGAGGGCGCTACATTTATAAAAAAATTGTTTTTCCTCAGTTTTGGCCGATATGTATTCTTCTACAATTTTTTTGTAAAAAGAATCACAATAAGCGTATATTGATTGGTTTGCGCAAAAGTTATAGCATCTACAAAATAGGGGATAGTTTTATGGCAATTTTATTATATATTTTTTTTTATTACTAGTAATGGCGGCGATATTCGATTTTTATCGTGACTGCGATATTGCGGCAGACACATTGGACGCTTTTGACACTATTTTGGGACAATTGTCATTTATACAGCGATCAGTGCCGCTGGCCCACGCGGAACCGAGGCTTGGAGCGCACGCCAGCCAAGGGGATACACACGCTGCACAGCGCCCTTACACAGCACTGCTGGAAAGACTTGGTGCCGGTCTGGAGGTACTAGAAAATGTGAGTGAGCATTGTTACCATTGTTTTATCTATATTTTTATAATAAAGAGCTCAATATATTGCGCAATGATTGGTTCTTTGCTTTTCATGAGAGCTTTAGAATCACACATAAGGAAAACCATGAGATGAATATTGGCATATCGGATGAACAAACGGCAGATTGGTTCCTACGTGTGGAGTGGTTAACCCTAAGATAAACCAAAGGCGTTTTTACATCCTAGCTCTGGTAAGTGCCCACTTCAGAAGTTGGTGATGGTAGCACAAATTGGTGGATTAGCAGCTACTTCTTTATAGCACGGAGTTGTACACATGAGGATCTAACTGAATACCTTTAAAGAGGTTCACTGGGACTTTGTTAAGAGCACGTTCTAATGATTTATATATGTTAACACCTATTTTATTTTATTTTTAATATATTTTTCCAGCAATTTTTGTACTGGTTCTGTGTGATTTATTTCCCTGGGTACATGTGAATGTGCACACAGAGATTGTTACTTGCTCCAAAGTTTTGTTCAACATAATTATTGTTTTAATAGCACTATTGTTCTAATAGCACTATAGTTTGCACAGTAGCACTTTACTAACAATACATTGTAGGGTTGGCGCAGTTACCATTTCCTTTTTTCACTATTTGAATACCCCCCAGTTTTGGAGGTGTACACTGTACTGCAGCAGACCCATAAAAATTAACAATTAGAGGGGTAAGGTTTTATTTGCGCCGGTGACACATATATTTTTTACACAGTGCTATAAAAATGCACTGATTACTGTGTAAATGACACTGGCAGGGAAGGGGTTAACCACTAGGGGGCGAGGAAGGGGTTAAGTGTGTCCTAGGGAGTGATTCTAACTGTGAGGGGGCTGGGCTACAAGTGACACGACAGTGATCACTGCTCCCAATGACAGAGAGCAGTAGATCACTGTCCTGTCACTAGGCAGAACAGGGAAGAGCCTTGTTTACATAGGCATCTCCCCGTTCTGCCACGTTGTGACATGATCGCGGGACACTGGCGGCAGATTCAAAGCAACGTACAGGTACGTTACTTTGCCTGCCTGTGCCATTCTGCCAACGTATATCTACGTTAGGCAGTCGGCAAGTGGTTAAGGACCACCCTATAACAGATATACTGCTACAGGGCTGCCCTCCTGCGCAGAATCACGTATATATACATGACTCTGCACTTTGGCCTAGGGGGTGTGCACACGTGCCACCGGCGGGCCACTTCTGCTGTAATTACTCACAGCAAAAGCCGATCTGTGGACGCTGGGCAATGGATGTCTGCTGGCACCGACCGATCATCAGGCAGAGACACAGAATGGAGATGTAAACAAGGCAGAGCTCCGTCCTGACAGGGGGGATGGGAGGGAATAAAATCCATCACTTCCCTTAGTAAAAGCACTACACTGTTTACATAAAAACACTGGCTAGGCACACAGCTAACCCTTAGAGCACCCTAAATGTTTAACTCCTTCCCAATCAGTGTCATTAGTACAGCAACAGTGCATATTTTTAGCATTAATCACTGTATTAGTGTCACTGGTTCCCACAAAGTATCAAAAGTGTCTGTTAGACCCCTTTTACACTGGGGCGGTTTACAGGTGCTATTGCGCTAAAAATAGCACCTGCAAACCGACCTGAAACAGCGGCTTCTGTTTCTCCAGTGTGAAAGCCCCGAGGGCTTTCACACTGGAGCGGTGCGCTAGCAGGACCGCTCCAAAAGTCCTGCTAGCTGCATCTTTGGAGCGGTGAAGGAGCAGTGTGTTTACCGCTCCTCCACCGCTCCTTCCCATTAATAGCAATGGGAAACCGCAGCTATACCGCCGGCAATGCGTTTCTGCAGAGGTGCAATGCCGGTGGTATAAACCCTTTTTCGGCCGCTAGTGGGGGTAAAACCGCTCCGCTAGTGGCCGAATACCGCCACAAAATTAGTGGTAAAACACAGCTAAAAATAGCGGCGCTTTACCGCCACCGCCACTACCGCCCTAGTGTGAAAGGGGCCTTAGTGTCTGATTGTCCGCTGCAATATCGCAGTCCTGCTATAAGTCGCTGATCGCCACCATTGCTAGTATAAAAAAAATATATATAAAAATTCCAGTATGTGCTGTATAGTAGTTTGTAAATGCTATAACCTTTGCACAAACCAATCAATATACTCTTATTGGTATTTTTTATCAAAAATATGTAGCAGAATACATATTGGCCTAAATTTATGAAGAAATGTATTATTTACATTGTTTTTATTGGAAATGTTTTATAGCAGAAAGCAAAAAATATTGTTTTTTTTTTCAAAATGTAGTCTTTTTTTTGTTTATAGTGCAAAAATCAAAACGCAGAGGTGATCAAATACTAATAAAGAAAGCTCCTATTTGTGGCAAAAAAAATTATATAAATTTGGGTACAGCATTGCATGACCATGCAATTGTCAGTTAAAATAACACAGATGATGTGCATGATGTTATCGCATCAATCTGTATGTTAATGATGTCAAGATGTTAGTGCGTACATCACTGTAACAAGATGACATCATCCTGCTGATGTTAGCGCTGTTATAAATAGAGGGTGTTTGAGCGGTGGCCACCATTAAATTGTACTTTGCCCAATATCAGCACAGCACTACCCCTGAAGGCAAAATATGTTGGGTCTGGGGCACTTTAAGAGCAGTTGGCTAGGGAGTACAGGTTATTTGGATTATTTGTGGAGAACCAGGAGAGGCCAGATTGAAGAAGTTATTGTAAAAACCAGAAGAGGGTGACATACGAGGCTGAGGTTGGTAGACTCAAGCAGTAACAAGCTGATGTGGTTATTTACATGCATCCAGCCATCCAGTACCTCCTCTAGCTCCCTGCTTACTGTTTGAAGGACTATTTGCTTTTTACAAAAGGACTATTTTAATGGTATGGGATAAAAGTGAAGTTTTGTGTCTGAGTGGGGGAGATGTGCAAAGGCACATCACCTCCACAAATTAGAATTATCATCCCTCTAACATTGATGTAACAACATACATGTGAATAAATATTTATTATCAAATACAAACCATCACTTTTGGAAAGTGACAAAATAGGGTGGTATGTGCTATTGAACAGAACATAAGAGCATTTTGCATTATCAAAGCACTGACTCCTATTAGAATTCAAGAGTACACTACATATAAACCTATTTTAAATGTATTATTTTAGGTTCATTACAGTTTCGCAACCTAAGTTTACCTTTGATCAATAAGTCTGTGAAATTCTTTTTTTTTTTTTGCTCCTAGTCCAATTCCTAAAGCTTGTAATGAATGTCCCAGTAGTAAGCACACAATGCAAGGCAGCATGCTCTTTTTCCTGCTTGAATATTTTTCATTATTCCAATTATAGCATAATTTTCATGCAATGAATTCTGATGTCAGCATTGACAATCTGTTCTCTCGTGACTTTCGTTACCCCTGTTGTTTAAGTTCTATTTAGATTCTTCTGTTAATAAGCAGGGCAAAATACAAAATTACATAAAGGAGTGTTGTATTTAAAAGCATTTTAGGTAAAAAGTAATTTAGTTGATGCTGTTTTTATTCACTTGAGTAATGCACTAAGTGTTTATGGTGCATAGATGCCATATATTTTACTACTATTATTTATATAATAGTTCCATTCAGATTTCAACATTTTCAACAAATGTTTTGTTTTTTCTCTAACTGAACTGTTTTATTCAGTCACTAAAAGGCCACTTGATATTAGAGAGCCAATAGATATTTGCCTAATAATGCCTTTTAAGTAATCTGGTCCTTTGAAAATGGCTTTTATTTTAACCAGTCATACACCAGGAACCAAAATTTGCATCTAAATGAGGATGTATTAAACGTGTGCCTGGGGGTTGCAGTTGTCACCTTATTATGTTTTTATATTGTTTTTTATGTTAAATTATGTAAAGTAGAAATTGTGCTTTAGTCCTTAATAAAGCAGTGCTGATTTATCAAGACTCCCCCGTCTTCATTTTTCACATTAGTAAAAACATAAAAAAAATACAAAAAAAAATCCTTGAAACGCATTGAGCTTGTTCCACTTTGCCTAAATTGCATTTCTTACATTTAAAATAACAAATTTGAGAACTGTCAAAACAAGAAGAGTATTTTGATTATTTGAGTAAATTAGCACAATTAAGACATATGTATTAAATATTCAGGATATCAAATAGCACATGCTAGTCAAAAGTAGCATAATGATAGATAGCCACCTATTTTATTATTGGTGGGCAGGACTTCCATTGCCTTCCAACTCTTACAAATGAGCAAAAATTACAACTTGTTTTGCTTGAAAACATAGCTTTTTGTCATTGTAGCTAAAGTTTTACTTTGATTTACTTTGAGGTGCAATACAACTACAATTCAAATATGTTGAACAATTAAATAATTAAATAAACAATCAAATAAAATGCACAATATACAGTGGCAGTTAGGCATGCCATGATCATCAATAATATCACACTTCTGCATTATCTATCTACCTATCTATCTATCTATCTATCTATCTATCTATCTATCTATCTATCTATCTATCTTTCTATCTATCTATCTATCTATCTTTCTTTCAAAGTTTTAACCACAAGCATGTTCTGAAACATCAGAGCTTTAAAGCTGAAGTACAACCTTACCTTTAGTTTTGTGCAGTTGTACACACAGCTCTCCTGTACAAAAATGTTCTACAGATTTCACTACACACTGTGAACTTTTTATAGTGTGCATTAGAAGCTGCAACAAGTGATATAGTGCAGGCTCTAGTTTCTGGCTAGAGGACATCCTGCACCATCAAGTTCTTTCCTTCCTAGCCTTACTGAGATACACTATATATATATATATATATATATATATATATATATACATATATATATATATATATATATATATATATATATATATATATGTGTGTAGCGGGGTGCTATATTTAGGGGGAGTATCTGAGTGGTAATATGGCTCAGATACACCAATTGTCAGGTTTCTTGGACCATTTCTGTCCCTGGGATTGGTGTATTGGTGTGCTGTTCCCTGTGGCCTACGGGTGGAGCTGTTGCCGTAGGCCAGGGTTGAACCACTGATACAAGGCTGTGTCTTTTTTTGTCCCCTCTCGGCAGTAGTGACGGCGGGGCGGGGAACCTGCTGTGCCTGTTGGGAGAGGGTATAAAAGGGGGTGGCCATATTCCAGTGGGTGTCGCGCCCAGGCACCTTCAGCCTGGGTGGTGCGTGTGTCGTCTCTGGGTGCCCTAGGCCCGGAGGCCGAGTTCCTGTTCCACCCCAGACACCTTCAGTCTGGGGTGAGGTACTAATTTGGAGGCCTGGAGCCCAGCCCCTTCAGCTGGGTTCTGCCCAGGATCGAGGGCTCCCAGGGTGCCGCCTTGCGAGGGGACCTGTATCCAGGATCGAGGAGGCCAGGGAGGTGACCCCTTATGAAGACCCAGCGCAGAGTCGTGGTGACAGTGGGGGCCTCTGGTAACTCTCCGGAGGGAGGTTCTTCTCCTTAACAAGGGCCAAGTTTCTTCAAGAAGGAAGTGCATGTTCTGTAGGTCATAGTGGCAGTGACTCTACGCACACCAGGTCAGTGGCAGTGACCAAATAGGGCAAGGCCCTATTCACCAGGTCAGTGGCAGTGACTAACTTCACCAAGTCAGTGGCAGTGACTTTTTCATATTCACCCGGTCTGTGGCAGAGACCGTGCACCCAAACCTGTTCGTGAAAGCAGAACAGTAAGAGAAACCTAAATTGAGTTTGTGCCTGGACCTCCTCCCACCTTATATGACCTGTGTCTCGTATCAACCTGTCTGCTCTCATAGAGACTATTTGTTATCCATGGTGAAATAAATATAAAGGTTGGACTTTCAGTTGGTGTGGACAGTTACATTACTGGGGAGAATTAAGGACTTGCCTCTGGATAAATGCAGAGGCGAGATCAGCTCGGGAGGATTCTAACACCAGTAGCAGGCAGGCCCGAAATCTAACACCGCTCAACCACCCCATCCAGGAGGGTACGGGCTGCTAGTGCGGTGTGCCTCATTCTTTCCTGCGGAGGAGCCAAGTAAAAGAAAAGCAGGTAAAGTCTGGGGTGAGTGTGCTAGATATATATATATATATATATATATATATATATATATATATATATACAGTTGTAGCGCCCTCCTCACTCCCCTCTTTCTCTCGTCTCGTCTTTCTCTTGTCTAGGGGTATCTTAGAGGGGAGGGAGCGGGGACACCACGCCTGGCTTCCACCACATGTGTCAGTGCGGTATAAGCAACGTTCTTGTATTACCTTCGGGTCAGTGCTGTGCACCTGGATCCTCCCTCCAAGAGTCACCTTGAACAATGTCTGTTAGGAAATGAGCCCCACACCATTAAAGTTCAACACTCCTTTATTCTTCTCGAATGAACACAATCAGTTGAACTCCCTTGGTAGAAACAGAACAGAAAAGGAGGTGTGGATGCGAATAGGCCCAGACACAATGTAGTTCTCCACTTTCCTTCCTGAAAGTGGGTTACGGTCTCCGCACGAGGGGGAATTTCCTTCCAGGCGGTCTCCGACAAGAGGCTCACCTGTCACCGGCAATATGCTGCACCGGGTCCTCAAGTGAGGAGCTCCCCCCGGTCCATTGCGCCTTCCGGATTCGGGTACCCACTCCCGGGGTTCCCTAGGATCTCCTTCCCTCGCGGAACTCAGTGTTGGGCACTAAGCTCCGGACCTCCATCCGAGTACCTCACCCCAGGCTAAAGGTGCCTGGGATGGAACACGACCTCCGATTGTCCTCTAGGCCTAGGACTGACACGAACCACCGTCAAGCTGAAGGTGCTTGGGACTCTGACCCCGTGACAAAGATGGCCGGCCCCTTTATACCCTCTCCCAGAAAGCACGGCGGGTTCCCCGCCCCACCATACCGCTGCCGAGGGAGGACAAAAAGGAGGCACAGCACACAGCAATGATTCAACCCCAGCCCAGGGCGGCAGCGCCACCCACTGGGCTGCAGGGAATTACACATCACTGATGTCTCTGCCAAGTTCAAATTTACACCCGGGAAAGTACATACCCGCTACACTCTCCCCCTGGTCATTTGACACTGGTCCCCAGTGTCTGGAGTAAATCATGCCCTCAACGGCTGACATAATCCAATCCAGAAACCGACTAACAATTGTACAAAAATGTAAAACTTTAGAAAAAAACTATCCAACTGAAACATTGTGTCTGAGCCCTGTAAAGAAAAGGGAATAAAGAGAAGAGAAAACAACAGCACCGATTCATAACTTTGAATCACATATTCACATATGACTTTCCCCCCCCCCCATCCTGACTAAGACCCACCCTATACTCAGTGGACTTGATGGGATGTTCTCCTGCAGAGGGGAAAGAAAGGATTAACACATATAACCCTGACACCTGTATTCGTGTAATGGAAAAGAAACTTCTCAGAGAAGAAATCCCTTTTCTCCAAAGAGTGAGTGCATGAAAAGTGTCTTAACGTTGCGCAACACTGCCACCAGGTGACAGCACTGCGGTAACTGCACTTGTGGAACTTTCCTCTTTTCCTTTGGCCCTATCTACCCCAGAGTCCATAATCTCTTGCAGGAAAAGTGAAGAACAAACAGGAACAGTTCTTCATTCCTCTGGGCACAAAAGCAACGGGCCCCAGAAAGTTCAGCAGCATGATAAGAACGGAGTCTCTTTTCTCCTACAGGTAAAAGCGGGGATGCGGCAGAACAAGTGGTTTTAAGTGCTGATCCATGGTCTCCAGATGATACTCCACATCTTCTCCTTCTTTGCGCCGGATCAACACTTTATCCGCATGGATGTGTTGTCCCAACATCCATTCTGCCTTGCAGTCTTTAAAACGTTGAGAGGCCTTTGGAGAGCATGCCAGGTACCTGCGGGCGTGGGGAACCTGAAGGTGGGTCCACACACAGTTATTGTACCAGCGCTCCCGGCACACTTCCACCTCATACAGCAGTTCCTTCGACAAGTACGGATACTCCCATCCGTAGTCTGCAGCAACCTTCTGGCCAAATAGCCGTTGCAATCTCGCCAAAGGAGGCATGGTAGCTCTGTCCCCTTCGCCAGGCAAAACTATCGAGTCCGGGTGGCGAGGGACCTTGATCACATCTGATCTGGGCATAGGCGGCCGCAGCAACAGTCTTTTTTCCCCGGCCTTCGGTACAGATGGCACCGGGGATGTAGAAGCAGGCTGGGGACAGGACCTCTCTTCAGGCGCTGGTGCCTCCACCCGGGGTGTACTTTCCCCTGTTGACATGGGTGGATCTCTGATCCCCTGTTGACATGGTGTTGCCCGCAGCACGGCCGGGGTAAATGGTTCTCGGCCTCTCAACCGCCGGATCCACTTCGAACAGGAACTCCCCACAGGCCTCACATCGCCCGAATGGCTTCAGCTGGCACACCAGTCCCGAACAGCCGGGACAAATCACACCCAGGGCCTCAACGTCCATGCACGAGTACAGGGCGAATCGACCCCTTGGCTTTAGCCGGATTCCCGTATCTGTTACCGGAGCAGCAGCAGTCAATGTCGTGGTGGAAGGGTGAACTGGAATCCACGATGTATGTCCGAACATGGCGACCTGTTGCTGATCCATCGCACACTGCAAAGTTTTTGCGCCAATGTCCCACGTGTAGTCCTTCACACGTATTGGACTCCTCCCCTTTGCTCCAGTTCGCGGGCTTTTCTTCTTTTCTGTTTCTGAGTCACGCCCACGAACTAAGCGATGGGGGTGTGCCTGGTGGCGGAGTGCAATAGAAGCCCCCACGTGTAGTACTTCACACGGCTGAACTTCCCCCTCTTTCCACTCTTCAGCGCGGGCCTTTCCCTTCACTGGGTCATGTCCACGACTTCGAGCAGGAATGCACTTCGGCCAATGAAGGCCTGCCTATTCGCTTAACTCTTCCAACAGACACGTTCAATACTGTGGTGCACAAACACTATACCAGACCCGAGCCCCCACGTGTAGCGCCCTCCTCACTCCCCTCTTTCTCTCGTCTCATCTTTCTCTTGTCTAGGGGTATCTTAGAGGGGAGGGAGCGGGGATACCACGCCTGGCTTCCACCACATGTGTCAGATCCTCCCTCCAAGAGTCACCTTGAACAATGTCTGTTAGGAAATGAGCCCCACACCATTAAAGTTCAACACTCCTTTATTCTTCTCGAATGAACACAATCAGTTGAACTCCCTTGGTAGAAACAGAACAGAAAAGGAGGTGTGGATGCGAATAGGCCCAGACACAATGTAGTTCTCCACTTTCCTTCCTGAAAGTGGGTTACGGTCTCCGCACGAGGGGGAATTTCCTTCCAGGCGGTCTCCGACGAGAGGCTCACCTGTCGCCGCAATATCCTGCACCGGGTCTTCAAGTGAGGAGCTCCCCCCGGTCCATTGCGCCTTCCGGATTTGGGTACCCACTCCCGGGGTTCCCTAGGATCTCCTTCCCTCGCGGAACTCAGTGTTGGGCACTGAGCTCCGGACCTCCATCCGAGTACTTCACCCCAGGCTAAAGGTGCCTGGGATGGAACACGACCTCCGATTGTCCTCTAGGCCTAGGCCACCCAGAGGACCGACACAAACCACCGTCCACAAGCTGAAGGTGCTTGGGACTCCGACCCCATGACAAAGATGGCCGGCTCCTTTATACCCTCTCCCAGCAAGCACGGCGGGTTCCCCGCCCCACCATACTGCTGCCGAGGGAGGACAAAAGGAGGCACAGCACACAGCAATGATTCAACCCCAGCCCAGGGCGGCAGTGCCACCCACTGGGCTGCAGGGAATTACACATCACTGATGTCTCTGCCAAGTTCAAATTTACACCCGGGAAAGTACATACCCGCTACACAGTATATTAGGATACTGGGTTTGTCCTAGATGGCAGGTGTATTTCCCTGCTATTTTTGTTGCGGTCCCTTTAAGGGGGATGGTTTGAAGACATAAGCGGCTCTCACACATGCAGGGTGAGAGGTTCTGGGGTAGTCCGGTTGGAGAGGAGATGGATGATTTTTATTACTCTCTGGATTGGTAAATTCTTATTAAGGACCATGAATTTTAGTCATTCAAAGAGTTTGGGGGGGGGGAACTCCAAACTCTGGGTGTCCATGAGGTGTGTAGGTGGTACAGAGCTGTGAACAAGGGTGGACCCCCTGGAGACTGAGAAATTTTAGAGGCCCCATTGGGGGGCTTTGGTGAAATATCAGCAGGGGGAATCAGTGCTGCATAGGGTGAATAGGGTGTGCACACCTGGTACAACCCCTGCGCACACCTATGATTGTCATCATATAACCCAAGACATCTAGAAAGAATTCCTGGTTAGTCCATGTTTTTAACCTCACAACACATTCAGGTGGTAAAGGAATCAACATTTACTGGGATGTTTGTAAACCTTCATGTATTTCATTATGACAAACAGGATACAAAGCTTTAACGCATTTCACACTGTTCTCAGCTAATAAAAAATGCTGAGAACAGTGTGGAATGCATACGGATTTGGTATCCTGTTTACAACAGAGGAAGAAACAGCTGGGAGCTCTGCAAAGGTGAATATTAGTGGGTTAGACTGTAGGGCTTTAAATATAATTATTGGGCAAAGTGATAGAATCTCTTTAACCAGCAAGTCTCAACATAACATTATTCACTTTACTACAGTATTTCTCTTCTTTCAAAAAAACAGTGTACACAAATGTGAAAAGCAAAGCAAGTTATAATATTTTTAGCAACCACTATCTACATTTATTTCTGTTTGTAGACAAAGCTGCTGAGGGTTATCCTAATTTATAACAAACACTTATTCTAGATGAGGGCCTGATATACTGTGTTGATGTTATTAGGGGACCCGACACAAAGAAAATGGCATGGGGTTCCCCCTCAAAATACATACAAGGTCCTTATTCTTGATTAGGGTCTGGTATACATTTTAAGAGAGAACCCCATGCAAAGGAGAAGAAAGAAAAAAGCACAAGCCCCCCTAAAATCAATACCAGCCTGGAAGATCAGGAAAAAGATGGAACAAACTTGCAGGCCATTCGTGAACCAGGCCAAATGTACTCATCGAGGGAGAAGCCGTGCCAGGGTGGACCCCCTGGCATAGCGCCTTGTGTCAGGATTCGATCCTGGGACCTAGTGTACTACCTGAGCCACTGGGAAACTTCCGTTCTGAGTAGAGTACTTGTTATCCTCTGCTCCATGTTTATGGATTTGGGCTCCACCCAGTGACCAGCTGTAGGCATTCACCTGATCTAGTGACCTATAAATCATCACTTCCCCTTCCTGTCCTTGCCCTAGTATAGGTTCTGTTTTCTGCTTGTTGGTGTTTAACATATTGTATTTCTAGTTGCTGACTTTTGCTTGTTCCCGACTTCGTCTTGGACTATTCCTTTGGATTACGCTGATCATTGTTGCCGACTCTGCCTGTTCCCGACTTTGCCCCTTGGACTACTCCTTTGGATTATGCTGATTATTTTTGCCAACTCTGCCTGTTCTCGACACCGTCTCCTGGACTGCTGCCTTGGTTTGCTGACTGGGACCGTTTTTGGATTGCCCATCTTTCTGCCTGGCTCCTGACTTCACTCACTGTGAGTTGCTTGTTTGTTTTTTCCTGATATAGCCTGTTTGCACTTTCTATTGTGGTTCCATATTTCTGGCTGCAGGATCTCAACCGTCCTTTCACCCAATACTGGGATAAGAAGACTACCGGTCAGGAAACCGGAGGGACAGTTAGAGTCTCCTGGCAGAACTGACACCTTGTCCCTATGTTGATGGGAACAAGGGCCTGGCCCTGTGGTTGCTGGGATTCGTGGGTGGGGGCTTTTAGAAATCAGGAAGACCCCCTTAACCTCCCTGGCAGTAATCCCGAGTCTGGCTCGGGGTGTATTTTTCATGTCCAAAGCGGTAACCCCAAGCCAGACTCGGGATCGCATTGCAGGATACAGGGGAAGTTACTTACCTTGTCCCTGGGTCCTGCGATGTGTCCCGCTGTGTGTGCGAGCTGTCTCCTTGCTCGATTCACACACTGGTGACTGCCGAGTCCCGCCGAGCTCCGTTCCTGAGCGGCGCGGCGCACGGGGGCGGAGTTCGGCGGCAAATTCAAAAAAGTAAAAACACAGTACACATACAGTATACTGTATAAAAAATTACACATCCCCTTTGTCCCTAGTGGTTTGACCAGTGCCCTGCATGCAGTTTTATATACCGTATTTATCGGCGTATAACACACACTTTTTTCCCCTGAAAATCAGGGGAAAATCGTGGGTGCGTGTTATACGCCGATACTGTCATCCCTGAGCTGTCTCCGCTGACTGTGAGCGGAGCGGAGCGAGATACACATAGCCGAATGTACTCGGCTATACTCGGCTTTTCTCGGCTCCGCTCACAGTCACGCCCAGTCCCACCATTGGACCTGTGTTATGTCCATCATAGGGCCGGACTCGGCGTGACTGTGAGCGGAGCCGAGAAAAGCCGAGTATAGCCGAGTACACTCGGCTATGTGTATCTCGGCGGCGGCTCCGCCCAGTCCCTGCGTCCCCTGCGTCCCCTGCGTCCCCGGCGTTCGCACAGTCTCTGCGCCAATTTTAAAATGATGCACGGCGACACTGGGGGCAAGGCTGCACGGTGACACTGGGTGCAAGGCTGCACGGCGACACTGGGGGCAAGGCTGCACGGCGACTCTGGGGCAAGGCTGCACGGCGACTCTGGGGCAAGGCTGAAATGGACTCTGGGGCAAGGCTGCAATGGACACTGACAAGGCTGCACTGTGACAAGGCTGCAATGGACACTGACAAGGCTGCAATGGACACTGACAAGGCTGCACTGTGACAAGGCTGCAATGGACACTGACAAGGCTGCAATGGACACTGACAAGGCTGCATTTAAATGTAAGTTATTTTTCCTTAAACTTCCCTGCTAAAAGTTTTTTTCCCTAAAATTTCCTCCTAAACTTGGGGTGCGTGTTATACGCCGGTGCGTGTTATACGCCGATAAATACGGTAATAAAAACTGTTCTTTCTGCCTGCAAACTGGAGATTGTCCATAGCAACCAAAAAGTGTCCGTTGACGTCAAAAGTGGTTTTAGCGATAATAAACTAGAATCACTCGCAGAATTGAGCGATAGCGATTTGTGGGGAAATTCGTCATCAAACACTAAATCTAATGACAGCGACAATTCTGCAACTGAGCAAATTTCAGTGTTTTTGATTTGATAACATTAGCAAATAATTTTTATTATTATTATATTATTATTTGTTATAATTATTTATAGTTATTTATTATATTATAATTTATGATTTTGTGTTTAAAACTTTATCATACCCGGGATGTCTACTAGACTCTTGTTTGGACAGATTTAAGTAAGTAATTACTAAGAATTGCAGGCCTACAATACATAACACCAAATTTCCATGCAAAATAATTGTACCGCTTTTGGTACATAATTCCAGACAGAATCATACCGCCAGGGAGGTTAAAAATAAACGGGCCCCTAGAACACCACCTCTAAGTGAAAAAGTAAGGGGTACATATAAGCCCTACACATTCACATAAAAAGTGTAAATTGTTAACCACTTAAGCCCCGGACCATTTTGTAGCTAAAGGACCAGAGGTGATTTCAGAATTTTGCACTGCGCTGCTTTAACTGTAAATTGTGCGGATATGCAATGTTGTACCCAAACGAAATTAGCTACCTTTTCTTCCCACAAATAGAGTTTTCTTTTAATGGTATTTGATTGCCTCTGCGATTTTTATTTTTTGCGATATAAACGGAAATAGACAGAAAATTTTGAAAAAAAATGATATTTTCTACTTTTTGTTATAAGAAAAATCGAAATAACTCAATTTTAGTCATACATTTAGGCCAAAATGTATTCAGCCACATGTCTTTAGTAAAAAAAATGTCAATAAGCGTATATTTATTGGTTTGCGCAAAAGTTATAGCGTCTACAAACTAGGGTACATTTTCTGGAATTTACACAGCTTTTAGTTTATGACTGCCTATCTCATTTCTTGAGGTGCTAAAATGGCAGGGCAGTACAAAACCCCCCCAAATGACCCCATTTTGGAAAGTAGACATCCCAAGGAAATTGCTGAGAGGCATGTTGAGCCGATTGAATATTTTTTTTTGTCTCAAGTGATTGAATAATGACTAAAAAAAAAGAAAAAAAAAATATCAAAAAGTTGTCACTAAATGATATATTGCTCACACATGCCATGGTTATATGTGGAATTGCACCCCAAAATACATTTTGCTGCTTCTCCTGAGTACGGGGATACCACATGTGTGGGACTTTTTGGGAGCCTAGCCACGTACGGGCCCCCGGAAACCAAGCACCGCCTTCAGGATTTCTAAGGGCGCAAATTTTTGATTTCACTCCTCACTACCTATCACAGTTTTGAAGGCCATAAAATGCAAAATAGCACAAAACCCCCCCAAATGACCCCATTTTAGAAAGTAGACACCCCAAAGAAATTGCTGAGAGGCCTGTTGAGCCCATTGAATATTTTTTATTTTTTTTGTCCCAAGTGATTGAATAATGACAAAAAAAAAAATTACAAAAAGTTGTCACTAAATGATATATTGCTCACACATGCCATGGTTATATGTGGAATTATACCCCAAAATACATTTTGCTGCTTCTCCTGAGTACAGGAATACCACATGTGTGGGACTTTTTAGGAGCCTAGCCGCGTACGGGACCCCGAAAACCAAGCACCGCCTTCAGGATTTTGTTAGATAAATTTTAAATTATACTTTATATGTCAACTATCAAGATGCATATTAATCTTCTAAAGTTAAAATGTTTGTTTTATATAACTCTATTATACATAAATATGCTGAATAGCTCTAATAGTCCTAATTACTGGAATAAGTCATATGACCATATTCTATTTGTGCAAAAGATGTGCTGACTTATAGTAAAACTGTATTTTGCTTACATCTGCCAAACATGGGCTGTGAACCATGAAATAATTTATGTGTCTATTGTATGAGATAATTTATGTATCCATTGTATGAAATATCCTGTCATAAGGTGTAGGCTGAAAAAGGATATTTCCCTCTTTCCTGCTAAAATGTCAGAATAAAGGTTGAAATTATACACATGATCAGGACGTTACGAGCAGGAAAGGGGAAGGTTTAAGGGTTATAAAAGCAGAATGTAAATCTATGACAGGCAGAAAATGGATCTCTGAAGCCGCAAATATACTTTAACCATTTTCTCTGCATATGCAATAAAAAATCTTGACTTGTAACGAGAGTCGGTCCGAAATTTCTTTGACATTTTGGTCCTTCGGACCGGAAGTCCAAATTCCTGGAAAGCACTAGCCAACAACCCAGTGAACCGATGTCCGTACGGCAAAAGACTGTAAGTCCTCCGTCTTAAATTTGACGTTAACAGAGGCTGGCTCACTGAACTAGTGCCTCCCGGGCAGCGACTTACCGGATCAGCACAAGAGACCGCTCTCGGGGCAAGGTAAGATATTTTCATTTATTATATTATACCTTTAGGCCTAAATGTGATTAGGGATTTAATGAATTAAGGGATTTTTGTTAAATACATATAATATAGAGATGAATTGAATGTTTATCTGTTGTGTATGTTTTGCTTTACCCGAGTTGAGGGAATATAAGTAGATACGTCCGTAGTTTATATCCCTTTGATATAGGAGTATGGTCCCATTCTAATACCCGGGTGCAGATAAAGGAAATTTGTCGACAAAGGACCTAGGTCCTGACAGCCTTGTAAACTGCAGGAATTCCCGTGGGGGACACATAAATATTCCTACATCAAAAACATGAACCCCTGTTAATACAAAGGTATGGCCTGATAGATTTCCAGGTAACAAATAGAGGTAATTTGACGAGCCCTTGCGCTCAGCCAGCCTAGTATGTTGTGTAAAAAACCTGTACAGGCATTTATAAATACCGTTGAATTAACAAATATTAATGTTTTGATAAAGTGTGGGAACAACAGTCGAGAGAAATTAAGTCTCTTTTGTAATTATGTTCATGCTCCCTACGGTTTACTGAAATATTAATGTTTTGATCAGGGGGGGTTGACCAGTCAGGTGAATTTACGTTCGCCTTGTAATTCTGTTCATTCTCCCTATAAATGAATAAAACATTAAGTAAGAAGACAAGACACCAGTATTATAGCAGCACACAAGATCAATAATCTAGAAGTGATATGTCACGACTAGAAAGTTTGTGAGTAGCTGCAGAAGTGATAAGAATCTGTGTGCAGGTATTGTGTCAGTGTGAGAAGACCTTACAAAAAAAAAAAAACTCTGTGTGCACGTTAAAATGGGTGTGATCCATGGAAAATCTTTTGGTTTGAATGAAGATGCTAAGTATATGTGTAGTCTAGACAAAGAGAATGTGAAATTTCTTAAGATGTGGGAAACAAAATATGATTTTGATACTTCCTTAAATAAGGATGGTTGTGTAATGCTGTGTAGAAAGCTTAAAAATAAGGCCGGCCCGAAAAAAAAGGAAACAGAAGAAATTAGGTCTTCCCCAGGCAAAAAAAATGGCTTGAGGAGGCTAATCGTAGGGTAAATTCAGAAAACCATAAAAAAAACAAAAAAAAAAACTATGTTTTTAGACAAAGAGGAGGACAATAATATGACCGTCCTCCGAAGCTTAGTTCAGCAAGTATTGACTGAACAAAACTCAACAAATCAAATGCACCCAACAGCCCCCACACACCCTTTAGAAGATACCCCAAACCCACTGACAGTTGCCGCTCCCCCTTTAACCACAACTCCCACTCCCAAATCCCTATACCCTATTGCAGACTTACATTCCCCACCACCATACGGGACAGAGGCATGCAATAGGCCACCTCGACTGACCCCCCGACTATCGGCAAACAACCCTTTTTCCATGCAATGTGACCCCCCACTGTTTGCTGTCCCTTCGTGGTCACCTGGGTCACCCCCAGATGCAACCGTTTCTCCTACGGCTGCAGCAAAACCCCCTCTCAAAATGACCCTTGCTGTCCAGAGAAGTCCACAAGGGACCCCCCTTACAGCAACGGTTACAAAACTCGTCGGCCACCTGCTCAATAAATTAATATCCCCCGCAGCTGGGGAACAAACAGAATTTGGGGAGGAAGAGTTCCCATTAATTGAAGTTCCCAACCCTAGGGCAGGACAAGATGTAGGAGGTGTACCAGCCCCCAACACTATGATGGTCTATCGCCCCTGGACCCCCGAGAATGTTAAGAAAGCTATTGAAGGGATACCACATCCCAAAGTTAACATAGCTCAATTCAGGGATGGTATCATGGGAATGATTGCTAGCTATCATCTCAATGGGAGGGAAATAGAGCAGTCCATCCGACAGGTACTGGGACCTGACTGGCATCATGTAGTGGGAGATTGGAGTGGATTAAACAACCAGGGAAGGGTGTTGCCTCATGATGATGTAGCACTCGAAGTCAGGAGAAATGCTCTTATAGCAAGGATAGAAAATAGATGGGTACGTCGGGCCGACTGGTCCATTATAAATCAGTGTATGCAAGGAGAAGAGGAAACAGTGGATAATTTCATTGTTAGGATGAGGGAGATTTTCAATAACCACTCTGGGATAGAAATCCCAGCAGACCAAGTGAACGATAGCCCATATGAGCAACAGCTAAAGAATGCAATCCTGAAGGGGCTGATAGCCCCTATATCAAGTTTTGTTACCAAACACATGATTAACCATAGGATTTGCAGACTTCAGGAGCTAATTGAGTATGCAAGGCATGCTGAAAGGCACTTCCAATCAAAAAAGAAAGTAAAAAAAGGGAAGGTGTTTATGATGGGTGAAAGTAATGATGTGTATGTTGTTGAGAATCGGAACAAAAGATTGGGGAACACTCGAACAAGGCCCTGCATTCAGGATTATGAGGGGAAAAAGAAGAGGGGGGAGTGTTTCCTGTGTGGTAAAAGAGGTCACTTAGCGAGAGCATGTGAGTCAAACAGAGAGGAAGAAGCATGACTAGAAAATGTTGGTATGTCCACAGAGAGAGATACAGAGGGAAATGAGGAGAAAGAGTCTGAGATCTTGGATGTGTGTAATGTTGAAGCTTGTTTGCATGCTGAAGTCAAGCCAGAAATAACATTGATTGTAAAGGGTAGTTGGGTAACATTTCTCTGTGACACCGGGGCTTGCAGGACCCTAATACACCCACTGGATATGCCACCAGGGGTAAAGAAAACAGGTGTAGTATATGTAAAGTCTGCAAATGGGTTAATGCACCAGGAGGCCGTGTCTGAAGGCCTTACTGTGGAAGATCCACAGACAGGTAAAAAGGCTCAGTGTAAAATTGTAATTTCAACTAAATGTCCTGTTAATTTGTTGGGTAGAGACATGTTGCATGCTCTCGATATTTCTGTCATACCAGTGGAGGGGGGCCTCAAAGCCCATCGGCTGTGTGAAAAACGAATCACAGCCGTGGATAATGAGCCCCGATACTGGTATAGCTTGGATTTGCAAACTGAGGGGTTAAAGATGCCCAAAACCCTGACAGAAATAGTTGAAGAAGAGCCTGTGAGGAGCGGGTACAAGGTCCAGACGAACCTCTATTGCACTATGTACTACAAAAAGACCTCAGGGCCTGATAAGTCTTATGAGAAACAGTTAATGAGTCTCACTAACACTGAAGTGCTCTTAAGATACCTGTACTGTGATAAGGAAGGAAATAGTGTGGCTAATTGTCTCCTACCACAACCAATTCTGCAAATATACAGGCAGGATACTGTACCTCATGTTTCGGTCACCCGGAACCCTGGGGTATCATGGTATGAGCTGGGAGAACTTATCACAGGCTGGATTCTACTAACAGATGAGGAACTAGAATCCAAAGGGATTCGGAGGTGCAGATTAGCATGGTTTGTTGAATGTACACCCAGAATCCACATGATTGAAGTTTGTGACAAAAGACAGTGACTGACACTTTTGACCCAAGAAGAAGAGGATGCCTTAAAAGACGTCCCCGATTTCTTGTGGTCAAAAGGAAAAACAGACGTTGGACTAATTAAAACAGCCAGTGAGGTCCAAATAACCCCTAAAAGTACAATGAGGCCTCATCAAAAACAATATCCACTAAGGAAAGATGCCGAAGAGGGAGCAGACCACTTGATAATGGAATTACTAAAAAATGGTGTCATCATTGAATGTCCGGATTCACCATGTAACACGCCCCTGTTCCCAGTCAGGAAGCAGAAGGGAGGGGAAGATGGGTGGAGACTTGTACAGGATTTACAGGCGGTCAATAGGGCCGTATTATCGAGGGCCCCGGTGGTCCCAGACCCGCATGTACATCTGAACGACCTTCACCCAGATAACAAGGTATTTTCTGTCATTGATATCAGTAACGCTTTCTTTTCTATTGCCTTACACAAAGACAGTCAGTTCTGGTTCGCTTTTACACATAAAAAGAAAAAATACACATACACCAGGTTACCCCAGGGATATTGTGAAAGTCCAACTATTTTCTCACAAGAAATGTCCAATAATTTGTCTCGGTTTGCACCTCCCTGTGGGAGTCAAATTCTCTTGTATGTGGATGACATTTTGGTAGCAGCTCCTTCGGAGCAACAATGCAAACTTGACACCTTGGCTCTGATGCATTTCCTCGCAGAACAAGGTCACAAGGTCAGCAAGCATAAACTACAACTATGGAAAGAAAAGGTGACATACTTGGGTTATATTTTGTCTCAAGAAGGCAGACATCTGGATGAGATCCGAAAAGAGGCCATCCTTCAAGTCCCCAAACCACGCACCAAAAAAGAAATGATGTCATTTCTTGGTATGGCAAATTTTTGTAGAGCATGGATAGCTAATTATGCTACGGAGGTGGCGCCTTTTTCTGATCTCATCTATGGTACACAAATGTCTGCGAAAGATTGCATCCAGTGGAATGTACAAGCAGAGGATGCATTTACAAAAATGAAGCACCTCATTGTGGGTTCTTCTGTGCTCAGCTTACCCAATTACAGTAAAATATTTTATCAGACTGTAGACTGTAAAGAGGGGTACATGACTTCTGTTCTCACTCAGGTTTATGGGGACAACACAAACCAATTGCATTTTACTCAACTAAATTAGATCCAGTGGCACGGAGTTTGCCCCACTGTGTACAAGCTGTAGTAGCAGCCTCATTGGCCATACGGTCCTCTGCATTGATAGTATTGTTCCATCCCCTGGTACTTAAGGTCCCACATGCCATCTCAGTGATCTTACTACAAGACAAGATCTCCTATTTATCTCCAGCCAGACATTTATCATGCATGACTACACTTCTGGGACAGCCACACCTTACAATTGAGAGGTGCACTACATTGAATCCCGCTACACTAATGCCAACACCTGGTGACGGGGATCCACATGATTGTATAGCTCAAATTGATGAACGGGTACTCCCTAGAAAGGATCTCACTGATGTTCCCTTTCTAGATGCTGACATTACCTTCTTTGTTGATGGGTCGTGTAGAAAAAACGATAAAGGGATAAATCAAACAGCTTTTGCTATAGTGACACATGACCAGGTCATTGAAGCCAGATCCCTTCCCAATTCCTATTCTGCACAACAAGCTGAAATTATAGCCCTGTCTAGGGCTTGCAATCTAGGGGAAGGGAAAAAAAAATATTTATACTGACAGCCAATACGCTTTCTCCACTATACACATATTTGCCCAGCAATGGAAAAATAGGGGTATGATTACGTCCACAGGTAAACCGATCACACATAGAGATCTCATTCTTGCCCTTCTAGAAATGTACAAAAACCAGCACAAGTGGCTATTTGTAAATGTGCAGCACATAGAAAGGGAACAGATCCAATTACCCTACGGAATGCACTAGCAGACAAGACAGCAAAAGCAGCTGCTGAAGGACAGCAAATAACGTACATATGTTGTACAAATCTCCAAGTAAATGGTGAGGTACGGAAAGCTATTGATGAAACATGGTTATCAGAAATGCAGAAGGCATCACCGGAAGGTGAAAAACAAAAGTGGTTATCAAAAGGGGCAACACTGGTCAATGATGTATATACAAGTACAGACGGTAAACCCATCTTACCTACATCATTATTTAGGTATGCTGCATTATTGAGCCATGGGCAAGCCCATACCTCAAAAGGAGGGATGGTACAGGTGATCAACAAGGTATTCACAACATATGGATTTACGAACTACTCAAAAAAAAAATCTCTCACATGTCCGATTTGTAACAGATACCATGCACAAGGTGCCCTACGACCCTTACGAGGTCATTTCCCACAACCCCCTTATCCCTTTCACACAATATGCATGGATTTTATTGAATTGAGCAAATGTGAGAATAAAAAGTACTGTCTGGTTATTGTTGATATGTATACAAAGTGGGTGGAAGCTTTTCCTATGACACACCCGGATGGGCAGTCAGTAGCCAAAGTACTAATCAAAGAGGTGATTCCACGACAAGGGATCCCCTCGGTAATTTACAGTGACAATGGCTCCCATTTTGTGAACCGAACAATACAACAGATTGGTAAATGGTATAATATTGACCTGAAAAACCACTGTGTCTACCACCCACAATCTGCAGGCACAGTGGAAAGACATAATGGTACCTTAAAGAGTAAACTAAGAAAATTGATGGAGGAAACAGGAAAAAACTGGGTTCAGTGTTTGCCAATGGCATTGTTAAGAATTACCCCTACTGCTAAGGGCCTAACACCGTATGAAATGTTGTATGGTAAACCTTATTATATTCCTCTCCCTGAAGAGGAAACAGATTTAGCTTGCATAATAAGACTGTTTTCAGAAAATATTACTGGGTCTGAATGTGCAAATGAGAAAAAGAGATACCCTAAAACTAAAATGCGAAGTATACCCCCTTCAGTACAAGCATTACCAGGAAATTTTTCTTGTTTCTCTAACATAGACAAGGATGGTTCAAAGGTTGGCACTCTATCTCCTGAATACTGTGCGACCACAACATCAACTACGGACATTAAGTACCAACTAAAATGGTTTCAGGAACGGAAACGGCAACTGGCTGATGTTTGGTGGCTGTGTGGGGACATGAAACTAAGACCCAGACTGCCACCTAGATGGGAGGGTAGTTGTGCCCTTACCCGCCTGTTGCTTCCCTTTTATATTGTTCCTATGACTAACAAATTGATAAAACTACCAGGTAAACACTATTTTAAATGGTTTAACCACTTCAATACCATGCACTTATGCACCTTCCCGCCCAGACCAATTTTCAGCTTTCAGTACTCTCACACGTTGAATGACAATTACTTAGTCATGCTACACTGTATCCAAACAAAATTTTTATCATTTTCTTCTCACAAATAGAGCTTTCTTTTGGTGGTATTTAATCGCCACTGGGTTTTTTATTTTTTGCGATATAAGCAAAAAAACAGCAATTTTTTTAAAAAAAAAAACACTTTTTTTTGTTTCTATTGTAAAATTTTGCAAATAAGTAATTTTTCTTCATAAATTTGTGCCAAAATGTATACTGCTACATATCTTTGGTAAAATGAACCCAAATTAGTGTATATTATTTGGTCTTTGTGAAAGTTATAGAGTCTACAAACTATGGTGGCAATCACTGAAAATTTATCACATCTGATCACGCCTGATGTACTGAAGGGATATCTAATTTCTTGAGACACTAACAAGCGAGGAAAGTACAAATACCCCAAAATTACCCCTTTTTGGAAAGTAGACAGTCCAAGGTATTTACTAAGAGGCGTGGTGAGTTTTTTGAAGTTGTATTTTTTTCCCACAATTCTTGGGAAAATTTTTTTTTTTTTATTTCTTTTTACACAAACTGGTCATATTAACAGTTTTTTTCTCTCACACAGCATATGCAGAATTGCAACTACACCCCAAAATACATTTACACAAAGTTGTTCATTTATAAGATATTTCTAACGCATAGCATATACATAGCAAAAATGACACCCCAAAATGCATTCTGCTACTCCTCCTGAGAATAGCGATACCACATGTGTGAGACTTTTACACAGCCTGACCATATACAGAGGCCCAACATTGAAGTAGCACTTTCAGGCGTTCTACAAGCATAAATCGCACATATCCTTTCTCAACCACCTATTACACTTTTGAAGGCCCTGGAGCACCAGGACAATGGAATTTTCCACAAAATGACCCCATTTTGGAAAGCACACACCCAAACGTATAATCTATGAAGCATTATGAGTCTTTTGAACGGTTCATTTTTTTCCAGAAGGTTTTGGAAAATGTGGAGAAAAAATGAAAATGCATTTTTTTTACACAAAGTTGTTCATTTATAAGATATTTCTAACGCATAGCATATACATAGCAAAAATGACACCCCAAAATGCATTCTGCTACTCCTCCTGAGAATAGCGATACCACATGTGTGAGACTTTTACACAGCCTGACCATATACAGAGGCCCAACATTGAAGTAGCACTTTCAGGCGTTCTACAAGCATAAATCGCACATATCCTTTCTCAACCACCTATTACACTTTTGAAGGCCCTGGAGCACCAGGACAATGGAATTTTCCACAAAATGACCCCATTTTGGAAAGCACACACCCCAACGTATAATCTATGAAGCATTATGAGTCTTTTGAACGGTTCATTTTTTTCCAGAAGGTTTTGGAAAATGTGGAGAAAAAATGAAAATGCATTTTTTTTACACAAAGTTGTCCATTTATAAGATATTTCTAATGCATAGCATATACATAGCAAAAATGACACCCCAAAATGCATTCTGCTACTCCTCCTGAGTATAGTGATACCACATGTGTGAGACTTTTACACAGCCTGGCCATATACAGAGGCCCAACATTGAAGTAGCACTTTCAGGCGTTCTACAAGCATAAATCGCACATATCCTTTCTCAACCACCTATTACAATTTTGAAGGCCCTGGAGCACCAGGACAATAGAATTTTCCACAAAATGACCCCATTTTGGAAAGCACACACCCCAACGTATAATCTATGAAGCATTATGAGTCTTTTGAACGGTTCATTTTTTTCCAGAAGGTTTTGGAAAATGTGGAGAAAAAATGAAAATGCATTTTTTTTACACAAAGTTGTCCATTTATAAGATATTTCTAACGCATAGCATATACATAGCAAAAATAACACCCCAAAATGCATTCTGCTACTCCTCCTGAGTATAGCGATACCACATGTGTGAGACTTTTACACAGCCTGGCCATATACAGAGGCCCAACATTGAAGTAGCACTTTCAGGCGTTCTACAAGCATAAATCGCACATATCCTTTCTCAACCACCTATTACAATTTTGAAGGCCCTGGAGCACCAGGACAATAGAATTTTCCACAAAATGACCCCATTTTGGAAAGCACACACCCAAACGTATAATCTATGAAGCATTATGAGTCTTTTGAACGGTTCATTTTTTTCCAGAAGGTTTTGGAAAATGTGGAGAAAAAATGAAAATGCATTTTTTTTACACAAAGTTGTCCATTTATAAGATATTTCTAACGCATAGCATATACATAGCAAAAATAACACCCCAAAATGCATTCTGCTACTCCTCCTGAGTATAGCGATACCACATGTGTGAGACTTTTACACAGCCTGGCCATATACAGAGGCCCAACATTGAAGTAGCACTTTCAGGCGTTCTACAAGCATAAATCGCACATATCCTTTCTCAACCACCTATTACAATTTTGAAGGCCCTGGAGCACCAGGACAATAGAATTTTCCACAAAATGACCCCATTTTGGAAAGCACACACCCCAACGTATAATCTATGAAGCATTATGAGTCTTTTGAACGGTTCATTTTTTTACAGAAGGTTTTGGAAAATGTGGAGAAAAAATGAAAATGCATTTTTTTTACACAAAGTTGTCCATTTATAAGATATTTCTAACGCATAGCATATACATAGCAAAAATAACACCCCAAAATGCATTCTGCTACTCCTCCTGAGTATAGCGATACCACATGTGTGAGACTTTTACACAGCCTGGCCATATACAGAGGCCCAACATTGAAGTAGCACTTTCAGGCGTTCTACAAGCATAAATCGCACATATCCTTTCTCAACCACCTATTACAATTTTGAAGGCCCTGGAGCACCAGGACAATAGAATTTTCCACAAAATGACCCCATTTTTGAAAGCACACACCCCAACGTATAATCTATGAGGCATTATGAGTCTTTTGAATGGTTCATTTTTTTCCAGAAGGTTTTGGAAAATGTGGAGAAAAAATTAAAATGCATTTTTTTTACACAAAGTTGTCAATTTATAAGATATTTCTAACACATAATATGTACATAGCAAAAATTACACCCCAAAATGCATTCTGCTCCTCCTCCTGAGTATGGCGATACCACATGTTTGAGACTTTTACACAGCCTGGCCACATACAGAGGCCCAACATCCAAGTAGCACCTCCAGGCATTCTAGCAGCATTAATTGCACATATCATTTTCTGACTACCGATCACATTTTTGAAGGCCCTTCATATATCTAACACATAGCAGGTACATACCAAATAACAAAAGATTACCTGTGGTTTTAGAAGTGCAGTGGTCCACAGAGGAGAGCATCGGTCCAGGCAGCAGGCAGGGATGAGGTCAGCGACAGCAAAAGCAATCATCCAGGCAGCAGGCAGGAATACTGTCCATAGTTCGCACAGGCAGAGATACTGCCAGCACAGCCAGAGCACAGCCAAAGCACAGGTCCAGGTAGCAGGCAGAGGTGTCCCGGCAGAAAGGCTGTCCAAAGTCAGTAGAGGCAGCAGGCAGATATATGGTCAACACAGCCAAAGTATTGGTCCAAGCAGCAGGAAGAAACATGGTCCATAATGTCATGGGTCATTACAGGCAGTAATATGGTCAGCACAGCCAAATTATTGGTCCAGGCAGCAGGAAGGACCATCAAGCTTAGGGCCAGGGGGACAGGGGTAGAGGCTTCTCCCACCCAAATCGCTTTGAAGCCTCCGGGCAACCAGACCCTGTTCTTGGAGCACAGAAAACGAAAAACTGGTTTTCTCTACTCAGAACGCTATTCTGAAGCCCCTCACATATGTGAGACCCCTGTGTACTAAAAGTAGATGGCCAAAAGATCAGTCCAAGTGGCAGGCAAAAACATGGTCGATTAACAGGCCAAGGTCGGTACACGTGGAAGTCAGAAACGTGGTTTAAATCGGCAGGCAGAGGCATCGTCGGTAAACAGGCCAGGGTCAGTTAATTAACATGGAAGGTAGTTAGTAACATGGTAGCAGGCAAATAGGGAAGTGGCAGTCTGTTAATAATAAGGGGAACTAATGGATGTATGATAATTTTTGAAGCAATTTCCGATGCACAGGCCAGGTTGGGAGGGACAATCGGGACAATAATAGCTGGTGTCTCTTCTTACTCCTACTCTGCTGCATACACGGCATTTCTTTTGGCGTCTTCTTCCAGATTCTGTGGGGGGGATGCTAAAGGGATAGTGTCGCTCGTGAAGCCGACTCACACTATCAGAGCGAATGCTTCCTGGGGCGGGATCTTGTTGGTAAATGAGGGCATCGATGATATCTTCGATATATTGGAGGTAGTGGAGTCGGTGATTTTGAGTTGCTTTTTGGTAGCAGACAAACGAATTAAAAAGGGCCATGTGAAACAGGTGAAACGCAACTTTTTTGTGCCAATAATGGGACTTTCTGGTTGATAAGTAGGGCTGTAGCATCTGGTCATTTAAATCCACCCCCCCATGTACAAATTGTAGTCGTGGACACATTCAGGCTTTACAATGGAGCCGCGTCTTCTTGGGATCTCCACCATGGTGTCATTGTGGATCGTAGAGAGGATGTGGACATCTTTCTTGTCCCTCCACTTCATGGCCAACACCTCCTCGTTCCTCAACAAAACAAAACAAAAATAATCAAATTTAGAAAAATTTGTAGTGTCGGGCTGCACACCTGGCTGTGCGGTGAAAGGGGGGATGATAGCGGATCCTGAGTTGGCAGGCAACCATAAGGGGTTTGCCAGGGCATCTGGAAGGTAGGATTGGGGCTGGATTCTTCGGGTTGGGCGTGCATTTCCATTGCTTGTACTGGGCTCCTCTTCCTGGGGTATGGCGCTGCTGGTGGTGGGCAGTTCTCCTGATCTTGGTGCTGATCTTGGTGCTGATCTTGGTGCCGATCGCATTCTTTTGGGAGGGACGGTTTCCTCCGGGGACTCGGACTCTGAGCCACTATCCTCCACTGGCTCATATTCCGAACCAGAATCGGATAATGGGAGCTCCCCGCTGCTCTCATCATCCGACATGGCAAGAATGGCATATGCCTCCTCAGGTGTGTAAACCCTTTGGGACATTATGGCAGTGCTTATTGGTGGGCCTGTGTAATGGTACTGCTGGTGGTAGTGGTGGCGGTCTGTGTGGTAGTACCGATGGAGGTATTAGTGGTGGGCCTGTGTGGTGGTACCGATGGCGGTATGGGTGGTGGTGGTACCAATGGCAGTACAGGTGGTGGTGGTACCGATGGCGGTACGGGTGGTGGTGGTGGCGGCGGTACCGATGGCGGTACAGGTGGCAGTACGGGTGGTGGTGGTAGCGATGGGGGTATGGGTGGTGGTGGTACCGATGGCGGTACAGGTGGTGGTGGTACCGATGGCGGTACAGGTGGTGGTGGTACGGGTGATGATGGTACCGATGGCGGTACAGGTGGTGGTACAGGTGGTGGTGGCACTACCGACGGTGGTACGGGTGGTGGTACTGGTGGTGGTACCGATGGCGGCACTAGTGGTTATACTGGTAGCGGGCCTGTGTGGCAGTATAGATGCTGGGCCTGGTGGCGGTACTGGTGGTGGTACTGGTACCGATGGCGGTACTGGTAGCCTGTGTGGCGGTGCCAATGGCGGTACCGATGGAGGTGGGCCTGTGACAGATGATTGACAGATGGGCTGATTGATTGACAGATGGGCTGATTGATTGATTGACAGATGGGTAGATTGATTGACAGATGGGGTGATTGATTGACAGGTGGGGTGATTGATTGACAGATGGGCTGATTGATTGACAGATGGGCTGATTGATTGACAGATGGGCTGATTGACAGATGGGCTGATTGACAGATGGGCTGATTGACAGATGGGCTGATTGGCTGGGCTGATTGATGTGCTGGGCTGTGTGACAGGTCCTCTTTATGGGGGGGCGTGTTGTGCACTGTAAACTTATGTAGACAAACTACACTGAGCTAACTTACTGATCTCTTCTCTCTCCTCACAGATCGGTGTATGAGGAGAGAGCAGGGATCAGGTAGTAACTCCTGTGGAGTTTGTTTACATTTGTGACCGGCTGTGATTGGACACAGCCGGTCACGTGGTAAACAGCCAATTCATTGGCTGTTTACTCTGATCGGGGACGCGCTGTGTCCAAGGGACACTCGCCTTCCCCGATCCCCGCTCTGCAAGCCTGTGGCGGCGCGCACGGAGCGCGCCGCCAAGTTTGTTTTGACAGGTGATCGGCTGTGACTTTGACACAGCCGATCACATGGTAAACAGCCAATGAAATTGGCTGTTTACCGTGATCGGGGAAGCGCTGTGTCCGAGGGACACATGCCGTCCCCGATCACCGCGCTGCGCGCCCCCGCGGGCGCGCGCAAGGCAATATCCTGCAGGACGTCATATGACGTCCAGTATCGATATTGCAACCACTTCCCGAACGTCAATTCGCTATTGACTGGGCGGGAAGTGGCTAAGCGAGAAACACCCCAAGGATCCTTTGACAACCGGGTTTATGTAGACTCAATAGGTGTTCCACGAGGAGTTCCGGATGAATTTAAAGCACAGAATCAAGTAACAGCAGGACTCACCTCACTCTTCCTATGGGTACAGCCCAATAAGAATGTCGACTGGATAAACTACATTTACTACAACCAGCAGAGGTTTGTGAATTACACCAGAGATGCTATCAAAGGTATAGCAGCACAATTGGACGCCACCTCTTTGACAGCGTGGCAGAACCGTATAGCATTGGATATGTTGCTGGCAGAAAGGGGCGGGGTATGCGAAATGTTCGGCACCTTCTGCTGCACTTTTATTCCAAATAATACGGCACCTGATGGAAGTATCACCAAGGCTTTGCAAGGCCTACAAATGTTATCCCAGGAACTAACTGAGAACTCTGGTGTAGAGAACCCCTTAACAGGACTCTTTGAAAAATGGTTTGGTAAATGGGGTGATCTTGCAAAAGGTTTGCTCATCTCTGTTGTCATGGCAGCCACGGTCCTTACGCTGTGTGGATGTTGCTGCATTCCTTGTATTAGAGGAATTCTTCAAAGACTGATTGACACATCACTAACAAAGACTATGTTTTTCCAGAACAACACTGAACTATACCCGGAACCTGATGAAGATGAACTTACAGTCCTTTCAAAAGACCTATTTGTCTAAATGATAATACCTGGTAAAATAAAGAACCTGGATATTTGAAGTATTGACATTATAAGTATAATAAGGAGGGAATGTTAGATAAATGTAAAATTATACTTTATATGTCAACTATCAAGATGCATATTAATCTTCTAAAGTTAAAATGTTTGTTTTATATAACTCTATTATACATAAATATGCTGAATAGCTCTAATAGTCCTAATTACTTGAATAAGTCATATGACCATATTCTATTTGTGCAAAAGATGTGCTGACTTATAGTAAAACTGTATTTTGCTTACATCTGCCAAACATGGGCTGTGAACAATGAAATAATTTATGTGTCTATTGTATGAGATAATTTATGTATCCATTGTATGAAATATCCTGTCATAAGGTGTAGGCTGAAAAAGGATATTTCCCTCTTTCCTGCTAAAACGTCAGAATAAAGGTTGAAATTATACACATGATCAGGACGTTACGAGCAGGAAAGGGGAAGGTTTAAGGGTTATAAAAGCAGAATGTAAATCTATGACAGGCAGAAAATGGATCTCTGAAGCCGCAAATATACTTTAACCATTTTCTCTGCATATGCAATAAAAAATCTTGACTTGTAACGAGAGTCGGTCCGAAATTTCTTTGACAGATTTCTAGGCACAAATTTTTGATTTCACTCCTCACTACCTATCACAGTTTCGAAGGCCATAAAATGCCAAAATAGCACAAAACCCCCCCAAATGACCCCATTTTGGAAAGTAGACACCCCAAGCTATTTGCTGAGAGGCATGGTGAGTATTTTACAGCTCTCATTTGTTTTTGAAAATGAAGAAAGAATTTTTTTTTATTTTTTTTATTTTTTTAAATTTTCAAAACTTTGTGACAAAAAGAGAGATCTGCAAAATACTCACAATACCTCTCAGCAAATAGCTTGGGGTGTCTACTTTCCAAAATGGGGTCATTTGGGTGGGTTTTGTGCCATCTGGGCATTCCATGGCCTCCGAAACTGTGATAGGCAGTGAGAAGTGAAATCAAAAATTTACACCCTTAGAAAGCCTGAAGGCGGTGCTTGGTTTTGGGGTCCCATACGCGGCTAGGCTCCCAAAAAGTCTCACACATGTGGTATCCCCGTACTCAGGAGAAGCAGCAGAATGTATTTTGGGGTGTAATTCCACATATGCCCATGGCATGTTTGAGCAATATATCATTAAGTGACAACTTTGTGCAAAAAAAAATAAAAAATAAAAAATAAATTGTCTTTTTTCCGCAACTTGTGTCAACATATAAAATATTCCATGGACTCGACATGCCTCTCAGTATATAGCTTGGGGTGTCTACTTTCCAAAATGGGGTCATTTGGGGGGGTTTTGAACTGTTCTGGCATTTTATACACAACATTTAGGAAGCTTACATCCACTTGAAGACAAAGCCCTTTTTGACACTTTTTGTTTACATGAAAAAAAAATTTTTTTTTTGCAAGAAAATTATGTTGAACCCCCAAACATTATATATATTTTTAAAGCAAAGGCCCTACAGATTAAAATGGTGGGTGTTGCATTTTTTTTTCTACACAGTATTTGCGCAGCGATTTTTCAAACGCATTTTTGGGGGAAAAAATACACTTTTTTTAATTTTAATGCACTAAAACACACTATATTGCCCAAATGTTTGATGAAATAAAAAAGATGATCTTAGGCCGAGTACATAGATACCAAACACGACATGCTTTAAAATTTCGCACAAACGCGCATTGGCGACAAACTACATACATTTTTAAAAGCATTTAAAAGCCTTTACAGGTTACCCCGTTAGATTTACAGAGGAGGTCTACTGCTAAAATTACTGCCCTCGATCTGACCTTCGCGGTGATACCTCACATGCATGGTGCAATTGCTGTTTACATATGACGCCAGACCGACGCTTGCGTTCGCCATTGGGCAAGAGCAGGGCAGGACAGGGGTGCTTTTTTATTATTATTATTATTAATTTTGCTTTTTTATTTTATTTTTAAATTGTTCCTTCCATATTTTTTTTTTTATCATTTTTATTGTTATCTCAGGGAATGTAAATATCCCCTATGATAGCAATAGGTAGTGACAGGTACTCTTTTTTGAAAAAACTGGGGTCTTCTAGACCCTAGATCTTTCCTCTGCCCTCAAAGCATCTGACCACACCAAGATCGGTGTGATAAAATGCTTTCCCAATTTCCCAATGGTGCTTTTTATATCCGGGGGGGTCATTCCCCCCACTGCTTGTAAAAGCAGTCCAGAGGCTAATTAGCCACTAGAATTGCTTTTACATGAAAGCCAGCCGCTGGCTGAAAAGAATGATACCAAGATGATACCTAAACCCGCAGGCATCATTCTGGTATAAACATTCAAAGTCCAGCAACATACCAGTACGTTGCTGGTCCTTGTTGGACATGTATTGTAATCTTTTTTTTTCATGCAGCCAGTTGGCTGAACGAAAAAAGAGATTGATCGGTGGGTATGCCCACCATTAGAATACCGCCCTTCATCCACCCACTTCTAATGATGGGCATACATGCACCATTTATATATGCCGAAGCATGGGGGCATCCTCCCGCAAAAAAGTTATGCCGCACACACATGGTCGGACTTTTCCACGGGCAAGCCTCCGTCGGAATTTCGACCGTATGTACGCGGCATTAGGAGCAAAATTGCTCCTCCGCTCCTCCGCCCCTGCTGCCCCAATGCTTCGGCATATATGCTTTTTTTTTTTAACTGTGGTGGTGAAATCACCTCCTACAGCACTGGAGTCGCAGGGATCAGGCCTGTCTCTGCGAACGCTGCAGTTATGTGTGTTGTGTTTTGTAAGTGACAGTGATCGATCGATACTGCACTTGGGTGGCCTGGGCTGGATGGAGGGGCAAAACGCAGGTGCTAGCAGGTATCTGGGCTGATCCCGCTAACACTGCGTTTTTGGGAACCCTAAACTGCTGGGGACGCTAGTATAGATCTAGTCAGATCAGATATTGATCTGATCAGATACTATACCACTAAGGGGGGTGTATGCTTCACGCGTGGGTGTTAGCGTTACTGGCACTAATCTGACGCTGCCTGGGGTGTGACGAAGACCCTCTCTGACGCTAAAACCTAATTGATATCACCCCCCAGGCGATCAGGGGGTTAAACCTTTATTGGGTTATATATACGGCGGGTGCCCTGACACTATAAAAAGCAAACTAACTAACCAGTGTCACCTGTAACACTTATATGGTGATCACTGGTGAAAGGGTTAACTAGGGGCAATTAGGGGGTTAAAACCTTTATTAGATAATATATGGGGGTACCTGACGCTATAAAAACCTGCGGCGAACCTAAAAAAAATGACTGGCTACCGATCTGCATCACCGATGCTAAGACAGCGATCAGAAAAATGATCGCTTAGCGACAGTCGTGATAGGGGGGGAAAGGGTTACCTGGGGGGCAATTAAGGGGGTTAAACCTTTATTAGATAATTTATGGGGGTACCCGACGCTATAAAAACCTGCGGCGAACCTAAAAAAAATTACTGGCTACCGATCTGCATCACCGACACTAAGACAGCGATCAGAAAAATGATTGCTTAGCGACAGTGGTGATAGGGGGTGAAAGGGTTACCTGGGGGGCGATCAAGGGGTTAAACCTTTATTAGATAATTTATGGGGGTACCTGACGCTATAAAAACCTGCTGCGAACCTAAAAAAAATTACTGGCTACCGATCTGCATCACCGACGCTAAGACAACGATCAGAAAAATGATCGCTTAGCGACAGTCGTGATAGGGGGTGAAAGGGTTACCTGGGGGGCGATTAAGGGGGTTAAACCTTTATTAGATAATTTATGGGGGTACCCGACGCTATAAAAACCTGCGGCGAACCTAAAAAAAAATAACTGGCTACCGATCTGCATCACCGACGCTAAGACAGCGATCAGAAAAATTATCGCTTAGCGACAGTGGTGATAGGGGGTGAAAGGGTTATCTGGGGGGTGATCAGGGGGTTAAACCTTTATTAGGGGGGGTTAGGGGGCTACACTGGACCTAAAACGAACTTTAGTGACACTTTTTAAATGTCACTGATTGCAGTGATCAGTAAATAAATGGTCACTGCAATCAGTGACACTGTGACTGGGGGCTTGGGGGTGATCTGGGGGGGCTGGGGGGTGATCTGGGGGGGCGATTTGTGTGCCTATGTGTCCTTGTGTCAGTGTAGCGTTAGTGCACTGACCTGTGTGTCTTCTCTTGTACGGCGCTCGGTATATGTGAGCGCCGCATGAGAGATGACATCACTTCCTCCTGCTTCCTCTGCCTGTGTAAACATTACACAGCAGAGGGAGCATTTCCATTCGCCGGGAGCGATCGCGGGGGGGGTGGCCGGAATCGAATAGCCGCCCCCTCATGTCGGATCGCTCCCCAACGAATACCAACCGCTCACTGTATAGGAGGAGGGTCCGATCGGACCCCCAACTGTACAAAGGCAATCACGTACACTGTACGTGATTGTGCCTGTCGGTGCCATTCTGCCGACGTACATATACAGTGAGCGGTCGTTAAGTGGTTAATAAAGACATACATTTTTTCACAACTGTTTTAGATTTTTTCTTTATTAAAAAAAAAAGGTCACTGTCAAGATTTATAATGGGGTCAATATTATAAAGCTCAGTGCCTGCAACTCTTTTCCTGCTTGGTTTTCTTATGGACGGTTGCTGGGAGGAGAGTGTTTGAAGAAGTATTACCTGGAGCAGGAAGATCCATGGAATGTTGGGTGCTAACCAGCTCAGCTGTCAGTTAATTACCAGGCACTCATTGTTTTCACAGTGACTCACCTGGTTACCATTAACCTGCCTCATTAGTCCAGCCCACAGCCAGCCCCTTTTGGCTATTTAAGCAGCTTAGCTCATTTACTCCTCACCCTATATGCAGTGTGTTCCTGTTATGATCTGGCCTGGCTGACTTCTCTTCAAATATCTGTTCCTCCTTTGGCTCCTTACTACGCTGAACCAAGCTTGGCAATTTGATCGCCCGGTTCTCAGGACCGATGCTGCATCCACAGAGGTAAGTATGATTAAAAAAATAAATTAAACCCATACTTCTCTTTTAACCGACAGCTGAGCAGCTCTGAGCACTGAAAGAAGAGAGCTTCCCGTAGGTAGCAGAAGCCAGCCCTGACAGTACCCCCTCCTCAATGACCCCTCCCCCTCGGGGGGGCCCCATGCTTGAGGGGAAAGCGTCTATTGAAAGTAGAGGAGGGCAGGGGCATGTATGTCCAAGGATGAGACCCATGAGTGCTCCTCCGGACCGTAGCCCCTCCAGGGAACTAGATATTGTATGTGACCATGAAACCTACAGGAGTCAATGATAGATTGTATCTCATATTCCTCATGGTTGTCAATCTGAAGCAAGGGCTTGGTACCAGGAATCACAGGAATCACCAGGAATCCCTGATCCTTTTAAGCAAAAGGGCAGAGATAGCAGTAACATCACTATCTAAATATGGTCACTGACACCACTATCTCACCTCATCCCTTATATAGCTTGGGGAGCTGTAATTTGGCTAGTGGTCATGTGGGCTAGGTCATCTTTTTTTTTTTTTTTTCGAGATGGTGGGTGGCAGACCTGCATCGTTTGGGTTTTTTTTTATTGTCAAAGATTTTAGGTGTCTTTATTTCTAAGTTACTTTTTTTTTGTAAATATCTAGGGGGACTATACTCATTCATGTAGGGGGTTGATATCTGGGGGGCTTATTATTAAAGGGGGCTTCAATTTCCTGACAAACTCCCTGCCTGCAGACTCCCCCAACAACCAGGTAAGGATTGTAGGGAAGAAGCCTTTGTCCTCTTTAAGATGGTGTCCCCCATGTTGAAGGCATGTGTTGAGGAGGTGCACGCTCTGCCCTCCCCCCTTTCATGGGCAGCCAGGCAGCATGCTTGGATTAAGAGTCTAGTATAGAGGGGGTTTTTTTTGGGGGGGGGGGGCGTCTCTATGCATTTTTGCTGCAGGCTTTGCTACAGCAAAAATTACAATTACAAAGTTACAAAGAAAAAAAAAATTATATTGCCTGCAAAGGACATACATTGCAAGCTTCTTTTAAAAAGAAATAACAGTACACTGACCCCACAAAATGTCCTCCAAATTAAATAGCAGACCATTGGAGGGGACTGTGTGTTGTTTTTTTTTTTAAAACAAAGAAGCTGTCAGTGAAATGTTTTTTGCCAGCAATTTTAAAAAATTTCCTTTTGTAAGACTCAGTACTTTTGCAGCCCTTCCTGTACATCACAGAGATGCCCCATTCACCGGACACCAGGCTTGTTATTTAAAGGAATTGGACATTTGTAGTGTTTTACAAAAAAGTTTAGTGAAAAAATATTAACCTCAAATTCAAAAATGCTTAGTAAATATTGCAAAAACAGCATTAACGTCAATTCACTAAAATTAATAAATAAATAAGTAGTGGTCCAGACATACAATCAGGGACGGTGCTATCACTAGGCAAACTAGGCAGCCGCCTAGGGCGCACTGCTGCCTAGGGGTGCCCGACCACTGGTGTTCCTACTCTCTTATCTCTGCAACAAGCAACTAAGTCTCAGCATCAGCAGGCAGCCACCGCTCCGTTCGCACATAGTGTCAGAGGCACAGTGGCGGCGGAGGACTGTGTCTGTGTCTCAACTCCTGAATGAGTGGAAGCAAGCAAACATTTATTGATGGGCACGAGTAGGCTGCATTGATGGACGCTGGTGAGGCTGCATTTGATAGGCGCTGGTGAGGCTGCATTTATGGACGCTAGTAGGCTGCATTGATGGGTGCTTCATTAAAAAGGTGGGGGTATACATGGGCAGGACAAAGGGGGTGGATTCAGGGGTGGAGCCAGGGGGGTGCGGCAAAATGAGGTTTTCGCCTAGGGTGTCAAAAATCCTTGCACCAGCCCTGCATGCAATATTTAAGGAATGTATGAAATGTGTTTGGTAAGGAGGCACAACACCTCAATGGACAGGGCATAAAAGTGTTAAAAAACAAACAAACAACGTCTTGTGATAACATACTGATCAGATTCATGGGATAAATACAGCACATCTCTAAGGAATAACACATGCCTTATTTTACAAGCCTTTTTTGTAGAATAGCAAAAAAAAATGGAAAACGCTTTGTGATATTTTAGCGCTAATCTTAAAGTGGTATGTATTATTATTATTATTATTATTACTTTCTTTGCTTTTAACCACTTCCTTACCGTTACCGGGCCTATTCTGGCACTCCTCTCCTACTTGCAAAAATCATATTTTTTTTCTAGAAAATTACTCAGAACCCCCAAACATTATATATATGTTTTTTTTTTAGCAGACACCCTAGGGCAGTGTTTCTCAACCGCGATTCTGCGGAACCCTAAGGTTCCGCGGGAAGTCCCCAGGGGTTCCGCGGGAAATCTACATAATGGCGGCGGATGTATACCACTGAATTTAATTTTAATGTTATCCTTCATGCGCGCTGCTGCTGACACACGGCGCGCATGAATACCCGATGGCCTGTTTGCATGCGGCAATTGCGACTATTGTCATTTGCTGTTACAAGGACCTTCTATTACACTCCCCACTGGCCTAAATCACCCTCTGCGACACCATGTATCCTGCCTGACCAAGGGGGTCATTTACATTATCTTTTGCCGATTTGGAGCCTTCTACATCAGTAAAATGGTCAGACCCCTTTGGAAAAGGATTAAGGACCATGTATATTACGCCACCAATGGCCTTCTCAATACGGCAATTGGCCATCATATGGCGTTCAAACCTAAATACAAATATGAATGCTATCCTTTCAAGGTTGCCGTCCTCTATCGTATCTATGAGGACCCTTGAGGAGGCAACTTTGACCAGAAGGTGTTGCAGAGGGAGACGCAATGGGTCTATAATTTACAGGCCACAGTATATCCTGGCCTAAATGATATGCTAAGTTTCAAACCCTTCTTGTAGACTCTTCAGCTCTAGGTCACCCCTGCCCTTATGTATGAGCTTTTGATTTATGCCTTCATATGTTTGTTTTTCTTAATTTTTGATTTCCGTTTTTGTTTGTTCCTGATCTGGTTTCCCTGCGGGTCTCCGGAATACCTGACACTGTCAGAGAAGTTCGAAAAATTGTGTTAATGTATACCTGATCTATAATTAATTGAATGATTATCATTGAATATTGAATATTACTAATGTATTTTGTAAACAATATTTTCTATTAACTTATGTACTTTTATATGATTCTGTCATGAAAGAATATTTATCCATATACCAAGGACAGTCATTTGGATGAGTCATTGATTTTTTTTTAGGCCATTTTTCCCATGATACATGTGTTTGAATGACAATTTTCTATTTATTTTTTTCCTCCTATACCAGCCCTATTGGACGCGGCTGTATGATGTAATAAGAGCGGGACTTACCCTCTG